>JAZEWT010000002.1:24036386-24046630 GCA_036362905.1 Mordacia mordax | reverse complement strand
CGGAGCCGATGCTGCCCAGCTGCGGGGCGGGAGCTGTCAACGGTGCACCTCGGTGGGCAGGCTGTGAAGCAGCCTGAGCTGCGGTGGCGGCCGCAGGTGAAAAATGCAGCGAGCGAGGCCTGTGTGAGAGCCATCTGCGACGGGGAACTACTGGTGCAGGAGCACCCTCATTGGCACTGGAGTTGGGGGGGCTCTTTCGAGGGCTCCCAGCTCGTCAAACCCCAGAAAGGAGTGACGGCGGAGGTGGAAGCTGCACAGGAACCAACGGTGGCGGCAAGTGTGCAGATTGTCGTTGTCGTGATACTGTATTGTCCTCCATGTAGACGTCATTGTCGTGATGTGGTATTGTCCTCAGTGTATGTGTGGACCAAGTTTGAGTGGACATCGTTGTCGTTATGCTGTGTGGTCCACCATAGTGTGTACCGGGAGAGTACTGTAGTAAGTACTGGGAGAGGGCACCGTGGTGTGTACCGGGAAAGGGTACCATGGTGGTGTACCGAAAAAGGTACGATGGTGTCTACCAGGAGAGAGTACGGTGCTGCAATGGTTAGCTTGCTGTGTGAGAGAGAGAGAGAAAGTATGGTGTGTGTGTGTTGAGAGAGGTGGCACATTGGTCAGCATGCTGTGGATGTGTGGACAGCGGTGGTACAGCAGTTAGCACACTCAGTGCGTGGAGTTCCCTACTGGTTTGAGTCAGCGTTGTTGTTCTGGTGTGTGTGTTCCCCAGTGTATGTGACTGAGTACCCCCCCCCCACTAGTTTGAGTTGACATCAGAGTGAGAGTATTTTGAGTCTCCAGTGTGTGAGTGGCAGGCTGTGGCGCGAGTCTGGGTGCATTGGCATGAAAAGTCCGAGGGAACTTTCTCCAACGAGGGGGGTGTGGGGTGCCCAGCCTCCACCGTGCTAGGCCACGTGCAGGTGGGGAGTACGATAGGCTTCCCCCCATGATGCGAGGAGCAGCCGGATGAGGTAATGTGTTTGTCACCCATGCTGAGCTAATCAATAACAGGCTTGGCAGTTATGCTCTCTTGGGCTAATGAGTAACCAAGCTGGCTGTTAAAGCGGGTGTGTAAATGATTTTAAATGTGGGCGCGCATGCGCTAGGAGAGACCTCGCCTGGGAACTGTTGGAGGAGGCTGCGTGAAGATGTAGGGGAGCGCTGATGTGTGTGGCGGGAGGGGGGGGAGTAGTAAACCGCTGTGGGCTGCTGCCCAGTCGTATGTTGGGTTGAAACTAAAGCATTGAAAACATCCAGAAGGCCTCTGCATCATCTATCGATCGCTGGTCTCTTGTCGCGTGATGGTGAATGGTTATGCTGCCGTTGAAGAGCCCTTGCAGCCCGTGCCACATGGCCGCATGAGCAAGTCAGACCCTTGGGTGTTTGGCGGGGATTACGACTGAGGTCGACTCCCTTGGAGGGTTCCCCGCTGAAACACCACACAGGGTCTCTGTGAGACAGAGCCTCTCTTGGCAAACAGAAGGCGCATGGCAGGACTATACCCAAATTAGACTCCAATCCATCGCAGGCTAATGGGGCAATTTAGCCAGGTCAAAAAACCTAAAAAGCATGCCTTTGGACGGTGGGAGGACACTGGAGTAACCTGCGAAAACCCACGCGGACACAGAGGGAACACGCAAATTCCACATAGAAAGGCACCCGAGCCGGAAACCGAAGCTGGGACCTTCTTGCTCTGAAGCAGCAGTGCTACTCGCTGCACTACCACCGCACCGCATAAGTAGCATTGCTGCGTTTTGGGATTTGCATAAAGCAATATGCTTATCTATTGTATAGAATTTAATGATCATTCAACCTTGGACTGTTTGTGTGGTCAGTGCTCCCTTCTCATTCTTTCACATTTGTTTACATTATTTTATGAATAAAGAAACCCTACTCTTATAGCATTTATACAATGTCTAAAGCCTTCGACATCCAGTAAAACCTCAGCCTTTGACCTCTTTATTCATGAAGATAGTGCCTCAGGATAAACTGGAGGCGTGATTCAAACATTTGGTTCTTTTGTTAAACATTTCACACCTATTTGCATTATGATTATGCCAGCAATTGCCATATCCGGAAAGACTCTCTCTGCACAGTCAGTATTGCTTTTATAAGTTTTAATTTATTAGCATCCAGTTAACTTAATTACTTTTACATAAAATATAAAGGTTGATAAAATGCTATTTATATATAGCATGTCCATGTATAACAATTATTTTTTGTATTCTGAGCAATCCAATCGCCAGAGAGCCTCTCCCCCGATTAGTCTGGCTTATAGAGTTTTTACCGTATGTCTACGTGAATACGTGTGTGTATGGGGAGCAGTAGTGCAGTGGTTGGTGCTCCGCACTAAGAAACCAGCAACAAGAGTTTGATTCCCACTCATTCCCAACTCCAGTCAAATGAACATCTGGTGTAAATTGTTAATATGATTAAACGTCGCCATTAATGAAGCAACAACAATGGACATTGTTGCTGACTACCCACCTTGTGTACCACGCCAGCCTTTAGAGATGTTTGCTACCAGCATTTGTCCTAAAAGTCTGTGAGAAGGATTTTGTTCAGTGTGTGTGTGTGTGATCGTGGAGAGAGTGGTGGCAGAGTGGTTAGTATACAATTCCTTAAACCTGGCAGGAGCGAACATCAGTGGTGAGTGATATCTGAACAACTGATCCTGGAATTCCCCAGGTTGATTTACCCTTAAATGAGTGCTTGATATGATGTGTAAATATCAATGCTGGGGAGATAACAGTGAACAGGCACGGCGCTAACCACACAACCCCCGTGTATATATTGCGAGCCTATATAGTTCTTTGCCAACAGAACTTTCACCAACGGTCTGTTTTGTCTAGATGGGAAATCTATGTCTTAATGTGTACTTTTGAGTAAGCATAGGAGACAAATAGAGCCTTGGGGGGGGGGACTAAACCGTGAAATTTCAAGAGCAGTTTCTAGTCATCAATAACAGGCAACAATGTAAAAGTAAAAACTTGATAATGAGCAGTTAATGAGGAACGTGATTCATTTCTGAAAAAGAAAAACAACTTTCTTTTATAGGGCATTATGTGTGTGTCTGTATAAAAATGCGAATGAGAATTAAGTAAAATATCCAGGGATTGTCAGGATCTGACATTTTAGATAATGAAGCTGTGTAATAACTCAAGTTCATTAATCACATTAATGTTTTCAGTGGATGTTCAGCATATACTTTGATTTTAGTGCAGTTTCAATTTATCAATGAACATCATCATGGGTATTTGTACTTACATTTATAGTTAGTGAATGAACCACAACTATTTAAATCTATATTGCACTATCACTTAAAAATTCCACATAGACGAATGCTTTTTTTACTTGCGAAAAACTGCCAGCCAGCCAAAAAATGTACACACAAAAAGCTGTAGAAAGAATTCCAACACTACAGCAGAAATTGTCATTCCTCTCTCCTCCTAACAGTTTACAACCACACATAAAACCCACAAAACAAGATATAAAAAATGTTAAATGAAAAGAGATTCATTCCGACGAACACCCCTGGGACGCATGTGATGTAGAGAGAACACTTTGTTCTCCTCCCAGAAGCATTTGAGGGAGGTGGAGTGCTCAACCGCCAATGTGCTGAACCATGCATGGAAATCTGTGCCCTGCTGTTACAAGTCGAGGCCTCACCAGCTGCTGCTGTTGGACTGCATGAGTAATTAAGAGGCAACTGCCACATAATGCATCGACTGAAAATTAAGTATCCGTGTACGCCAATCTATTAAAGTGACAACGTGAAATTCATACTCGCGTCGAAAAAAACCACTGGTAATTACAATGAAAAGTTCCCCATGCAGAACGTCATGTATAAACGTGCTGTAATCTTTGCTCGTTCCCACGTACGATTCTTTAATGTATTTCTGTCACAGATTTATCCTGGCTTTAAAAACACTTATTGGGCCAATGTGTATAGCTGAATAGTTGGTCTCCTTGTGTTCACGTTTAGAAATTGCAGTTCAGCACACCAATAGTTCTAAATTGTATAGTCATGCATCTGCCAGCAGCCATGATAACATTACGTTCAATTGTCTGTGCAGTAAATATGTATAACTTCTATTGACGTTAATAATCACCAAAGTAAAAAAAAACGAGTCAAAGGCGATATAACTGAAATCGAAAGACTGGAGTGACAATTAAGCTACAATAAATGGTTAAATATGATGTCTAAATAATGTGATCATGCAGAACGTGATGGACATTAATACAGTTCGGAATTATAAAGTTTCACACAATGGAGGCCTAATAGAGAGAAACGATCTAATTAGAGTGAGTCAGAGTAATCCATATCTGGAAATTTAGAGAAAATAAATACCCACTAAAATGGCCACGTTAGCCGTAAACAATTAGAACACAAACCACGAATGTCAAGGCACTGGCTTAAAGCTGTGGCGCAATGGTTATGTAACTACACTCTGAACTACGTGTGGCTCTGCACCACAGCTAATGTGCATGGTTAATAATATTTGAATTTGTTCGTTAACAATCTAAATTAACCAGCAGAGTAAAGTATAGTCAGCAACCCCCGTGACTGACGGTTTGAGGAGGCTTGCATCCATCAGTTTTCTGACAAAGTGATGTAAATTATTATTGTTAATGTCATGCATAGTTTTACTGTTATGCAAGTTCATGCGTGCGTAAGTAGACCTATGCCAAAAGAGCAATACCACACAACAAATAAAAATAGCTGCTTAAATTAAATTCCCATCTCAGAGTATTTTGGAGCGATTTTGGAAATCAGAATTTCACCATGTTAAGCAAGACACCAATGGCTGAAGAAGGGCATTTCAATCAGTATAGAATACACTGTGACATGAATGAGAATCACAGACCCTGACACACAATGCAATAAAAGCAAGATGATAAACATCCTTAGAACACTTTGCTAGAGGAACATAATACAGTGTTATGAATTGTGATCGATGGACAAGACCGGTAATGGAATTATATCGAAAGGATCGAATCCACCTGAAAGGATGAAATCCATTCCCAATTCACATGCAGGAGTGAGAGGGATTGTGGAATCATAGACTATGCCCTATTACAATTCTGTGCGAAAGCTTCATCAGCCAGCAGTGGATAGACATTGGTCCATTATGAAAATAAAGTCATCTGAATATGATATTTACAAAGACCCTCCATAGAGCCATAACAGACTGTAGAGCAAGTGCTGTTAGCGAGCACCAATGAAGGTCGGCACGGCACACGAGCAGGTGGGTGATCAACACCAAGCCCGGCTGTCTTCGTCTACCGACTGGCAATGTTTACACACTGCACCAGGTACTCATTTGAGGCTGAGTCGACCTAGTGGAGGCCCGGGAGAGGTTCAGAAAATTGTCACTGGTGTTGGACGTGAGCAGGATTCGAACTCGGGTCACCGGGCTTGCAGCCGAACGTTCTAAAGGCTGAGCCACCACTCCCAACTATGTATATTTGCAATATATATATATTTCAAAGCAACCCGCATGACAAGCATGAAAACACTGACCACGGCTGAAATAGAAAAGAAAAGAAATATGACAATGTGTTCAAACATAAGCACGACTTGGGAAAATTGAGACGTTATGACATACCTTGCGCTAAGCACCATGAACTCGCGCAGATGCAGTGATTGTATTGTAACGTTATGGAATTAGGATATAAGCCCAACATGCATATGCATGCCGGCGAATAACATAATGTTTACATTACAATGGCAAGAGAAATGCAATGGGAAAATTATGTGAGTACACTACTGATTTCGACCTTGCTCCTAAGCGGTATGTTTATGTGGAGCATGTGCTATTTCTAATGCTAATCAATACAACAGGAACCCCAATTTTTGTGCAGAAATTGATGACGTAAACAAAGGAAAGAAGGTAAAATGGTAACGATTACGATGGCGACAGAGTAGAGAGGTGGGGTATGTTTGTTTTTGATGACTGCTTTCCAAACCTTTTCTTTACGGATATCCCGTGTTGTAGTAACGGCTTTGAAAAGCAATCATCATGCCTGATTTAAGCCAATTTACTTGCGAATGGTGGATAAAGAAATGAATTGATTTTAAATTACTCGTCCTTGCTTTTAAGAGCTTGCTCCGTGGCCTGGTTTTCTCATTCTTAGAGGCCAGTCATTACAGACCAACCAGGACGTGAGCTGAGCTCCTCCACTGGGCTGCTCCTGCATGTACTGCGTAGAACGCTTGGAACATTCGGAGGAAGGGCCTTTTTTCTGCTATGCCGCCCGCAGCTTGTGAAGCTCTTCTGTTTCGTTCAATTGAGGGGGCTAAACCGGCGCAGCATTGTTGGAGAAGAGATTGACGTGGTGCAGAAGGAAATGAAGCTGATCGGACTTGCCGATTACTGGTACCAGCACTGTCAAGATCGATTTGGGTGGACGAGGGTTGTGAAGGACGCTGATGGGCAGTTGGAGGCAGTCGCCCTCCATAAACAATAGAGGGCGGATAAGCGGCGGTCACAACGGCGAGTGGAGGACCGGGCAGCTGTAACTCAGCTGGCGTGCACTGGTATGGAGTACAGGTGTTATCATCTGAGTCACTTACTGTCCCGAGACCTCCTTTTTGCAAGCCATCGACACTTCGTGTGGCCTTAAAGTGCATCTGGCCTGCAGATGCCCCGTGAGGACTTTAGGACTTCACAGTGACTTAGTGACGACAGTGGTTGTTGTTGCTCTTCTGCGGTAGATTATAGGAGCTCATTCTGTGTCTGTTTTTAAGTCGCTCCTGAAATCTAATTTGTTTCATGTGGCCTTTTCTTAACCACTGGTATTACCAGTTGCTACTCCTAGTTCGATTTTATGTCTTATTCATTTTATGTCATTATTTATGAATGTTTTCTATTGCATGTACTGATGAAGGTTATCACAGCTCGATGCACGATCACTTTTCAAAGCTGTTCTTTTGAGATAGCAATGTTAAACGCTCTCCGTGTCAACTTCACGACGTATAAGATTGGAGGCATCGTCAGGCGTTCTAAGACTTCCGGAGACTGTTAGAGAATATACATGTGGGAGGCGAAACGTCATCGAAGAAAGAGTGGGAGCGCTGAAAGAACAGCTTTGGAAAACAATTCTCATTGAAATATATCATCTCATTGTCAGAAACCGCTTAGTCTTGTACAGGGTTGGGGTGAACCGGAGCCTATCCCGGCAGACACAGGGCACAAGTCAGGGATATACCCACGATGGGACGCCAGTCCATCACCGGGTACTGCGAGCAATTTAGTCTGCAAGCCAATTAACCTATACAGCAGGATGTTTTTTGGACTGTGGGAGGAAACCGGAGTGCCCGGCAAAAACCCACGTGGACACGGGGAGAACATGCAAACTCCACACAGAAAGGCACCCGAGCCGATATTCGAACCCGGGATCTTCTTGCTGTGAGGCGACAGCGCTACCCACTGGGCCACCGTGAAATATATTTATTGTTTTAATACATGTGCAGCACTTTGAGTCCTGTGATCAGGCTATTAAATTGTAAATTATTATTAAAGGTAGCGAGAAAAATCAATATTGTGGATGCCAAATGGGACATAATTCTACACATTGGAAGAGGGGAAAGTAGATTGAGCTAAGTTTGGAGATTGACTGGATTTTGCCAAGAGGTTTAGTCTACTTGTGAGGTATGCGTGAAAGACAGATGAGTGAGATAAGGGGAGAGATAGGCCACAGTAAGACCTTATTTACAATTTCAGAAGAATAGTCACTCTTGTAACCGATTCCAGATTGAATTGGTAGATTGCAGAGTAACCAAGATAGATGTCATCTCTATTGCGAGTGCAAGGCAAGTCCGGTAACAGCATCATGTGTAATCCTAAAGTTTGCAGTAAGGAATTTGGGGAGCCCAGTGAGAGAGGGAAACTTGCATTGATTGGTTTGGAGAAAAAAAAACTATAGAAAATGTGCTCAAATTGTGAAAAATAGCAAAATGACAGCCACCACTCTACATTTTTTAAAATATGATGCAATTAGTCCAGAGTTTTATTAGTTCCAGTTTTCGATGTACTGATGTGGTTTTCATAGCTGGATGCAAAAAGATATGTTCATAAGAGTTGCTGTTTTGGGATAGCAGCACTATAGTTATTACTCATTAATTGTTTACATAAACGCTATTGTTAAAATGTAATGAGAGAAATTGATCATTAAGATTTAAACCGTGATGGAAGTGTTACTCTTTACATAAAAGCTGCGGTTCCAAATCTTGACAATTTGTCACTGGGAATAGCACCTTGGCCTGCTATTGACTACCACTCATGTGTATAAATTTTGTCCACTCTGGGGCACATGATAACAGTAATAGCATCTTACTGAAGTGTGATAACCTACGACCCCATAAATTCTGCAGTCCAAAACAGGTGCTGCACAGAAACTTTTCTCATTATTTATCACAAGTGAGGACACTACCATAGGGTAAAGGTAAGCATACTGGACTTGCAACCCAAAGGTCAATATAACTTTTCACTACTCGATGTATGATAATTGCTTGCAACAGCTGCTGTTTCAAGATAGCCATGTGGAGAATTTGCCTGATAATGCATTCAATGTGGGACGTGAAATGCAGCGAAGGAGGAAGATTTGACACAGCTATCCTGAAAAAGCAGCTCTTGAAAGCAGTGATCAATCCAAGGGTTGACAATTCTATTCTATCTCGCAGCACGGCAGTTCAAAAAACGAGCACGATTCCTAAATCTCGTCTGTGCTTCTAGTAGTATGCAGTAGATAGATAGATGTGTATTATTACAGCAGAAAATACCCAATGAGCTTGCAAGCTCTAGATACGGGATTCCTGTGACACAACAAACGTTTAAGCGTTTGTATATTTATATTTACCCTGCCACTGCCGCTACCACACACATAGGCATTCTAACATAATTAAGAATCAAATCCAATTTAGTTTACAGTGATGAATTAAGTGTACGTCTAATTAAAATATAAGAGCCACTTGTTCACAACCATAAACTGGAATGAGAACTTTGCAAATGGGCAAGCATTAAATTATACATGTTCATGGAATGTGCTATGTGGGGAGTATAGTAAACAAAATCATACTTTTGTACATCGAAATATAGCTTTCAATTGATACGTGAGTCAGTTTACACCCATTTGCCCCATGACTACTGAAATGTTTGGAGAATTTGCACTGGTAACTGTCTGCCATGGGAGACACTTCTTCCTCAACAGTAGCCCACGTGCATGAGCGTTGACATAACAACAATGTTCATTTAACTAAACACATTTGAACTACGTTTCTCAATGCAGCCTTACTTTGCATAGTAATCTACTGGTATAATACAATACGTTTTCATTGATAGAGCAACTGTATATTGCATTAGTTGCTCTATCATTTAACTTAAATAATAAACGTAATTGCTGCGTGGAACTGCTCCCAAAAGCTGTTCTTTTATAATAGCCATGTCGAGTATTCTTCCTTTCTCTGTGACGTTTCATCTCTCACATTAGTAGCATCGTCAGGGTAATGAACCGTCACGCTTAAAGGTGTGCATTTATAACAATATTTGCATGTATAATGCACCTATGTTTCCAACACACACGTGTGGTCTTGTGAGGCTTAATGAGTAAAGTTTACTTTCCTAAGTACCAAAGTGTAAATGTGGCTGATTAGATGTGTTTTGCAAGATGGAATATTGCTCACTTCTGTGCTGTGAAATTTTGAGTATTACTGTTTGCGATATGATTATGGTTAGGGTTCCATCGTTGTATAATTTCGTCGTGAGAGTTCGTTTTTTAATCTTTGTAATTGTATATGTTGTTGTGTTGGTCGGTTCGAACGTTTGCTGTATCGCAGGAATCCCGCATATCGAGCTCGCAAGCACATCAGGTATATTCTGCTGTAATAATAAACATATAGCAAAACATCTGTCCAAGCTGGCATATTCACACTCATTAATGTCTTACAAACACAGCACAGCAACATTTTGAACATCACGAGAACGTACATGCGTACTACAGCTAAAAACGCGCAACTGTCAGCTCAACCATTCATTAGAAGAATGATGGCTCCAACGTGGGATGTGAAACGACAGGAGGAACACTGGACATGGCTATCCCGAAAGAGCAGCTCTTGAAACAAATTCTCACACATCGAGCCATAAAAATTTCCATCCATCCATCCATCTTCATCCGCTTTATCCGATGCCGGGTCGCGGGGGCAGCAGTCTAAGCAGCGATGCCCAGACTTCCTTCACCCCAGACAC
>JAZEWT010000002.1:23998953-24026217 GCA_036362905.1 Mordacia mordax | reverse complement strand
GTCGAGACCCACGCTTTCCTACCATATGTGAAAGGCACCATAGACAATTAGCAAATACTTCTAAAAATATAAAATAAAAACAGTCTTCACAATCCACCAGAAGATACAAGACGTACTCAAATTACCTAAAGACCGACAACCGTTACAGACAGAAGGCGTATATTGCATCCCTTGCAGCAACTGTGAGGAAGTTTTCATCAGACAAACAGGAAGAACAGGAAGAACAATAGCCACAAGAAAAAGAGAACACAAGGCAGCAGTACGTTTGTGGCACACGGATAAATCAGCAACAGCAGCACATACTGTACATAAACAACATAGAATCGATTTTCATAAAATACGAATACTAGTCGCCATCCGACATAAAGGTCCAAGATTAATTCGTGAAGCAATTGAGATTCACAAGACAAAAAGGACCATAAACCGAAAACAAGAAATGAATATAAAGCTCAGCCAATCCTGGAGGCCAGTTATTGAAGTCAGTAATGCACAGATATAGAGCTATTGGGTGTGGACATCAGAGCGGGATCGCCAGGTGTGTGGGAGGTTCTTTCATGAGATGCAAATTAGGGGACTAGCCACAGACAAAGCAGGGAAGGGGTTATCGCAGTTCCGGGGTGTGAATAAGATAAGGAGATTAATGTTAATGTGATTCAGATCTAGATCCCACACAACAAAAGATGACGATACATACATAGTACTCACATATATAAAGGAGCAACAAGCACTACACACACATACTGCGCCTGAGGATGCCTCTAACGTGTGAGGCGAAACGTCGCGAGGAGAGGAGAGGGAGCGATCGACGCGGCTCTCCCGAGACAGCAGCTTTTCGAAGCAATCAACAGTGACTAGTACTGCCACCTCACTGTAAAAAGGTCCAAGGTTCTAGTCACGGCTCGTTGCCTTTCCGTATGAAGTTTTTATCTTCGCGTCTCTACGTGGGGTTTCACAGGGTACTCCGTTTTCCTCCCACCGACCAAATTGCCTACGGTTCCCTTAGATGTGTAAGTTGCTTACCCCTCCTCTCTGGACATATGTTAAAACCAGCTACTTGGCTCAACGGTTCCTTCCAGCTTCAAAAATAACTTACTGATCAGAAGTATGACTACTTGACGTGACAGTTGTATTGTTCGTTATATTGCACAGTGCGTGTAAATGAATCTTGTATTTAACTGTAGGCCACTTCATTTACTTAAACAACAATCTAGCAATACCTGAATATGTCAGTAATAATTTTCAAAGCACAGTCATCTGTAGACGAGGAATAGAGAAATACTAATTTCACAACCTAAAAGTTTGGTTAAAATCCCTACGATAACTGTACGTAGACTGTATATTGCCTGCATTTTTAAGTTTGTTTTTTCATTCAGAGAGTCTCTGTAAATGTGCTGCTAAACCAGCGTGCCATCGAGCAGGAGTGGTTAACCGCATCACCTGATATATTTGCTGCAGTGACATTGTGGCTGGAGCAGCTGTGAACACCGAGGTCCTGCCCTCAGTTGCCTCAGTATAATGGCATCTGTAGTATGACAGTTTCCAGGTGCACTGAAAAAAAAGTTTCGTATGAGGAGCGAAAATCGAACCGCATTGGGCAACTTGCTATGGGGTAGAATGTGTGTTCTCCCCCTAAACCATGTGGCTTTCCTCCGTGTACTCCAGTTTCCTCGCAAAATGCATTCATAAGTTTACCAATAGCATCATAATATATAGGGACGTGGCATCTGGCAAATGTTGGCGTTGGCTGACCACCTGGGTGCCTTCCCCCCCACCTCTGCAATTTCCTGATAAGCATTAGAACCTCTGAATTAAGATCACCATATAAATGTAATAGATTATGATTACAGACTAACTTCCTTCCGTGGGGAAAAGGAAACCTCGTCCTCTAGTAAGACCCGTGATGTGGGTTGTGTTCAAATCAAGAACAAATGGTGCGCGATCGCTACGGTAATCTCAACCCACTGCTCTCTGCTGGTGGAATACCTGAATGTTAAGTGTCGTCCCTACTACCTATCGAGGGATTTTTCCACAATTATTATCTTGGCTGTATACATTCTGCACAGCACTAACAGAAAAGAGGGTCTGTGCATCCTCTCTGGGGCCGTCAGCGGACTGCACACTTCTTATTCCAACAGCTGTTTCATTGCAGCTGGAGATTTCAATTATGAAAGTCTCAAATCAGTTCTCCCTGAATTCTACCAACATCTCACCTTCGCAATCAAAGGGGTAAACCCTCGGGTGAAAGTGCTCTATAAATGCAATTATTATTATTAAACATGTTGGATCATTTTTTACACAAGCATCTACGATGCATAAAAGGCTGCCTTGTCCCCCAGCACACACCTCGGCTACTCAGACCACCTCTTTATGTAAATTCCAGCTGAGAGACCATTGCTTACACGTTCCAAACCGGTTGTGAAACAGATCAGTGTGTGGCTGGCTGGATCGACTAGAGCATTACAGGATTCTTTTTTGATTACACGCACTGGAATATGTTCAAGGAAGCTGCCACCTATGGCCATCTAACCAAGCAGGAGGAGGACGCAGCATTGGTGATTGGCTACATCAGTAAGTACACAGGTGATTTCGCTGTCTCAAAGACAATCACAACACATGCCAACCAAAAGCCATGGATGACCACGGAGGTCCATGCACTGCTGAAAACCTGCGACGTTGCCTTCAGATCGAGAGACAAGGCAGTCCTCGGAAGAGCTGCAGCTGACCTGCACTATCAGAGTAGTAAAAGGGCATGTACACGCGGAATATCCATGGTCGCTTCGTGGACACCAGAGACACGCGGCGCATGTGGCAGAATTTTCAGGTTATCACTGACTATAAAACTGAACCACGTGCCTGCAAGTGATACCGCCCTCCTGGACGCGCTGAATTACTTTTGTGCACAGTTTGAAGCAATGAACGACATGCCTGCTACGAGAACTACCCCTCATCCCAGTGACCAGGTACTCTGCCTGCCTATAGATGACGTCAGGCATACCCTATCCAGAGTGGACCCACGCAAGGCTGCTGGACCCGACACCTGGTTGTATGCTCAGGAAATGTGCATACCAGCTAGCAGATGTCCTTCCTGACATCATCAACATATCCATGCCGACACTCCGTTCTTTCCACGGATCTGTGCAGCGCTTTGTGACCCTCGGGTGAAAGTGCTCTAGAAGTGCAATTATTATTCTAGCATGCACCACATGGGTGGTCTGAAAGAAGTAAACGCTCATCCTTACAATCGTTCGTTCACACGTCTTGTAGCATAAGAGCCGCGAGACAGCTCTATAGAGCATGTATATGTGTTTTTTTAGGCTTAGTCTTTGTCACTGGTCAAACATTTTCCACACCACTTGCGAGAACCTGCCGATGGAATAAACTTTGGCGAAGCTATATGTACTTCTGGGTGGACATAGGCTGGGGGGTTTAAAAAGGCTTTCTATAGTTTTAACCACTGCACCTGGACAACGAACAGGCTATCGAACTGGCAACGTCTACATGGCGAGTCCAGCATGCTCACCGTTATACAACAGCAGCATTCAAAATGGGTGATGTGTTGAATTCTAAACAACCAGAGCATGTGTCGGGTGGCACGGTGGCGTAGTAAGTAGTGCTGCTGCCTCACAACAAGAGGGTTCCAGGTTAGATTTCCGGCTTGGGTGCCTTTGTGGAATTAAAATGTTCTCCCTGTGTCCACGTGCGTTTTTTCAAGGCACTTCTGTTAACTTCCAAAGTCCAAAGACATACTGCCTGGGTTAATTGTCCTGAATAAATTGCCCCGGTGCCCTGAAACGTTGTAACCCGTGTATGCGACTCTCATGGGCAACTGTTAGAAATCACTGAACGACTCCTTCAAGTTTAATGAAAAACGGACTGACTCAATCTGCCTCTGATGAAATTATTATTTACGATGAGGAATTGTCAACTGTGATAGACTTCTCCAAAATGTGATATTAAAATCACTTTATAAAATAGTACATTCTACTGTGCAAAATTCATCATTATCAATACCCGCTTAATTCAGTATAGCGTCGCTGGGGGCCAGAGCCTATTTCGGCAGACAGAGGATGCAAGGTGGGCGAATACCCACGGTGTGACGCCAGAACATCGCAGGGCACACTTTTTGGGACAATTTACTCAGCAGGCCAATTGACCTAGGCAGAAGCGTGTCTTTGAAGGGTGGGAGTAAACCAGAGTACCCAGCCAAACCCCACGTGGGTACGTGACAACACGCAAACTCAAACACAGAACATCACCCGAGCCCGGAATCTAATCCGGATCCTTCTTGTTTCGACACGACGGAGCTACTCACCTGTGCCAGATGATTTAGAAAAGCGTCGTTCATTCTGTACTGAACCAACAGCTTTTCACTTTATTCTCCGTGAAAATAAACACTATTGTGTTGAATCAATATATGAAACTAATATGTACTTTCATTGATTCACTTCAATGACTAAAGTGCACAAATTAATAAAATCAATTTGAATGGAAATCATGATAATTAGTGTATAAACAATATTCCCTAAACCAAAACAGTCAAAGCATACACCACTTAGCAATCATAATCAATTTGAAAGCATCAATCGTGATTCGCAGTGCGACAGCTAAGAGTGTTGGTGCTGTTTTAGCAGGATGAACTCGGTTTATTCCCATGCCAAATGCGACGTTTCTGCGAGTGGTGCGAAATGCAAATAACAAACACTCAACACTTTCATCAATAACACTGCCCCGAAGAGATAGAAATGTAATAGCTCACATGCGAGGCAACAGAAAAAAAAACTTGACGCGCAGGTCTCATGTAAATTGAAATACACCAAATCTCACACACAGTTTGTACCACGTAAATGTATAATGAAAATGAAAAGCAATCAACCTGCAAGGTGAGAAAAAAATCCGAGTTAAAAGCCGTCAATATTCCTGGTGGACAAAATGAGCTGCTGAATAACTAAACAAGGCCTCCTCACAAGGTAACCTCTTAACGCAGCTTTGCATGGAAAGCAACCAGAAAGTACATCCACTATGCCGCACTGCGTATAACTTACCGTAAGTATTATTAGGTAAACCTAGAGATATCGCGTTTGTGTTCACTGCAGACAACTAGCTTTATAAACACACTCTGAGATTAAATGACCTTGACATAAACTTGTCTCGATACAGAACATTGGAAATATGCCGCAATAAACAGTGATGCTGCTTAAATTATTGTTGAAAGTTTGTGAAACAAGGCAATTTTATTGTAACGTGATTTTTATATCCTCATTTACTTTACCATTTTACTAATGTTGTTACTTTTTAATATACCGTGAATACTTTATCAAATGAATATATACTTTGTGATCTATAATCCTAAATGTAACCATTTATGGCAGTTACCGGAGCTATTACCAAGCATTCAGTGCATTTGTTTTTCTAGGTCATACATAAATAGCAATATCAATGCCGCTTTAAAATCTAGGCCATTTTCAAGAAGTCTACACAAGTCTAAAAATCAGTACCGAAGTTCACTCATTCACACACTGTGCATTTCTGTGCTCTCAACAATTCAAAAGCTTATGGAGGTGATACAGGCAAAATGAATAGGTCATTAATACAGGTCACTTACTGAGCCTAAATAACAATGAATGAGTTCAGTCCATTACTTCCAAAGTGTTTCGAATCCCCTTGTGATTTATATATACAACTCGGCAGCTTGTGTGGAGAAGATGACATCGTTTTTGTTGACATGACATTCTCGCCGCAGCTCTGTGCAGCGCTTTGTGACCCTAGGGTGAAAAGCGCTCTAGAAATGAAATTATTATTATCTCATCTCATTGTCAGAAACCGCTTAGTCCTGTAGAGGATCGCGGTGAGCCGGAGCCTATCCTGGCAGACACAGAGCGCAAGGCAGGGACACACCCACGATGGGACGCCAGTCTATCACCGGGCACCGAGGGCAATTCAGTCTGGACTGTGGGAGGAAACCGGAGCGCCCGGCGAAAACCCACGCGGACACGGGGAGAACTTGCAAACGTCACACAGAAAGGCACCCAAGCCGAGATTCCGACACGGGCATTTCTTGCTGTGAGGCGACAACGCTGCCCACTGGGCCACCGTGCCGCCAAAATTATTATTATATATATATAAATAAGTTGTCAAATTAGATCTGAAGATCTTCATATTATCAAGCAAGCGCGTCCTTCACATCACTTGCGCGTCGAGAATTGCCAGGGAAATTGACCGGGTAGAGATGTTTATTGACTTGGGGCCTTAACAAAGACAAGAAGGTTAAAGTCCCCCCATTCTGTGGCTAAAAGGAGTCCTTTAATGATTGCATCACAGATGTGACCACAGTTTGTTTCGTATCAATACTCGCTTAATCCTGTACATGGTTGTGGGGCTCCAAAGCCAGACACAGGGTGAAAGGCTGGGTTATACGCAGGATGTTGATGACAGTACATCGCAGGGCATTTTTTGGGGGGGTGGGGGGCAATTTACTATAGCAGGCCAATTAACCTGGGCTGCAGTGTGCCCTTGGACGGTGGGAGGAAACCGGAGTAGTCGGAAAAAACCTACGCGGACATGGGGAAGGCACACAAACTCCACGCAAAAAGGCACCCCAGCCGGGAACTGAACCGAAGTAATCTTGCTCTGAGGCAGCAGCGCTACTCACTGCTTGCTTCACCACGCCGCCCACCACAGTTTGTGGTATTAGTAATATACACGCGGTACACCATACACTGCAGTACCCCAACCACTGTGCATGAGCATTAATATATTTTTTCCCAATGGTCAGCAGCCACTACACAACAAGTTCGCAGCCTGTAATTTCGTTATGTATTAACTGCTGGACAACATACAAACTTGCAGTACCTCCACAATCAAATGAAGCAGACTCTGGAACGCAATGATGTTTAACAATGCGTAAGATTTTCTCTGGCATGTGTGTAAAACCCCCAAAAAAATTATTGTTGCTGATTTGCCGTTCTTATGTCGTTGTTGTTGTTGACGTGCCATTTTCTCCGCAGCTCTGTGCAACGCTTTGTGGCCCTCGGTTGAAACGCGCTCTAAAAATGCAATTATTATTATTATTAAAGGCGGCAGATTTTTACTTCATCAATGTGTAATATTATTTTGAGCATTTTACAACTAACATTTATGATGCTGCCTAGGTTTAAATTGCCCCCAAAAGTGTACCCTGCGATGTATTGGCGTCACATCTTGAGTATAGTCCCGCCTTGTGCCATATGTCAGCCGGCATAGGCTCCGCCCCCCCACGAACCTCGACAGGATTAAGCGGGTATTGAGAATTAATGATGTAGCTGCAAAAATCCAACTTGTGCGTTACGTATACATGTAATTAGCAATCTAGATATTGATGTGAAGATTTTTTTCAAAATTTCTACAGTAATACCATACCATTAATATATGAACATATATCCCACTTGTATATATACATACCATCCATCACAAGGTAGTGTGTCACTGACACGTGAGTTTAAGTATTGAAAAATATATGACAAGGGAGCTACATACCCAGACCCATTTTTAATGTACGATTGACAGTTTTGAACATTAAAAAAAAAAGAAACGTTAGCAATACAAAAAAAAACAAAATAGTTTTTACTGTGTCAAGGGATACAACTGACTGGTAGCAGAAAACAACAAACGTTTCACTGAAAGTAGAATTAAATGCAACATATACAATGATTTTGTGGCATTTGTTTGCCAAAGAAAAATATGTCAAAGCTCTGCTGCTTTACGATATTTGGCAACGTCGAAGAAGTTGACAACAAAAGCCTCAGAGAAAAGACAAACTCCAAGTATCAGTCTGTCGATATCAGAACCCAGCATGTGAGGTCATTACATCGCAGAGCATTTTTACTTATTTTGGAAGGGCAATTTACTCAGCAGGCGCATTAACCAAAGCAGCAGTGTGTCTTTGGACGGTGGGACAAAACCCTGCGAACCCCAACGCCGACACGGGGAGAACACGCAAACTCCACAGGAAAAGGCACTCGAGCCCCGGCTTTCTTACTCTGCGCAGTAGCGCTACTCACTAGGCCACCGCGCCACCTCACCGCCCCCACTCAAATTGCCGTCCCATAAAACACCGCATATATAAGCCAGGAACCTTCCTGCTGTACAGCACATCACTGGTGGGTGTTCTCACACAGTGGTTTCATCTCTACACAGAGCCGTCAACAGCAATGTCCATTTTCCCAAAGCATATTTGCGCCATCAAACTCGGCAACGTTGCGTCAAAACACAAGTAAATTGCCGATCGCGTTTATTCACTCTATGAGTTCACGTTAAACGTCCCCAAAATGTAACGTACAGTACTGGATGTAGTTAACATACAAATATTAAAACTAAATAAACACACTCTAAAATCAACAAAATATAATAGATTTGTGCAGATTTTTTTTTTATGCTTAAGAAATGTCAAGGTAACCGCTAAAATGTCCTGGTGAACTGCTTTACACATCGCAAATGATATTGTTTCTGGGCATCACTTTGTTTGCCCGTGATGTGACCATCTTCTCTAAACGCCAGCACTATGAAATTTGAGACTTCTTAGACGCCGTTGCAGAATAGTGTTCCTGAATGTCAAGAGGGAAAGAAAAAAATCTAGAATTTAATAACTAAACCGCTGCTGAATAAATAAATATTAAAACTAAAAATCCATTACAAAGCCGAGTATTCACATGTTATCCGCAGGGTTTAAAACACATATTGCGCCACTTACAGAAGGTTAATATGGAATTCCCGACACCTGAAAGGCACATCAAGGTAGGTAAATCATGTCCAAAACACTCATCGCACTCAGCAACAGCAACACATTTGAAATCTACCATTCACAGTAATTTGACAAGATCTTGTGCATGCTTTGATCCCAAAAATATAAATGCATGGATGTAGAAAATGAACGCTTGAGTAGACACTTTTGAAATGCCTTATGAAGGTTTAGTTTTTTTTCCAATTTTAAAACCCCTTACTTTCGCTGTTTAATGCAATGTAAAATTTCAATGTTGGAACGAACAGCACCGCATTTTTACCCAAATCTTAACTGCACCATTCTTGTGCTTGTTATTTATTCGTACTGAAACTATTTCGTGAATGACAGCAGTGAACGCGTGACATTGTGCACGGTTATAAATGAGATTTATTAATCTTACTTCAACATTAAATCACGAATACATTTTAATTTCGAATAAAGCAGCTTACTTTTTTAACAATTAAACTTCCACTTCAAGTTGTCATTTTGTGGCTTCTACGTTAAAATATGGGCATACAGGGACAATTCACAATGCCTCTCAATAATACTATATTGTTTATCAGATACATTATAGTAACAAAATTTATAAACTCGTTAGCTTTCTTGGCATTAACTAATGCATTACAAAACATACATCACAATTTACATTTACGGACTTTAATTGTCCCGATCATATATTCAGTGGATCACAAACGATAGTCACATTGTGTTCTCTCTTTTCGCCTCCATCTAAATAACGACAAAGCAATCATGTGAAAATGTTCTCACCCATTAATAGAGTAAATGTAGAACTCACCTCAGTGTGAAATGCTGCACTGCGGAGTTCTCCATGAGCTTGACAGGCACATCAATGACTTCTTCAGGCCTCAGAGGTTTTGTGGGAAGGTATATTACTATGTTTTCGTCAAGATTAATTTCGTGAAGTTTCGGTGCTTCAGGTGCATGCTGAAGATAAACCGTACCAACTGGGTTCAGATTTTTCTTTGAGACAGTCTTAAAGGGCCTGATGATGGTCATCTTCTGATGTACGTTCGGACTGCAATCTCCGCCACCAACAGGCTGTAAATTGTAATACAATTCAACGGTGGTGCCGTTACGTAAACGATCATCCTGCTTCAGGTCTTCAGCATAGAACAGTGGCTCAAACCAAATTGAAGGCAGCACCACTTCAGCCAGGCACATTCCAAGATCCCCCTTGAGTTGACATGAAGTTCTGACCTCTTGGGTTTCGTGAAAAGCATAAAGTCTCACGCAGGGTAATGTATCTGTCTCTGCTTTATTATCCCACTCCTTCCTTGAGATGTAAAACAGAACTTGGACCTTGGCATTATTGGAATAAATGTACTCCTCTGCGACCATGGCGTGAACATTCCAGCTAACTCTTTTTGTGGCTGATGTCGATAGAAATACAGCTTTGGATCCCAGCTGGTCTTCATGCAGTGTCTTCCAAGCACTGAATGGTCCATAGCTGACATTTACAATTGGTTCTGCTTTGGTATTGCCAAATATCAGAAGATGTTGTGATTGTGTCTGCATACTAGAGTTAAATTTTATAACATTTTTCTTCAGGTTCTTTAAGAAAAAGAAAGTCTCCGTGTTAAGCACATTGTACTGCAGTGGCAACCAAAGGGGCGTTTTGAAAGCATTGTCCATGCTTGACGTCACAGCCCCTATGGTAATTTCACCTTGTGTAAAAACAAGAGACAAATAATGAATCGGATATTAAAATAACGCAAAGAAGTTAACAGGCTACACGCAACTTACAACCCATATATCCAACTGACAGACGAGTGAATTGGCATTCCTCATACAAATCTAAGGAAGGAGGCAAATGACTCTACACTAAATCTATTCGAGTGTAAATGCTAAGCATATATTTTCACGCGCTTATGCTGCAATAGTAGTCCGACACAATTTAAAATAAAAATAACTTCACGTGAAGCAACATTGAATACACTGAAATGACGAATTGCTAATAACACGTCAGGACCAATCACATTTTAAATGCAAACTAAATAGTGCACAATTGGCTACGCTGAGTGTTATTTCTCATTCTCACATTCACCACATTCACTTGTGATGCAGTTCCAGGTAGTCTGGCAGGATGTCTGTGCGGGATGGCATACTATCTATGTCCTCTACACCAATTGCATTTTAAGTCAATCAACGACACTTATCACATTGCAAACGTCATTCAGCTTTCTTCGCAGTGCTATTTAATAGCAAGGGGCTACACAGATACGATGAAGAAAGCCATCCAGCTGTATCCACCTCTGAAGAGTGTGCCGTCTTGTTTTCCTGAACACCATACAACAGCATGTAAAAACTAACTCGGCAAACCAAAAATGGGAGACCTCTGGCCAACCACTTAGTCATAGGCAGTGTGGATCCTTTTTAAATATCTCATCTCATCTCATTGTCTGAAACCGCTTAGTCCTATACAGGGTCACGGTGAAGCCGGAGCCTATCCCGGCAGACACAGGGCGTAAGGAAAGGATATACCGAAGATGGGACGCCAGTCCATCGCCGGGCACTGCGGGGCAATTTAGCCTGCGAGCCAATCAACCTATGTAGCAGCATGCTTTTTGGACTGTGGGAGGAAACCGGAGTGCCCGGCGAAAACCCACGCGGACACGGGGAGAGCATGCAAACTCCACACAGAAAGGCACCCGAGCCGAGAGATTCGAACCCGGGACCTTCTTGCTATGAGGCGACAGCGCTAACCACTGGGCCACCGCGCCGCCCTCTTTTTAAATATAAGTCAATGATATTCCTTTGGCGTCCATTTAAATTCAGCTGACGTCGATGATCAATTGCACTGTCGAGCTCCCCTGTAGTTAGGCATGTGATAAAAAAACAAATGAAAAACGTGGGACCCTAACATTTTAATGCAATTAATGTACATGCCGACTGTGTCAGTGGGGAGAGGAATTGATGGTCTGGGTTTGTGAAGTCCAAACATGCTCATGATGTTTTGAATGTTGGGTGGTGCCGACCTCCAATAATGGTCCTGAATCGACAAGAGCAATAACCCACTTCCCTGGTGGGAACCTGTCTCTCCATTAGTGTTGACTCACCACTCCGCGGTATTAATCATAAGTAATCGGTCACATCTGTTAATTTTTTTTTATGATTAAAAAATATACACCTAATTGGTTCCTGTTTTATCCTGGCTTACAGTCGCGGCTTACAGTTCTGGCTTACATTCATGGCTTACAGAAAACATAATGGCGCAGTAAGCAGCGCTGCCAAGGCACAGCAAGAGGCTCCTTGTTTCGGTTCCTGGCTCGGGTGCCTTTCTATGCGGAGTTTGCGTGCTCTAACAGTATCCGCATTGCTTTTCGCGGAGTGCTTCGGTTTTCTCCCATAGTCCAAAGATATGCTGCCTATGTTAATGGTCCTGACTAAAATGCCACGCGGTGCTCGGAGATGTTTTAAAGTGCTTACCCCTGCCCATTGGACAACTGTAAAAAAAGGGGCTACATAGCTCAGCGGCTCCTTCCAGCTTCGATAAAAAGTGACAGGCTGGCTTTGTTATTGTATGTGTAAGGCATATTAGCAACAGTGACAGCAGTGACAGCACTAGGACTAGATCCATTGAGCGGGTAAGTTGTATGGCATGTGATGCTTTGACTGTTGAACAGCTGATTTCACTTAACTGGGACTATCTGCACGTGGCTGCAGTGTGAGGACGCATTGCAATTAACAGCACAACAACGGTAAGAATGGGAGCTAAAGATTACGACTGTAATGACGGGTGATGGGTTCTGTAATTTCACTGCGTTTCACTGCTGGCGAAGGCGGCGCTCTGTGGTCACGGCATAAAAATAATAGCGACTGAAGATTGTGCCTTGCGATTACAATATCGCACTTTTATTTAAGCGCGCTATCGTGGTATCTGTTATTTACATCTAGGAGTACGGAACAGATCAATAAGCGGGGGCAACGAATAATAGATTTTGAAGTCAATGACAATAACCTGAATTGTGTGATCTCTGTACAGACTGCAGAGTGCAATACAGTATTAGTCCCGTGGTCACAATTCCAAAACAAATCCAAGTCCGCATTAATATTTCGCTGTTAATATTAACAATGCAAATTATGGCTAAAGCATGATAAATGAGATGGCATGCATTCATCGGCTGGCTAAAGTGACGCCTTCAATAAAGAGGATGTGGCCATAAATAATCATAGTCACAAACTTGCGCATAATGGTGCATTGCATATTTCATATCCTCGCCTATTCTAGAGGCATTTCTCCACGCATTCCATGTGACTATGATTACAAATGGTTCCTTTTTAGTTATTTAGTAGAGCGACTAAAATATGTTTATCGAGGAAAAATCTACGATAAATAATGATAGGCGTTCTTCATTTTGTTTAAGCCTTTAACAAAGTACCTTAATAATTTAGCACTCTGCAGAAAGCCTATAGTGTTGCTTGTGTTATATATGCACCCGTGATATGAATTTTAAATCTCGTAATGCTTCAGAGTATACATTTACAAACGCGCACAGTATCATCTTTTCCACTAAGCCCATACGCCGTGCTTGGTGACTTGAATGTACAACTCGTATATGCGACACACACACACACCCATATGTACCCATATGTACCCATATGTACTAAATCCTACACACACGTGCACAGTAACAGAGGTGCACACGCACACATTTAACACAAACGAAAACTACTTAATATTCACTGGAAAAGCGCTCCATCTCCAGTCAGCGCCGCGCGCACTGCCATGACATAAGCGTTTAACATTCATCGCGGGACGCTTACGAAACGTTACGCTCTCGAAATCAAAACGGTCTGCTGCCGGCACACATCAACAACCGATAATACCTCTGCAAATGAAGCAGCGAGAGAACAACACACACAACGAAGACAGGGAGCAGCTACAAACCAATTCGCACATCACAACTGAAGACGACATAGTGGCTCCTCCGGGCAGCTCGCTGCCACGATCGCGCGGTCAACGCGGGAACAACCTGAAAGCACGCATCATCATCCTCATCATTCTCCTCGTTCCTTACCTTGCAGTGCAGCCAGAAGCAGCAACAGCCCAACGATTCCGCGTATATCCCACGCAGTCACTGTTTTAGACGGACAAGGCATGTTACAAGCAAGCACTGTTCAAGTCATAAATAAATAAATTCTATCACTCTAATTTTCTCCGGATCTATATGCTCTATTTCCTTCCCTCTTCTTAACCACACTTGCTCTTCCTCCTAGCCCACCCTAATAAAACGATGCGGTAGCTCTTGAAGCAGTGAAGATGTTAGGTTTCCTCTTCTGTGACAAGGCGCCGCTGGACGTTAGGTCTCCTCGCCCTCGTATTGCGAGAGAGGCCGACTCGTATGCACATCGCGCGCTGGCTCGGGACCGTGTGGTGCGTGTGCGTGCGTGCGGCGCGCGCCTCGCCGACTCATCCGCTATAAGCACTCCGCTGTGCGCTGCTCTGACCATAGCGGGCGCGCTCCGCGCACGGAGAAACTCGTCAATGCACAGCGGCACCGCTCCTCCGCCTACTGATATCACAACAGCAACGGCAGTATCAGTAGCTGCAGCAGCTACACAATTGGAAGCAGCAGAGACCGTGGTTGGCAGCCCCGCAACGTGAATATTTCACGAACGATGCATGATATTCGTAGATTGAAGCGACTGAGCATACTCCATGCTTGACGTCACAGCCCCGATGGGGCTGTGAAACTATGAGATACCCACAGCTTGGCTCACCTTGGTTAGCAGTAAAAAGGAGACTTAGGCACTAGTGCAACTAAGCTGCAGGACAATGACCACAACCACCCCCCTTCCCTGCTTCCCCAAAGCACAAGAAAGTCACACACTCTAATATATCCCCCCGCCCCGCTGACAAATTAAACAAATGTGTTTGTGACACTCTACTACGTTGGCAGAGTACTGATGAACCCAAGCAAAAACTACTCAATGTAGTGTTTTAGTCACACACACTGCCGAAAAATATGTATACATATAGTCGGTGACATTCCAGGCAATGACCCATCTTCATAAGTGGGGCAGATGAGCAATAACTGCTTTAAACCAAGGACCCTATGTGTTGCCTATCTTAATAGATCTAGGAAGCGAAGCACTGTGGACGAGCCAGATTGGTACCTGGAAGTGTGATCGGAATGGCTTACCAGGTGTTGGGACTGAGGGATATAATTGGAATAACGTTTTCCTTTTATTACGTTTAAATAGCGGTCTGCATTTCAATGAAGGCAAACGTACACGTGTCATTTTAAGGGTTCGCTTTAGAGTTGTAGTGTATCAAAATTGTGTATTTTCAAAGTATAAACATGTTTTACGAGTATGTCACAATGTCTCATCTTATTGTCAGAAACCGCTTAGTCCTGTACAGGGTCGCGGTGAGCTGGAGCTTATCCCGGTAGACACAGGGCGCAAGGCAGGGATATACCCACGATGGGAAGCCAGTCCATCACCGGGCACTGCGGGCAATTTAGTCCGCAAGCCAATTAACCCATGCAGCAGCATGTATTATAGACTGTGGGAGGAAACCAGAGTGCCCAACGAAAACCCATACGGACACGAGGAGAACATGCAAACTCCACACAGAAAGGCACTGGAGCCGAGATTCGAACCCGGGACCTTCTCGCTGTGAGGCGACAGCGCTACCCACTGGGCCACCGTGTCGTCCTCTCACAATGTCATCATTATCAATATCCGCTTAATCCCGTACAGGATCGCGGGGGGCGGGGGCTTAGCCTATCCTGGCAAACAGAGGGTGCAAGGTGGGGCTATGCCTACGATGTGATTCCAGTACATCGCATGGCACTTTATTGGAGCAATTTATTTAGCAGGCCAATTAACCTATGCAGCAGTATGTCGTAATATGCCTTAAAATAACATATCCCCCTTTAATAACGCACCTGTATCTAAAATTAACAAATCTGAAAAAAAACATTAATACATGCATGAACAAAAGAGAATTTGTGAATTGGATTTGCCTTTTTTCGTATTGATATTCAGTAAGGATAAATATGGTAATGAAGGGTAATTTATATTTTTAAATCCTGTTCGACCAGTCATTCCAGCAGTAAAAACAATATTTACTTGACATATTCTGAGGCGTTTGCTTCGATTGGTTTATGCTATGTGCCATAGGTTTCACACACCTGACAATGGTCTCAGTCAGTATCAATACATTCCAGATAAACAGAAAGACAATGGGTCAATATTGGCCAATGCTGGCCAAATAAGGCCGATCTTGATACAACATATCATGGTAATTGGGATGTTCATTAAGGTCACATCCTTCCCCAGTCAATGAATATCCTCAGCAATTGAATATATGTACATATTGTTTAAAAAAGCCGTAAGACCAATTTCATGATATAAAAAAAGATAAATGCTTAGCAATCACAGATTTTTCTTATTAATATTTATGCATATCATCATTAATACCTCTAGTTTTTAGGAATCTTATGTTTTCAATAGAACCAGAAAATTTCTCCATGCATTTTTATATATTTTTTATTCACGTGTTCTTTTTTTAATCCGGGAAAGCCTTAGTCTCAAAATTATTTTCAAGAGGATCCTAGCAGGTTTTAACAGTAGGGGGCAATGTTGCTATGTGTAATTCCAATTTCGCAATTTTTAGGTAATTTTTGAGCATTTATTGTGTGGCAAATACCACTTATCTTGTATTGTGTTTAGCTATACGATGAATCTTGGTGAAGCTGATAAGGAAAAGGAGAGACCATAGAACCGCCACACAAAGCCTCCCGAGTCAGGAATCAAACCAAGGACCTTTTTGCCCTGAAACACTGGTATTATCACTATGCAACCCTGCTATCCAACTTTAAGTGAAAGATTATAAAAGTAGTTTATGAAACGTATCCCTTAACACTGGCATATGTAAAAGAAGTATAGTGCAGAAAGGTTAAAAAGTGGTTTAAAATGAAAAAGGTTCAAAGACTGATCAATTTTATGATTAACAAGATATAGCACAACAGGCCAATGAGGATCCGAATCATGTTTTCAAAGCTTTTGCCACTCCAGCCTTCATTGCAAACAATGCAGCCTCACTATATGAGGCTGCATCTTAATATACCACTTTTGAGTACCCTATACTAAACGTACCACTTTTGATTTCCCTATACTAATATACTAAACGTATAGGGAACTCAAAAATGGTATATTAAGATAACTAATTATATAAATATCAGTGGTATTCTGAGATGAAACAGCAGGATCAGCACATTATAATTTAATTAATTGAGAAAATTTCCATGCAACAAATCGACCAGTAAATTGCCATGCAAGATAGATATATTAATTATTATGTCAGCAATGGTTTATTGTTAAATTACCATATTATCTGTATTCATCTTTAAACTCAAAGTGTATTCCTGTTGATATGAGAATTATGGAGGTACTAAACCTTTGTTAAGCACACTTAGACAGTGGGCTTGAATTCCATATTCCCAATCATGCAACTATTTTTCCATGGAATGATGACTTGAACATTCTACACGCAATTATGATATACAGCATAATCGGAGAAAATACTTGTTCTTCACTGAATCCATTCATTATTATATCCAAGCATCTTAGCTGAAAAGAACTTCTAGATCACCATGAAGGTGAATATTCTGACACTAGCGGGAAAATAAAATAACATACATCCATAAAACTGTTTAACTGTGATGAGCATTCACAATTCATTATGGGTTTACACTTAGCTCTTACAGGAAATGTTCTTACCTGCGGCTTATTTGTGAGGGTGCTTTAATGATTACATACATTTCAAGAATTCACTATCATATGCCATTTTTGATAAAAGAAATAATTCATGGGGAGGGGATGACCCTCGCACTCATGTGCAATGGGCGTTTTCTTTCAGATTTTTTTCCAGTAAAAGACAGATATATCTAGTGATCAAAAAAATTGGTGTGCTGGCACAACTGTTCATTAGCAGAAGAGCAAGCTCTTGGTGCAAAAGCAATAATCAGTTAGCAATGAATGAAGCTGAAATGAAGGCTACGACTATTTCAATTGCATTAATTATAGGGCGAGGTATAATAATAAAAACAATTACAGAACGCTTTTCAACCGAGGGTCATAAAGCGCTACACAAAGTTGTGTTGAGAATGGTATGTCAGCAACAACAACGACATAAGAACAGCAAATTAACAAAGCGTTTTTTGTTGTTTTTTTGTAAACCTGAGCTGTGGAGAAAGCGACATGTCAACAACAATAACAACACCAGAACAGTTTGAACTGAAAGTCAAATAATGACTATAATTTAGAGGACATAAAATAATGATTGCTCCCAAAAGCTGCTCTTTTGGAAAAGCCGCATCAATCGCCCCCCTGTCTCCGTTGAGACGTTTCGCCTCATGTTTGAGGCATTTTCAGGCACCTATACGATCGCGGCTATCCCGAAAGGAAGCAATCATTGGATATAAAATAAGTGAAACAAGTAATTATTCAACAAACGAACAAAGGAATAAATAAATATTCTTGAGCAGTCGCAGTTCAGCTACGAGCCATCATCCCAGCATGGCAACAGTGAGCCACATCAACAGTCCTGGCCAGAGGCCTTGAAAGCCTTATAGAACAAGTGAGTCTTGAGAGGAGAGTTGATAACGCCCAGGGACTCAGCTGACCGAATCTCCAATGGAAGGGCGTTCCAGAGCCTGGGAGCAGCGTGCGAGAAGGACCTGTCACCCATCGAATGGAGGTGTGATCTGGGCACATGCAGTAAGCCTGTAGTGGAGGATATAAGTTGTGTTGAGGATGGTGCTTGAAGTAGGTCACGGATGTATGTCGGAGCAGCACCAGTGAGAGCCATATAGGTGAGAAGGTTGATCTTGAAATTGATATTACATTTAACTGGTAGCCAGTGCAAAGACACCAGTACTGGGAAAATGTGATTGTGGATGGGTGTGCGAGTGAGCACTCCAGCAGCTGCATTATGCAAACATTGGGCATGATTGATCAGGTAGGCAGGAATGTCAGGGAGTAATGCATTGCAATAGTCGATTCGTGAAGAGATGAAGATGTGTATTAGCTTATCAGCATCAGATGGTGACAGGATGTCGTGCAGTCTGACTATGTTTCTGAGATAGAAATAGGCTACCTTTGACACCTTGTTGATGTGTGTCTCGAAGCTGAGTGAGGAATCAAGCATCACTCCAAGACTCCAGACTGCCTTGGCAACTTCAGAGATTGGATGGGTTCAGCATTGGACAATTGGTGTGGGATTCCGACGAGCAAAACTTCTGTTTTGTCGCCATTTAGTTTTAGGAAATTTTAACTAAGCCAGGCCTTCACAGTTGACAGTGAGGACGACATGTAAAGACCGGATGCACTAATGGATGGCTTTGCATGGATATAGATTTGGATGGTAGATGGGATTGAGGCTGCACAGGATAAGGCCAAGTTGTTGTATGTAGCTGCTGAAGAGGAGTTGGCAGAGGACTGAACCCTGATGAACTTCAGACAAAACAGGATGGATCTGTCAGTTACATCCTCCGAGGCTAACGAACAGCTTTTGGTCAGAGAGGTAGGAGCTCAACCAGTGCAGGGTACAGCCATAGACACCGATACCCTCCAGTCGCTCAAGTAAGGTAGGGTGGTCAACGGTATCAAAGGCAGCACCCAGGTCCAGGAGGACAATGATACTTGGCAAGCCTTCATCAGTTGTAACAAGTAGATCATGAACTACTTTGACCAGAGCAGTTTCAGTACTATGGCCGAATCTGAACCAAGATTGAAAGAGAACGAGGAGATCATTGTTGAAGACGTGTTTCTGGAATTGTACGGTTACAGCACATTCAAGGACCTGAGGAATAATAAATATGAGACGGGGTGATAATTATCAAGGATGTTACAATCAAGGCCAGGTTTTGTGAGCAGAGGGTTCACTGCGACACATTTGAATAGTGGGGGGCACGATATCGGAGTGAAGTGAGTTATTGAAGAGATTAATGACGAAGCTGAGAAGGGATTTGAAATTTGCCCTGATGAGTTTAGATGTTAATGGTTCCAGGGAGCAGTTTGTAGGCCGAGATCTGGTAACTAATGAAGAGACATCGGATGCTGTTAACTCGGAAAATACCAGGAAGTTTAAGATCAAAGTAGGGGGAGGAACATTTGTTGAAATATTAGTTGGTGGTTGATATGCACCTGATCTCATCAGATTTCAGAAGGTGGTTGAGACTGGGTAGAAGTACGGTGGGCTTCGGTCTTGTCTGACAAAAACTGAATCAACTAATCTACCTGATCTTTGTTAATGAAGAGAGGTGAGGGTGCGTGACTGACAGGATGAAGGAGCCGAATAATAGCCGGGAAGCGGTTCTTGGGCTTGTCACAGGTATCAGCCAGAATGCTAGAATGCTAGAAAAGTATTTTATATGGGCACAATTAAGTGCCTTTCGGTGGTAAATGAGCAAGTCGTTTAAAGGATTTGAGCATGAATAGTGAGGCCAGATTTTCTCCAATACCGTTCAGCCCTGCATGCAATTGCCTTGAGCTCCTGGAGTTCCGCATTATACCTGGGAGATGGTTGTCTGTCTGAGACACAGCTTGCATCAGGTCACCAATAATTTCCTGACCTCTTCTCATATATTAACCAACTCAGAGATGATCACATCATAGTCATCTGTCGGTCGACATAAATCCTGCCATTACAGCGACCACAGGCCACCAGAAAGGTCGATTGTAGTAATATTTACAATTTGGTGGAATCACTGCAACGAGCTCATAAGCCTATAAGAAGAGAAAATGTTTTACCATTTCTGGCAAGAACACAAGGCTTTAGGTATGAAAGCACCAAATAAACACCGTTCGCAAAGCATCAAATTTGCAAACAAAAACACATGCTTGTGCCAAAATATGCAAACAAAATGCTTTAATAATGTATGCATTGTCCTTTAATCTATTTGGCGAACACTATAGAGTGCTTTCTTTACATCCGAGTCTCACCAATTTTAAGCCAAGTGTTGCCAAATGGCAAACAGCTCAGAACAACGCAGATATCAATAATAATAATAATTGCACCTCTAGAGCGCTTTTCACCCGAGGGTCACAAAGCACTGCACAGAGCTGTGTAGAGAACATCTAATAGAAAACGTCCCAACCTAATGCAACATAATGCCTTAGAAGCTTGGGTTTACATATTACATATATGGGTACTGATGTTTTTATTCTGAATTATTATTTAGCAGACAACATTGGTATGAGGAAACCACAGAGCAGCGAGGGGAAGGCAGCCATGCATTCAGCCACTGCTAACATTAGCCAGACACTGCAAAATATTACTATGTTATTGGCCAATGAATCAATCAAGGAATTAAGCAATTACACAAAAATAAATAAATATTTGCTTGGGTGTGCCGTTAAGTACTTAATTGATTGATTAATTCATGAATTGATAAGCATTTTTGTTAGATGTGGGAAGAATCCGGCATATGGAGAAATTGACAATAACAGCCCACAGTGTAGACAGACAAAACAAAATTGATTTTGACAAGATGTGTGTACTGGCTGCTAGAATTATTATAATAATTGCATTTATCGACGGCCTTTCACCCAAGGTTCACAAAGCGCTTCACAGAGCTGCGGAGAGAACAGCATTTCAACAACAATGGCACCAGAATGGAAAATCAGCAGAAATAACATTTTTTTAGGGTTTTTTTTTTTAAATACACATCCTTGCAAAACAACAAGTAAAATATGATCAGACTTTCAACTACAATTTTAAAATGCGAAATTATCAGTGAATATAATACATGCAGTGGGAAATGGTTTAATTTAACGCACCACAAAGGCCAGAAATCAATGTGTGAAGCAATAGTCTCAAGCTGGAAAAAGCGTAAACCACAAACAAGAAATTAGAATAAGGCTCAGCCAAGCCTCGCAGCCAGTTTTTGAAATCAATAATTAACAGCCGAAAAGACAAACAGCATTAGGAAAGAACACCCACCACTCACTTAAATAATTTTGCAAGCATTCATGAAATACAAATCTAAATTGGTTGATAAATCAGGGATGGTACAGGATTAAGTTCATTTAAATTCTAATATAGGAGCAAGACAATGGAACCCTTTCAAATGGACCCGCCCCCCTTCTTTTACTGACTCTGGAAGGGAGTTACGTAAACGAGAGGGAATGACGTGAGGGAGAGACTGACGATATGTAAATAGCAGTCACACAAATGACTCATCCACATAATGTCTGAAGATGCCTCAAACGTGGGAGGTGAAATGTCTGCAAAGTAGAGAGGAGGACCGACCAACACAACTATCCTGAAAGAGCAGATTTTGAAAGCAATCATCATGCAGCGAGCCGTGAAAACCTACGTCTATGGTTACTGGTAAAAAGGTACCCGAGGACGTAAGAATATTTATGATGACATCATTATGTAGGTCACCTCGCGCTTCAATTCCAGCCATCATTGATCTTGTTAGTTTAACTGTGTATAATAGATAAGTAGGAATTAAGCACATTTAGGTGAACACAGTTATAGGTATGATAACATTTAATGCAATCATCCAAGGAGAACTTAATTTACAAAGTGTGCCCTATGGGTGCCAACAATATTAATGGAAGTTCGTGAAGCCAACAGGATTTATATATGTCATGCTTTATTCTTAATATTACTACTTCAATGCAACGCTGCACTTTTGTTTAGCTCTCTAATGAACGCGTCTTTCGTCTACTTTTTATGAACACTGAAACATCCCATTCAGTGGAGTGGCTTCCATCTTGCAGTAATATTCGTAATGTATATCTTTATGTATGTGATGGATCGAGTGTGTTTGTGTATGCATGTCCACACTGAGGATACCATGTTAAACCCTTCATAAGTACACATTTTATCTTATTTCCGCTTTACTTCCGACTTATTTATTACTCACCTGAAATTTCACAGAGCCAACAACATGCCCAAAGAGAACACCAGGAAAAATTGCAGGTCAAATCAGTATGCCAGTAGAAAACATCATCAACAAGAGACATCAGAAGATACTTGGAGCAAGATCACCCGTAGGGCGGGTACTCTGCAAGTGCAACAGGATAGCAGCAGTGTTCCTTCACTGATAACAGCCTCAATGATGTCCTTCAGTGTCATCATCATGATCCTGTTTTTTTCATGAATGGATGTCTGGGATTCGGGATAATTTTTACTCGCCCACGCTTTTACATAAAGACTGGCCATACCATTACATTCGCTGCATATGCATTCCACAGAACGGAATGAACAAATGCATAAATAGTATGAAGGAATGAATGTATGTCACACAAAAAACATACGATTGTGCATAAACACAAAGACAGCCACGAGTGACTGTGATAATGACCCCATCATCTTCACATCCATCATCGTTCACAATAGACAATGATGCAATGACTTGGGAAAAAGGTCGGCAGTGATTGAGGAAAAAGGTCCGTAATCGCAGGGACAGTGATGGAAATGACCCAACGACGGTATCTATTATCATCCTCAATAAGATTAATAATATTAAATTATATTTATAATATATCGTCCATAAGTGTCATCGCCCGTAAACAAATCTAAGACATCTGCAAAAGTGGAAGCGGTTGCAACAATGACTTATCTTTTTTACTGTCATTGGCAAATTACAGCAGCAATGGTTATAATTGATGGAAGTGGAAATCACTATAGCAGCCTTTATCAGTCACCACCTACCATCATCTATCATCCGCAAAGGTGACTGTGACCACATCATTGAAATTGTTATTTAAAATAATGTTTATGAACTGCATAATCATCCGCAATCATTTTTTGTCAACCTCAATAAAGGTGATTTTGTGATGGCTGCAACATCAATAAAATCTCTGTCACCGTCACCATGATCCATTGTGGAGATAATGAACACCGATAACCATCAATGATAGCAGAGGCAGTTGCTGATTTTGTTGTCATTATCACCACTATCACCACCTTGATGATGACCGTGATGACGAGTATCATCTCATTCCCGTTCCTGTAAAACTTCATCAGGCAAATATAATATTTATCAGATATTTGCGTAGTAAGATTTGCCTACAATGTAGAACTGCTTTCTAGTTATGTGATTCACAGATTTTGACAGATATGTTGACGTGACTTGACTGTAATTCCACGAAGTTCCTTGAGCGAGATAAAATCTGGATCCCCTTAGCTGCTAATTATGTTCCAGCCTCACAATTAAGACACAGACTACTGTTTGAATTATTTTCTCATCGGGTTATCCATCGATATGCAGATAAAGGATACGATTTCAGTAGCCAGTTTGATCACAATTCTAAAAAAGAACGATATAAAAGTGGGTTTTTAATTCAAGTAGGTCATAATGTTAATCCTGTGAAAACCACGTCTGTTGTTGCCTTGTGCTGTGACATGGCGATGCAGCAATAGATTCTGGAAGAGTGTGTGAAGAATAATAAATTCCTGTATCCAAAGTATGGAACACTACTCATCTGATGGAAGATGAGCAAAAGGCATTATATTGTATTGTCCATAATAACGACAACAGTGCATATGTCTTTAAGTTGTGCATGTGGTATATCTGTGTACTCCAGTTTCCTCCAACGTGAGAAGCCAAACAGTTGCCCCGACAACCATTAAATCAGCTGCATAGATTAACGACAACAGGTGAACCTTCTCGAAGCGTGAGCTCTTGTATAGCGAGTGTGAGGTCCCGAACCAAGTGCAGAGTTTGTCAGGAACCTGAGAGCATCGTTCACAAGTATCACAATGCTTCTGCTTAATATAGTATGGAGGAGTGCATTGCTGACATGCATAGATTGGGTCAGATTTGGAGATTAATGAGTTACTTGGCCTGTTCATGGCAGCATAGGGCAGTGCAGGTTTTAAGGCCCCGTTGATTAATTATCAATACCCACTATGGTGCCTGATGGATCACCCTCTCGTAACGAGTCGAAGTTGTTGTATCTCTGCTAGGCACCTGCATTCTGATGTGCCCATGCAGCCACGTGGGCGCGGGCTTCTCACTGCTCCAGCAGCGACACCATTGTGACACCAACACTCCGCGATGCACTCACCCAGGCAGCGACAACAGATGATGCAGAGGTTTCTGAGTTTTTGATGCTTTATTAACTAATCCACCACGACCGGGGTAACTCAGCGCATCGACTCCTATTTGCTAGGCGCGCGCTCACGCGCAACCTCGCCATCTACATCCTGCGTGGCCTCCTCGCCAATTCCCAGGAGAGACTCTCCTCAATAACATGCCCATGCCTCATATACGGTCCTGGGTGCCACATCATGCCACGCAGCCGACCAATCAACGTACGTGCTGAGTCACAGCCAGCACTTCCACTTGTCACTGCCCTTGTATACCGCGCACCTGGTGTTTACGACTTTGCGGGTTGACCCCTAGTTACCCCTAGCGTGTCACCCCGTAACCACTCGTACGCGCACTCATAATGTGCCCAGTCTCTCACGCGCGAAGCTGGGCACCGCATCACTTAATCCTGTACAAGGTCACGGGGGACCAGAGCCTATCCCGGCTAAAAGACTGCGCAAGGCTGGGGAATACCAAGGATGTGATGCCAGTACATCGCACGGCACACTTTGTCGGGCAATTTACTCAAGAGGCCAATTAACCTAGGCAGCAGCGTGTCTTTCAGTGGTGGGAGGAAACCAGAGTACATGGCAAAAATCCACCTGAGCATGTGGAGAACACTCAAACTGCACACAGAAAGGCACTTGAGCTGGGACTCGAACTCGGGTCCTTATTGCTGTGAAGCGACTGCTCTACCCACTGTGCCTGACATGCAGATATCTTTATGCTTTTGTCCCAGAGGGTAGTACGATCTTATACTTAATAGATGTATTTGTGTATGTAGCAGTTCGCATATAAGTAAATTGTTATATTTCGGAACATTAATGTTGTGGTTAGACACGCGTTTGATATAACGTTCAGGTGTTCTGGCCTTCAGAGACAGGACGCAGCTGAGAATACTGTAATCCAGTGTAGACGTGTGGTGTTTCGGCGGGGAACGCTCCAAGGGAGTCGACCTCAGTTGTAATATCCGCCAGACACTGGTAGGTCCAACTTGAGCATGCGGCCATGTGGTGTGGGCTACCAGGGGTTCTTCAGCGGCGGCATAGTGGTTCAGCGTCACGCAGCGGTGCACTCACCCAGCCAGTGACAAAACACCAGCGACGATAGATGATGCAGAGGCCTTCTGCATGTTTTCAATGCTTTCATTTTCCACAGCAGCAAACGACCGGGTAGCAGCCCGCAACGGTCTGCTACCCTCTCCCTTCTTCACGCAGACTCTCCAACAGTTCCCAGGTCAGGTCTCTCTCTAGCCCTCCTCACACCGGCTTATAACCACTTACGCACCCGCTTTAACTGCCACCCTTGGTTACTCATCAGCCGCCAAGCGTGGGTGGCAAACACACATTATCTCATCGGCCTACTTCGCACCCTGTGACTCACTAGCAACTTGCATGGACAAGGGGGAGGGGGCAGGCCTATGCACTCCCCACCTGCACGTGGCCTGGCACGGTCGAGGCTAGGCAGCACAGACTCACGTATATTGTTTTCCAGCGGCACCTGATGAGAAGTCTAATTTGTTGTGTTGTGCGTGCAGGTTTACCTTCATTCGTTATTAAAACAAAACAAGCCGGAGGTCCTAATGGTTCTATGTCTATATATATATAAATGAATAAGCGGGTTATACTTACTGGCTAGATTTCCGACGCAAGAGATATTGTGGGCAGCAGAGGGCAGTACAGAAAAAAAAATCTGCACTATTCCAGAGATCACTTAGCTCCCAGCTGCCTGATTCTAGTCATAATTACCAGCGAATCCTCTAACTAAATGTTAGATGCATAACAAACCGCGTGACAACTTTATTAATTAGCTGTGTTCCGTAGAGGAGAAATAACAAAACACTTTACTTAAGCAATCTGACCCAAATTTCTATTGTAAATTGTAATATCGTTAAAGATAGCCTGTGGGATAAAAAAACAACAACTTTCTATAGTGTTATATACTTCAGTGCTCTTACCTATACAAACTCACAAGTGTCGGTGAAGTATGGTCAAACAGCCCTACCCGTAATGTGAGGGGGCGCTTTCCCAGCAGTGGTTTTACAAAAGGCTGCTGTATACATTCAAAACCACCACTGCGCACATTTGAACAGACATTCAGAATAAGCACCTCTTTTCAGATTCAAACATTGCACTCCTCCCGGCTTTGACATTCCATCTCAATAACTGGAGAACAATGCTTATCCATCAAGAAGTAAAAATCTACATGAACACATTGTCGAAAGCATAAAATGCATCACGGCATCACCAGTTTGATCAGCGCATCTCCTTTATGAAGGTAAACATAAAGACAAGCCACAGTATGGGATTGTGGCTTTGCCACTCAAACTATGCACCATATCGCAATCCCAGAGACACATGATACTCAGGGCGGCGCGGTGGCCCAGTGGTTAGCGCTGACGCCTCACAGCAAGAAGGTCCCGGGTTC
>JAZEWT010000002.1:23962996-23985668 GCA_036362905.1 Mordacia mordax | reverse complement strand
CGGTGATGGACTGGCATCCCATCGTGGGTATATCCCTGCCTTGCGCCCTGTGTCTGCCGGAATAGGCTCCGGCTCACCACGACCCTGTACAGGACTAAGCGGTTTCTGCAATGAGATGAGATATGTCTAATTGAGCCCCCTCGATGACTATATTAAACGGTAACAATTATGACATCAGAATAAATTGCCCCACGCGCTGCACAAAAATTGTCCTTTCACTTCACTGGAAACACAAAACATATATAAACGACCACGGTAGGGTTTGCTCTCCACCACTAGACACAAAACACAACACTAAACATGTACCCACAACGATAGGTTTCAGACACCTACTGTTGGATACAAACAAGGGGCCTCCCAACCAGAGGTGCCTGCTCTAGTGGAGATGCAGACTTCTATAGCTGATATGGCAATCTGGTAGTCATTCGCGAGCAATAACGATGAAACTTAGAATTATTCGTGCAGCATGCCGCCCACAAAATATGCTTGTTGGGATGGTCCAGAAAACGAGCAGCTGATAATTTGTCTTTACATTTAAGAGTATTGGTGGCATTCCATCTAAATTAAGTGCCCGTGGAGATAGACAAATTAGGAAGAGCTCGCGCATCATCTAGCGCAGCGTTTTGGCCGGAAAGATAAGGCAACAGCAAAAGTTGTGTTAGTTGCACTGCTGTCACCCAGAAGAGGCAGTCCGTGATTACGCAGTTGACGTGCAATGCCTTGCTAGGACTGCATGCCTAGAGGCGGATAGAGCTGCGATGGAATTAATCACGGCCAACCAAATTTGTAGTTGCTTGGCGATGATAGCGTTGGACAAATGAGGCAGGATGACTGCGGTATGGCTTGATGGAATTAATCGAGTGAGTGTGCCTGCGAGAATGTATTTTATATATGGAGACAAAGGAGAATGGTGGATAGGCTAGGCGTTGTTGCAGCATAACAGGGGGATGAGGGGGAAGATTGAAAAAAGGAAACCCATGCGACGGTCAGGAGCGCATGGAGGAACCACCCACGTGGGCATGCAGGTTCCTGTGGGGCTTCGAGAGTCTGAAGGTGCTTGCTGCTCGTGTGCCTCTATGAGGATCTGGCTGGGATCTGCCTGGAAGTGGGCACGCCCCTATCAGGACCTGATATAATGGGTCTGTTTTGAGCTCTGAGCCCTCAAACGTCGAGTGACACAGCAGAAACACAGGCCCCACGAGTGGGTGGGGGGGGGTGCCAACGTTGCTCCGTGATAGGTGAGGGACCAGGCTGCGGCCAGTACTAACCTGCTTCACATTTAACTCCACAGGTCACATGCGTAACGACTGCCCCTAGCGAAGCGCAGAAGAGGCATTTGACATTTAACGCCAAAGGCATCCAGTGAGTGGGCAAACCAGGGGCGCATGTGAACTAAACCTGGCACAACCTAACGTATGAATGTAGAGCAGGTGTTCACACAGGCAGTTGCACTACTAAAGGCATGGGTGCCCAGCATGCAAGCCTGGCTGGAATCATTGGTGGCTGGATTCATGGAGTGCGGCAGTGGTGTGGGTGCTCATTGAATGGTGACTGACAAGAATCCTGCTTGACATAGGGTAAGTGGACTCCATCGTGATCAGTGACCACTGCCACCGAGCATGCATCCCTTTACGCCATCTTTGAGAGACCACCAACGCGTCGCGTCAATCTATATAAGGAGGCTGGCTGGAGTGGACAGTGACCGTTGTGCAGCTGTCTGAGATGTTGCTGTCACTCATGCTGCGGGATCCCAAAATTGACATGCATGGTCGTGATTATCCCCCCTCCCCCAGAGCTCGCCAAGCACAACGGACTTGTAGGATTAGCTACCCTAATGGATGAGAGCTGGGCCCTCCTGACGCTGCAATGACGAGTTGTCATCACAGCAGTATCCACACTGCAGGCACAGCACCAAGGTGGGTCGGTGTTCGAGTGATGGGCCGACTCCAGCTAGCCTGTTCACCCCCCCTCCTCATTGCGGTACAATTTGCAAAGAATGAAATGAATGTGGTTGAGGCAGCGCAATTCAGGAGATTGTTAACTGCTGACGTCGGGCACACAAACAGAGCTAGACATCTGATTGATACCAGGATAGTTAAACCCATTAAGTAGCCAGTGTATTGCATGAGGGGGCGAGCACGGGCCCAGATAAGTGAGACTGTAAACGAAATATTACGGGACGGGATTATCAAACCATCAGCGAGCCCCTGGTAGGGACCAGTAGTGCTTGCCAGTAAGAAATATGGATCCACTTGTTTTTGCATTGATTAGCAAAAGCAAAATGCCGTTCCCCTAAGAAACGGTTTACTCATCCTCGGACCGATGACACGTTGATATTCTTACAGGGGCTAAGTCTTTTTCGACACTCAAGATGTCCTCTGGGTATTATCAAATTGAATTAGATTAGGAGGACAAGAGCTAAGGCACCCTTCAAAACCCCACTGGGACAGTGAGCTTTGCGTGATGCCATTCGGCCTGTCGAACGTGCTGGAAATGTTCCAGCAATTGTTGGTGATGCACGGCTTACAGTGGGAACAAAATATTGCTGGAAATCATTCGGCCGGCTCCATGAGTAATAAACGGAACGGGCCCCGTAGCATCATGTGAACTCTGGTATATTTGGTGTGTCCATTAAAGTGGTCGTCAAGTGGATAGAATAATACGTGTGTGGCTCTGGCACAGTGGTTGTTAGCACCGTTTGTGTTTGGGGCGATCGTGCAGTTGTAAGCACTGCGTGTAAGTTAACGAGTGGACTCGCAGCGCAACGGGGTGTTGTGTGTGAGCCAGCATGGGCGAGGAGCATAACGACACACTGGAGAAAGAGCCGGTGATCACGCAATCAATGTGTGCTAGCCATCCAGAGGCATCCCAGCCAGACAAGCCTGGAGTGCAGCAGGACACCAAGTCGACTCGGCACCTCAGTTGTTTGCCGAATTCAAGAGAAGGTTCATGTTCAAACAATAGATCTGAGTGTGAGCCATTTTCTATAGAAGCGATAAAACACGCTTATACATACAGTTCGGCTATATTACTTTATTGTATTAATAAAGACAAGTAGTTGTTTTAAACTTCCCCGAGCAGGGTCTCTTCAGATATAAACACTCATTGGCCGATAACACCTTAATAAATAATCATAGACCTTGGGCAATAACTCGAGTCCAATGACGACGAGGCTTTTATGCTATGTATGTTATTAATAACAATCATATATGCATTTCTCGAGCGCTTTTAACCCGAAGGTCACAAAGCGCTGCACAGAGCTGTAGAGAGAACTGCATGCCAACAATAACAACACTGGAGTAGATCAATTAAGATGTAAAATAATGGCTATTAATGAAGGATATATAATAACATAAAATAAATGTAAAAAAAAAGGAAGGAATAAGTGCTCTTGAGCAAAGGACAAGTCAACAACGAGCCATCATCCAAGCACAACAACAGTGAGTAGCATCAACATTTCAAGAGATCCATTATATTTCGTCTGGAGTTCCTCATGGTTCAGTTCTCGGCCCACTCCTCTTCAGCATCTACATACAACCACTTGGGCATATTCTGCGCAGCCTGAATCTCAGCTATTATTGCTATGCCGATGACATCCAAATCTATATCCACGCAAAGTCATCCATCAATGTGAATGGTCTTGGCATGTCATCCTCGCTGTCAACTGTAAAGGCTTGGCTCAATCAAAAATTTCGAAAACTAAATGGCGACAAAACACACATTTTGCTTGTCAGAATCCTGCACTAATTTTCCAAGGCTGAACCTATCCAATTGATGCTTGACGACCAGACCATTGCCATTGCTAAGGCAGTCCAGAGTCTAGGTGTGACTCTTGATTCCTAACTCACCTTCGAGACACACATTAGCAAGGTGACAAAGGTAGCCTATTTCCATCTCAGAAATACAGCCAGGCTGCACAACGTCCTATCACACGCTGATGTTAAGAAGTTAATACAAATCTGCTTCTCATGAATTGATAACTGCAATTCACTGCTCCCTGGCACCCATGCCTACCTAATCAATTGTCTCCAACGTGTGCAGAATGCCGCTTCAAGAGTCCTCTCTCGCACATCTATCCACGATCACATATCCCGAGTACTGATGTCTCTCCACTGGGTACCGGTTAAATACAGGATTCAAGATCCTCCTTCTCACCTACAAAGCTCTCACTGGTGCTGCTCTGACATACATCCGTGACCTACTTGCGGCACCCTCCTCAACACAACAACGTCGATCCTACAATACGAGCTTGCTTCATGCGCCCAAATTGCACCTCCATTCGATGGGTAACAGCCTTCTTGCGCGCTGCTCCCAGACTCTGGAATGCCCTTCCATTGGAGATTCGATCAGCTGAGTCTCTGGGTATCTCGTCTCAAGACTCACTTGTTCCATAAGGCTTTCAAGCCCTCTGGCTAGGATTGTTAATACGGCTTAATACTCGTGTGCCAGGATGATGGCTCTCTGCCGACCTGCGTCTGCTCGGGAACTTTTATTCCTTACTTGTTGTAGATTATTTTTACCGCTTATTTACGTCCTATAATTTAATGCTAATATTTGGCTTTCAATTGAACTGTACTGATGTTAACAATACAGGTGCTGAGATCTTAACGAATTTAAAAGGTAAAACACTTTTCTATTCGTTACATATGTACACTGGCAAAAAGTACCTATAGCTTAAACAACTCAACCTGAGCTACTAAGCATTGATATTGCATTGTCCTGAGCTGACTGCCTTTTGGCAGCAGCTGGCTAACACTGACAATCAGGCTCAAAAGAAAGCCATGTCTGGTGTAGGCCAATCAGTTTTAAGGACAATGCATATGTTATCAAAGCTTCCTGTTTGCATATTTCGCCACAAGTATGTGTGGCTTTTGTAAACTAAACACTTTCTGAAAGGTGTCGATGTTGTTGTTTTAAGATCTTAACACCTGTATAATTGCCAGAAATGGTAAAATCCTTTTCTATTTGTTACATATGTACACTGGCAAAAAGTACTCATATCGATATCATTTACAAAAAAACGTATATGAGTAACTTGACAGTTTAACCTTTTTTGTAATAAATGCACACAAAAACGTCCGGACAAAAATTAGCACGATTATGTGGAGCAGAAACCAGTGACGTTTTTGCATCTGGTCCTTCTTCAGAGCATACAAGTGCCAAACAAACTCTCCCCCAAAGTAATTTAAGGTTGCTTAATTTTGCACACATGAAAGGAGGGTGCATAAAAATGTAACCTGCATTCCGTCGTTTCAAAACTCATAGCATTACTCATGTAAATGAGGCTCAAAATACATACTTAAGGGCACATATCATTATCACAGAACACATTCATGAACGAAAGTGTGTGTTTTTACAATATGCATATATCGATGTGCCTTGTATTAATAGATGTAAATAAATCCAGTACGGATCCGTGAATCAAGAATATGAATTACAGGAAACACTGCCAATACACTGTTGTTCCCGCCTTTTAATTATTGTCTGAGTAAGGACTGTACATGTTAGAAGTCTGAAATATAATATTTTGGGTACCAATTTCGCTGTTTACATGGTGTACTGTGTTGTATTGTAATGGTTGCTCCCAGAAGATGAGAGCCTATCCTGCTGCTGGCTCGTCTGCTATTGATGGTAAAGATTGTTGTTATCTAGACCCCCCACCCCACCCCGCTTTCACAGGTCTGATTGGTAAATGGAATTATTTTAAAGTAATTAAAAATACAAATAATTGTTATGATTCACTAACCTATTTAGTGCCTGAAATACGACATGCTATACTATTTTAATGCACACATCTCAAACGCACATATCACACAGATAATTAGTGACAAAAAGGATATTTGGTGACAAGAATTCAGGCAAGTTTCATGATCATAAAAAAACTGTCCATTACTTTTTATTAGTTTTACTTTTTTCTCGTCTTATAAATAGGTCTTACACAGGAAAAATCGTTCTTTTTCATTTTCTTAATAACATTTCCTTTGTGCACCATTAGAAGATAGATGTGCAACTTCTCCATATGGTCATCAGATGAAAGGTACAGCCTACTTGGCTAAATTAAATGTCAGCAGCATGATTTCAAGATACATCTGGAGTCCTTGCTGCCCAACTATTCTTTCGGTAGTGTTTGGCATTAGTGTGGGTTCACCTAATCCCACCTCAACAACCTTGGCCATAGTTACTAAGACACCTCACTGCCCCTTGCCACATTATAAATGTTCTTTAGAAACAAATATTTCCAAGGCAGCGAAACATTGCTCGAAATTGTGCGTGTTTCCTGGGGTTGTATTCTGATGAGTAAAACCACCCTGGCTTACCATGCATTTACTGCAAGTAAATGCATGTTGCATATTAGGTGCTCTTATATGGCAAAATGTCAGTTCACATGTACTGTGTAACCATATATTTGATTGAGCCCCATTCACCCTTTCAATTAAATCCAGTCATTGCCACAAGCTCTCCTCATACAAGTGATGAAAATGCTGGTGTTCGTGTACTTGTGGCAGAAAAACGAGTGGGCAAAATGATGGAGGTGAAAAGGGTGCCTGAGTGTGTAGTAATTTTAATGATTATCATTGGAGAGTGACTCGCGGTGTACGTCCCACAAGTTTAGTAAAAGGAAGAGGGAAAAGACTCCGTCTGGGACAGGGTGTGCGAGGTGGCGTCTGGTGTGCATCAAAAGGAGGTGACTTTGCTGAGAGGTAATCTATACAGGAAAGTTAGAGCAACGTGATGGCTATGAGGTGATTCATGGAGCTTTTACTTTGGTAACAAGTAATGTCGAGGATGAAAGTCAATTGTGCGCAACATGCCATTCAAGAAATATGAAACGAAGTTCTCATCTCATCTCATTGTCAGAAACCGCTTAGGCATCTACAGGGTCGCAGTGAGCTGGAGGCAGGGATATACCCACGATGGGACGCCAGTCCATCACCGGGGCACTGCGGGCAATTTAGTCTGCAAGCCAATTAACCTATGCAACATCATATTTTTTCGACTGTGGGAGTAAACCGTTTTTTCCAGTAAAGACCCACGCGGATATGGGGAGAACATGGAAATTCCACACAAAGGCACCCGAGCAAAGATTTGCACCTGGAACCTTCTTGCTGTGAGGCGACAGCGCTACCCACTGGGCCACCGTGCCGCCGAAACAAAGTTCGATACTTTTAAATTAGTTGGCATAACAAGCACCCTAACTTCTTTTGATTATGCGCGGTGACCGAGGTGCTAGCGAAGGGAATTGAGGACCAGGTCAAAGTTGATGAGATGCAATTTGGTTTTATGCCCTGGAAGGGGACAACAAAGTACATCCTTGCATTGCAGCAGCTTCAGGATGACCAATGCACGAGAGAAAAACAGCTGTAATACGCATTTATAGATCTTAAGAAGGCGGTTGACAAGGACGATCAGAGATTGCAAGATGGGCCTTGACAACGTTAGGCGTGAGTTAATGGTTAGTGTCTGCTGTGAGTAATGTATGATTAGTGCCTGGTTATGACGACGTGTAAGGAGCACAAGCAATGGTCAGGACGACTGATAGGAATTGAGTTTTGAGATGACGGTGGACCTGCACTACTGATCCACTGAAAAAGTTGAAAAGTAAGTGCTCGTAGAACCGGCAGGTTCTTCTGGCCAGAGAATGGTCGTGAAGGCCGGAGAAAAGATTACAAAAGACAACGTGACCCAGGTTTGAGTTCTTTACAAACGTGAAGAGACTGAGATGGAAGGCGGGTTTGAAAGTGAGATGCTTAAAAGCGAACGCAGGAAACACTAAAGTGATGGTAGAAGGCAAAGTGGCGGGACGAGTGGAAGAGACAACCGCGTGGACATCCCGCATATACTGCAAAGGTGTTTGGAGGTGCGGTGGCTGCGGACAGCCAGCCCCCAGTGGACGCACCTGGCCACATCGCCGTCGCCACTGGGCAGAATCACACCATGTTCACTCTACTGAGCATTGTGAGAGCACAGGATAGTTAACAACTCACCATGACCTTGCCCCTAGAGTGCTTCTTATCCAAAGGAGTGACCCTTGTTTGAGATCGACTCTAACGGTTTTTCCGCAGAAAGTGAGGAAATATGGTTTGTAAGAGTCCACAGTTCGAGTTGGGCTATAAGTCCACGTGGTGGCAAGGGCAGGATCAGGCCACAACCACAGGCGCAGATAGGAGGAGTACAAGTCAGGAAGCCATGTAAGGTAATAAACTTAGGGGGAAGGGAGGCAGCAAATGGAGATGGATGAATTGATCGCTGTGTGATGCCAAGCTCCGCACGGTGCAGGCTATGTGCATCCCGACTCTCACGCTTTGGAGTCGGGCCGATAACGGGATTACGACGGTATGAGTGGCCGAGCGCGTGTCGTGTGTAACTGGATGTTATGGCATTGTCGCTACGGGATGATCGACCGATGGCGTGTCATAATTAGTTCAAGGAGTGGAAGGAAGCCGGTGTGCTCGTGTGCGGTAAGCAGGAAGGACGGCCGGAAGGATAAGATGTCCATATGCTTGTAAAATGTCACGTATACACGAGGGGGAAGGTAGATAAAAGGTGGGTCGAGGAGACGTGCAGAGAGAGATTCATGGGGAGCCAGAGTGACAGCGAGAGCCAGGACATCGGACTGCAGAGAGACGGAACGGGACGCTCCAGCCGCTAGCACAGTAGCGTGCAGAAATGCTGACATTTGCGGGGGGATAGCGAGGGATCTTGTCTGATGCGCGGAGCGTGGTTGGAGTTGACCTTAGCGTTAAAGATCTGTTAGTCTGTGTTAATTGAAAGCAACCTTACGATAAAGAAAGCATCTCCACTCAGCTTTCTGGCGTTGGTCCAGAAAGTGCCTCAATGTCAACGCGATTGGTCGTGGAGCAGGGGGCTGACGATGGGGAGGAGATCCGCGCCAGCGTGTTGCTGACGCCTCACAGCAAGAAGGTCCCGGGTTCGAATCTCTCGGCTCGGGTGCCTTTCTGTGTGGAGTTTGCATGCTCTCCCTGTGTCCGCGTGGGTTTTCGCCGGGTACTCCGGTTTCCTCCCACGGTCCAAAAGCATGCTCCTGGATAGGTTGATTGGCTCGCAGACTAAAATTGTCCTGCAATGCCCGGCGATGGACTGACGTCCCGCCGTCGGGTGTATTCCTGCCTTACGCCCTGTGTTTCCAGGATAGGCTCCAGCTCACCGTGACCCTAGATAGGATTAAGCGGTTTCAGATAATGAGATGAGATGAGACATTAATAAAGTTATCTCCGTAGTTGGTTAATAATGAGGTGTTCTGTGTTATCCGCAGGGCTGTGGAGTTTTGATGTGACTACGTGTGTTGGTGGGTGTGTATGAAGAATGATTAAACATCATTTCGAAAGAAGAAACGTGGGATCGAGTCCTTGTGGTGGAAGAAGAACGTCGAGTGTCGGCGGACCAGGAGCGGTGCATTAACGGGGGGGGATTGAACAAAAACACAACGCAGAACTTTACCATCCGTATCACCTCCTCCTCGCCACGTGCAGACCCGCGTGCGCGGAGTTCACTTGGTTATCTGACATTCGAACTGGCCAGGGCGCCGGCAGCATCGTGGGTGTAGACTGTAGAGAGACGGTGCAGGTTGGTGCCGGCTACAGCTGCATCTAATGGAATGAGTGAGTGGACTCGCTACAAGACAGGGTGCTGTGAGCGAGGAGTGCAACGATGCGCCGGACAAATGGAGCCAATAATCACGCAGTTAATGTGCGCTAGGCAGCCAGGAGTATCCCAGCCATAAGTGCTGATTCGAGATGTAGTGGTGTAAGGGATGCCTGCAGGCAACGATCTCAGGATTTTTTATATTTGTGTGAGGGGTGCAGAATGTTGTAAATTATTGCTTCAAAATAGGTAATGAAAATATTTTTTAGAAAGTAGTTTTGTTCAGGTGATATGTGATAATGCTGATGGAGGTGTGGACTCACGGTGGTGGTGATAGTGAGAAGTGCACACTATAAGTTCCAGGAGCTGACCCCCATTTTATGTTCTAAACGCGGTCTCGCTGACATTGAAGGGTAGGGATTACGTAGCAGAGTGCGGATATGTGTGCTGTACCAGAGTGGGACGTGGCCAATGAAAGTGGAGCACGAATCAACATTCAAAAGAAGTGAGATGAGAATGGTCAGGTGGTAATAGGTATGCAGTTGAGAATGTTGGTGTGGAGGCGGTAGTCGATGTAGTGAGGAAGAGATAGGCTTTGGTGGTTTGGGTGAGTGGGACAGAAATAGGAAGATAATTGCGTGAAAGGACCTGCTCTATGATTTAGGTGGGGATGATGAGGCCCAGAGGGAGACATAAAAAGACGTGATGGCAAGGATGATATGACGTGCATGGGTTTCACCCCCGAGGATGCCCAGGATCGAGATAGGTTGAGGAAAGGGATTTATAACATTGTACTAAATACAATTAATTACGTGTGGCACATATTCGTTACATTTCTAAGGTATTCATTCGAAGAGAGGCTGACTTGGAGGCGCGAGGTAACCTGCAGACGGGGGAGTCAAGCCACTTGGTTATTCGACGCCAACCTGCTAGACACTGTATCCTATATATTATGTTATTGGTCAATTGACGTGGGAGGAACCGGTGGATCCAGAGGAAATCCACGACGAATAGGGTGAAGACATACAAATTCTATACAGAAAGGCTCCCATGTTCGAAATCGAGCCCTTTCGTCCAGAACTTTGTTTCTTTGAGACGCAGATGTTACTGTTGAAGAATTATTTTTTTAATGCTTACTTTATGTCCTATAATTTTTTGCTTCTATTTGACTGTCAGTTGAACTGCCCTGATGTTATAATAATAATTGCTTTTATAGAGCGCTTTTCACCCGAGGGTCACAAAGCGCTGCACAGAACTGCAGAGAGAATACCACGTCAACAACATTAGAAAAGAAAATCAGCATGCTGTTCTCTCCACAGCTCTGTGTAGCGCTTTGTGACCCTCGGGTGAAAAGCGCTCTATAAATGCAATCATTATTATTATTACTGCTACACCTCTAAACCATATAAACCTGGATAATGGCTATATTCACCCATTCTGTGTGTACCCTTATACCCCTGAAGTGAAAAGCTTTTAATTAATTGTTTTTGTCCATCTAAGACCAGGACACTAATTAAGGGAACATCCATGTTGCAAGGTAGAGCCTAGAGAACTACAATATTTGAAATACTATGACATGAAACCATTGTGCCTCTAATTTAGGCGAGTGACTTGCTGCACGAAATTGGTGCACATTATAAATGGGACTTTTTATTCTTAATTCTGTTCATGCTTGTTACTATTTTCTATTCCAACTTTTTCCGGATTGCAGAACATTAATGAGACACTTTCTTCCTAGATAAAAGTGACATCCAATTTCATAAAATCTATTCTGGCTCTGTTTATTAAAAAAAAAAGTGGAATGACGGATTTTTTGCTGAAAGTAAAACCCATCCCACAAGTTGAAATTCATAAGGGACTGATTTCAGTCTTTGAGATGGTTATTCCACCTCTCCTCATTCTGCACTAATGGAATGGGTCGCAGTGGATGGCGTTAGGAGTCATCGAGTTAGGGACAGTTACAGCAGACCAACAAAATCGCAGAATGCTTTCATATTCTTCTATAATTCCAGCAATAGAAGAGTTGCAATGAAAATTGGAGGGCGTGACAAATGTAAGAAAATTGAAATGTGTGAGCTCGTCCACGTGATTAATGTGATGTTTTGCGCGTACATTCCATAATCTCTTATGGAAACTCCACTAGGAATGCTGTATATTGAGTAAACCCCAGATCGGGGTTAGATGTAGTGGAAAATATGCTGTCACGAAATGGAGAAGGAGCACTCGATACAACAAGTAAGCCTGTAAATACAGTTCACTTGGGTAACACCAGTAAATAGTTTGCTAATGAGTTGACAGGTTATAGCCTTCCTAACCTGTTTGGTGGTTACAAACTTTCCAGCCCTGGTTCCATCTACCAATAAGCCTGCCAACAATTTGATGACAGTCCACAGCACTCATCAGTGATGACAGGTTTGAGAAGCTGTTCAGAACCGCATATAATCATTATGGTGTATTTAGTGACAAATATAAGCTTTATGGCATTAGCTCCTCAGTTATAGAACCCAAAAATTATTTTAATTCAACATTACTAGATAGCCGATGATGCATTTATTATTTACCGGTTATGTAAGCTGCAGCTTTATGTAATAATTATTATTATTATAATTCCCTGATTTTTAAGCTTGAAATTATGTAAAACGCTAACACCTGCGTGGCACAGCGAGTTGCGCTGCTACCTCACAGCGAGAATCTTGGGTTCAATTCCTGGTTCGGTTGCCTTTGTAGTGGAGATTGCACGTTCTCCCTGTGTCTGAGTGTTTTGCCAGGTACTCTAGTTTCCTGCCACCATCCGAATACATGCTGCCTAGATTAATTAGCTTCACCAATCGACTGGTGTCCCACTCTGTGTATAGCCCAGCTTGTGGGCTCTGCCGAGATAGGCTCTGGCCCCTCGTAACCCTGTACAGGATTAACAGGGCAGTGATTATGAATGCTGATTCTGATCAGATGAAGGGTGCTCTATGAATACAAATATTATTATTTGATTCCCTACTGTATCATGTCAAGAGTTCGTTCAGCACATCTAACTTCGTGATATTAATTAATATCGCATTAAAAAACAGAAATAACATTTGTAACGCTCACAAATTGCACGCCTAATCGTGGGCAAGACACGGATAAAGAGGGACAGGGAAACTGCAGAGAGGATGTCTCCTACGTAGGAGGTGAAACGTCGCGAAGGAGAGAGGAGCGATCGACGCGGCTATCCCGAAAGAGAAACTTTTGGAAGCAATTATCAGTGTAGCAAATTGAATAACACTTTCTTACACATGACGGCTTGTGCACTGACAACCGTGTTTTTAATATTTTATGGCAACTGGTCAATCCTGAAGTTGCATCGTACCTACATTTTATGGAAGTATATTTTACTATCGAAAATGTGGCTGAGCAGACAGTTGAGGATGATCAGCGAAGTCGTTTTCGCGCTGAAGCCGCTCAAAGAGCACATCACACACAGACACACACTGCACTTGAATTTTTTAATTAAGTTATCATGTTGCCAGTTTAAACGACCGGTATCCAGGTTGAACCGAGTTTGTCGCTTTCCTCCCAATGGTGAAGAACTTGACCACCAAATGCCCTTCCTTAGCTCTAAGGTGCCTCTCCTTGCACAATTTAATGATGTAAATTTGTTGTATTATCTTGTGATTTTGCATAATGTTTGAGTTGATTAGTTCGAACTTTTTTGCATCAGAAGAATCCCACATCCACAGCTTGCCAGCTGATTGGGTATTTGTTCCTGTAATAATAATGTTTAATAATATTTAATCTGAAGCAAGCAATCTGAAGTGTGATATGAAGTGGTAAAGAATTCTATGAGTTATTATTTGAAGGATGTGGAATATACAACGTTGGTATTCTATAAACAAATGTTTAAAAACAAACATAGCATAAGTCCATTCACCCAGATGTTAATTTCTGTATGTCTGATGAACAATAGCCACTTTTTCAATTGTCTTATTACCAATAGAGCTAAAAACATTTACACATGATGATATCTTGTAAACATTAAAACCTCTATGGGAAATGTGTTTTTTTTCTCGGAATAAAATTCCTCTACATCAATTAAATTACTTTAATTATATCAGGGAAATTGCTATGCTAGAACGTATATTTCCATGCTCTGACACACATTACCCATTATTTTATATGAATATGTATTTCCTGACCGTGCACTCACTATTCGTAAAATGAAATTCAATGGTTCCCAGTGACGACGTATTTTAATGGGATATTAAACATTTACTTCTTATAGTTCTCTCACCAGTTTTGTGAAATAATGTTTGAATAATCTAAGTTGACTACAATGACATTCTCCAGTGGAACAAGACTGTTATCAGTCTGTGGGTGCTGTGATTTGATAGTGTAGTTCAAGCTGATTTAATTTGTGATGTAAGGTTTGTACACATTTCAGGATGTAAACAAAGACAATAATCCCCCCCTCCTCCCCCCCGTATAGTTTTAACAGACTATTGGGTCAAGTGCCGTTAGCATGCACCTATGAAGGTCGACACGGCAAACAAGGAGGTGGGTAACCAGCACCACGACCGGCCGCCTTTGTCTCCCTAGTGGCAATGTTGACACACTGCACCAGGTACTAAATTGAGGCTGAGTCGTCCTAGGGGAGGACCAGGACCGGTTCAGAATATCGTCACTGGTGTTTGCCGTGAGCAGGATTCGAACTCAGGCGCCGGGTTTGTAGCCCAGCGTACTAACCGCTGGGCTACCGCTCCCTAAAAAAGTTTTTCTACATTTCAGGATGCAACGTGTTCATATTGCTGGAAAAGTGGAGGGACGGAAATAACTAAGAGGATAGATGTTAATATGATATAAACTACTTTATAACATAGTCAATCACAGCCTGATCTGGATTAGTAAGTCGTTGTACTCGATGACTGTCATTCAAAGTTTGCTGTACGATGACGAACTCGCATTAAATAATTAATCAATTAGATTGAAATAATGTTAAGGTCACCAGCTAGCTTCCCATAAATATGGAAAATATGAATAGCATAACAGATGCGCATAGCACATTTAATTTTGACGAGTAATAATTTTAATTTAGCCTTAGTATTTATGGCAATGTTATTTATTTTCAAAGCATATATTAACAGCTGGGGCGGCGCGGTGGCCCAGCGGTTAGTGCTGACGCCTCACAGCAAGAAGGTCCCGGGTTCGAATCTCGGCTCGGGTGCCTTTCTGTGTGGAGTTTGCATGCTCTCCCCGTGTCCGCGTGGGTTTTCGCCGGGTACTCCGGTTTCCTCCCACAGTCCAAAAGCATGCTCCTGGATAGGTTGATTGGCTCGCAGACTAAAATTGTCCCGCAATGCCCGGCGATGGACTGGCGTCCCGTCGTCGGGTGTATTCCTGCCTTACGCCCTGTGTTTCCGGGATAGGCTCCGGCTCACCGTGACCCGATATAGGATTAAGCGGTTTCAGATAATGAGATGAGATGAGATATTAACAGCTTTGAGTAAATGTCAAATGTCATAATATCATGTTTCTAATTGATTACTCAAAACCTCATTTATTACACTAAACGTGACAAATTCAATTTAAATTTGAGAGTGTCAGATGAATTAATTACATATGTTAATTGCCTTCGTGTAAGTTTTCATGGCTCATTCCAAAAGGAATTGCTTTCAGAAGCTGCTTTTCCAGGATAGCCATGTCGAGCATTCCTTCACTTTCCTTGGCGACATTTTCATCCCAACTTTGGAGGCATGATCATAAATCTATATACAGCCACTATTATCAATTAAAAACAGAACAATTTTTACTTAAATGGTAATTAAAGATATCCACGTCTCCAGTCGCTACACAAAACAGTGGGACATGTGCATCATTGGCTACAGGTGGCATGGCAAAGGTGAAAGTAAGCTAGTACGTTCTAGTAGAGCGTACCGGTAAGCAAACGGTCAAAGCATTCACTGGAGCACAGGTGGAAAGTGGCGTTGCGATACGACCATACCGGTAATACATATTAGTTATTTCCACCCCTGCACAGGGGTGTATCAAACAGAAACACATTGGTAACAGGCAGACAATAATAGGAAGATATGAAACCTTGACTTTCAAAGAGGCCGGGAGTTGACAGGGATAATAGAGTAGGACCGACCTCCCACAAAGCAAAGGTTGACTTGTTCCGAAGCCCAAGGGTTCATTATATATTTCCTTTATCATAGATCTATAGTTTCGCATACAAAGTGTAGGTGTAACAAAATAATGAAGATGAATGAACCTGCATTATATCCATTCCACCTTGAAATTGTGGGTCTTGCCTCAGAGGACATATAGGCACCAGTTACAATATTTTAGGGAAGACATTTGTCTCTTATCGGGATGCAGTTGATATTCTGTCGGAGCGTGATTCATGAGCATTTCATTGTTAAGTAACCGAAGATTGTCATATTTAGACTATGTATTGTTATGTTGTTGTTCACATTCCAGTCTCTCCATAGTTCTATGCAGCGCTGTGTGACCCTCGGATGAAAAGCTCTCTAGAAGAGCACAAATTAATATGTTGTTATAAACGCGTGTTTAGTTTTTGGAGGAATTTTTGAATAAGTATTGCGGTGGCGCAGTGGTTAGCGCTGACGCCTCACAGCAAGAAGGTCCCGGGTTCGAGTCTCTCGGCTCCGGTGCCTTTCTGTGTGGAGTTTGCATGCTCTCCCCGTGTCCGCGTGGGTTTTCGCCGGGTACTCCGGTTTCCTCCCACAGTCCAAAAGCATGCTCCTGGATAGGTTGATTGGCTCGCAGACTAAAATTGTCCCGCAATGCCCGGCGATGGACCGGCGTCCCGTCGTCGGGTGTATTCCTGCCTTACGCCCTATGTTTCCGGGATAGGCTCCGACTTCACCGTGACCCTATATAGGATTAAGCGGTTTCAGATAATGAGATGAGATGAGAAGTATTGAATATTGCACACAAAAATATTTGTGGCATTTTTGTCTAACTAAAACATGTATGGTTTACTATTAGAGGCTTGCAAGCTCATTTTAATTGGGGTTGAATCAGCCGCTCATCTCTCAAATGCCTAAAATGCCTTTATCTTGCTTGGACCACATTACCCTGAATTTTGCTTAATATCAAGCTTAATATCATGGATGAACGCAGCAAAAATGTAAATTCTTAGAAGTTTAAAGAGCAGAGATTTGTGGAAGACCATTGTCACTAACGTCCTGAAGGATATGGTACCTAGAACAAGATCATCAGATATTTTAAGATTGCCTAGAATAAAACAAGTGTTGTAGGCTTGGGCTGCAAGGTGGCCAGAATATGGTAGTATGATATGTGTTATCGCTCCAACGCCTGGGTTTGTGTGTACTTTGGTTTCCTCCCACATGCCAAACACTTGTTGTTGGAATTGAGCTATCATCTTAAAGCAAGACCCTGTAGAAACAGTTTTGATGATCACTCTTGCATTCAGGAAACTCACCACTGAGTCTGCTATCAGCCAGCATGGAATGTGAAACTCTCACAATCAGCTCAGAGCATTCAACAAAAATTAGCCTTTCCTGGCTATTTAGAGAGAGAGATGTTTTTAACTAAGAAATTAACTGTTAATGTTATTAATTTGTATTGCTTTTTATCCAAAACCATTACCATGCAGGCAGTTGGAATGACGGCAATTTATCATTTACGCCTACCCACATCTGCATGCCATGATCCTATATGATAAATGGTCTCAACTAGGTAGTGAAGCCAGCCCTCCTCATGTATTGAGACACGCTGTCAAAACTGCCATTTTGTATGCATAACGTGGACATCCGACCAGGCGAGAGACTAAGTATGCCAATTGCTCGCAGCTCTGCATCGCTGGCTACATTTGGTCGTAAAATCCCAAATCATGTCATCATGCTGAGAAACAACTGGTAATTGCGAGAGATTTATTTGTTTTGAGGATACTGTGAACTCTTTTTTTCGGTGGTGAACTATTTTGTGGAGAGAATAATATACATACATAATGGAAAACACTTTATTTTACCCTTGTACAGATGTGAAACCTGTAGTAGAATTATATGTATTGCGAGGTGAGAGAATATAAGGTTTTATGGTCCTATATTTGTAATTATTTTCCAATTGTGCTTGTAGCATTATATAAAAATGTCCATTCATAATGTCTACCAAGCAGTCCAGCACGTCGTCGGGTGTATTCCTGCCTTACGCCCTATGTTTCCGGGATAGGCTCCGGCTTCACCGTGACCCTATATAGGATTAAGCGGTTTCAGATAATGAGCATGAGCATGAGCATGCGTTTGTAAATATATTATAGATTGGGGCTACATTTCAGATGGATGGTCCAATAGCTTAAATATCGAAGGCAAAAACTCCCTCTAGAGTACTTGATTTTCTCTGCTAACCTTAAGTACTTTGATGTTAATGCCGAATGATTGCATCAATCCACCTGTAACTGACTAGATGTATCGCTTGACCTGCATTAGGTGCTTTTTATTTTCAAAAGAAGCTAATAAGCACGAAGCATGTCCAAGGAACACAGGACTACGAGCACCATCTGGCTGGCGCTGCTACCAACCTGCATCAATTTGCAACAAAAATTAAGGTTTCATTTCCCAGCAAACGCAGCATCCTTGGCAATGTAATGAAAAAAATCAAAATCCAGCCATTATCACAAGAAGACAGATTACAGATTTATTAAATACTGATTGACAAGGTATGAAGGTGCATTGAATCTGATTGGTTAAAGGTTTTTGTTGCATGTTGAGCACTACAATTATTGCCTAAGATAACGTTTCAAAAAAGTAGGTGGAGTGATACAGCCCTGGCCGGGCTGTATCACTCCACCTACCTCTAAAGTCCTTGCATTAGTCTAGCCCACTAATGCAAGGACTTTAGAGGCTGCACATTTTTAAGGGGCCTCAGCTTTTAAGGGACCCCCACAGGTATATATTATTTAGAAGATTATGTAAAATAACTAAGTAGTGTGTGCTTGTAAGAATTGCGACAAATGGCTAAAATAGCCATGTCATATTTACCTGGAGAAGAATTCCCGAATATATTGTTGTGCCAAGCCTCACGCCGTGCCAGGCTAGGTGCATCACGACGCCCGTGCGTTGGAAGCAGGTCGATCTCTGGATTACAGCGGTCTGAAAGAGAGACCAGGTGCACTCAATTGGTGGTAAACAGGCTAGGCGGCCGGAAAGACCGGATGTCTGAGGGTGATAGATGCATTTAATTGGGGATAAACAGAATGTCGGACGTCATACACGCATGAGGCGAGGGGGGGGGGATATAAGGGGACATGCAGAGGTTGAAGGAGAGGTCGCATGGGGAGCTCTCAGGTGCGCGGTCGTCATGTAGGAGAGGCGAATCATTAGCATGCAAAGCACTGAGTTGTTGTGTTACATTGCGTTGTTATTGAGTTGTTAGTATGTTAGTGGTAATAAAGTGCTGGAATGAAAGAAGTCTCCCATCCTCCGTTGGAGTGACTGCTGCGTGTATGGCGTGGAGAGAAGATGGAGTCGCCCCTGTTCTGCGCGTGTCGCGTGACCTGATGGTGCGCCAGCGGGCGGACCGGCTGGTGGTGAGGGAGCAGCCCGTTGGTGTGCCCTCACAATATTACTCAGTGAGCGATGGAGTCATACTTGAGCCGTTGTCACCAGTTGTACCGTGGTACGAATGTGATGCAGTGTATCACCTGCAATACTGGCCAATGCTGAAAAACAGAAAATGCAACAGGTAAATTGTCATTAAGCATACAAACTATTTTAATAAATCGACAATATGTAATAAACCAGATTATGCAGATTATTTATCAAAACTCGTTTTTCAACTGTATGTCAAAGCAGATTAGGAGTGCATCATGTAATCTAGAATGTGTGTGAATGACATGATTTTTATAATCTTATTGACACCAGGCCCAAGATTGAATTGCAACTTGCAATTTAAATCGTCTCATTATATGGACAAAAAAGTCTAAATTCGGTTAACAAATACAAACTACAACAATGCATATTACCACCAGTTGTGTTGCAATTAACATAGTTTCATGCATGATTTCACTTTAACTTTACAATTTGTACGTGACATTACAAAAAACATAACTCATAACCAAGGTTAATAACAACAGAAGGTTTAGCAACGGGCATGGGTGATGATAAAATAGGAAACGGATGTATTTAATATGAAAAAAGGCACCCCAACTCCATGACAGCCCTGGGTTGCTCTTAAACTTACTCCTAGCTGCAATGTCATATTGAGTTCAAAATGCTAAAATTGTTAATAATTGGATTATAGAACATTAATTAAATATCACATGTTATTAACCGGGCGGCGCGGTGGCCCAGTGGTTAGCGCTGACGCCTCACAGCAAGAAGGTCCCGGGTTCGAATCTCTCGGCTCGGGTGCCTTTCTGTGTGGAGTTTGCATGCTCTCCCCGTGTCCGCGTGGGTTTTCGCCGGGTACTCCGGTTTCCTGCCACAGTCCAAAAGCATGCTCCTGGATAGGTTGATTGGCTCGCAGACAAAAAATTGTCCCGCAATGCCCGGCGATGGACTGGCGTCCGTCGTCGGGTGTATTCCTGCCTTACGCCCTGTGTTTCCGGGATAGGCTCCGGCTCACCGTGACCCTATATAGGATTAAGCGGTTTCAGATAATGAGATGAGATGAGATGTTATTAACCCACCTCATTATCATTTAGTGTTAAGTTCAGATTTATAAAAATAACTATCACTGGGTAAAAAAGGTTTTTTTAGATGGGTTCATCACAGACATAATGCCCATTTAGACAGAGATATAGTTATTATTACAGCAAAAAGTATCGATTAACTTGCAAGCTCGAGATGGGGAATTGCTGCAAGACAACAAATCCGAACTAACCAATATAACAACGCATAAAACAACAAATAAAACATACGCACAGCACCAATATTTGGATTACCGAAATTCTAACCGTAATTACAAAAGGAAACCATAACACGCAGGATTGTATAACTAAAGAGAATTCAACACCAACTTGTACAAGTAATAGTAATGCATTCTATTTGGAATGGGCACACATTTTGTGAACTGCGTGTGTGTTGACATTCAGAGATGGAGAGTCTGGCTGAGGGACTATTGGTGCGCGTTAGTGAATCGGTGAATTTTGTTTTAAGTCGTGGGAGATTTTGTCTGGCGAAGTTGTTGCGGGAGTGTTCCAGATGATGGGTGTGGCAACGGAGAAGCGGCGTTATGTGAAGGTTGAGCGTGAGTGGGGCACGTGAAGTCGGCGCTGCGATGAGATTCGTAGTGTACGGGATTGTGTTCAGGTGAGGGGTCGCAGTAATGAAGACATTTATTGTGGGAGGCCTGTGTACTGTGCAAAGGCAGTTTATTGCTGTGTCGTAAGTGATTTGGTGGCATATGAGTGAGCCAGTGAATATTTTTTATACAATTTGTGGTCGATCGGGTTTGAGTACTGATGTTGAGGACTACACTTTGCGAGGTTGTTTTGTAGGGGCTCTAGTTTGATGCTGTCATATCTTTGCGCAGGAATTTGTGGCAACCATCTTGTTGGGACATCCATTTTAGTTTGTTGTGTGTCTGCGTTGGAATCGGTTGCAGTGTCAATGCATGGGGAGTTTAAACGTGGTAATCGAGTTAGGATAGAATGGAATCAGCAGCAACGTGCACCGCGAGCTCTCTCGAGCTGAGCGTGAGCTCGGGCACTCATCTTCAGATATTTACAGGATGCTAAGAGCATTATCGTAAGTGTAGTGCAACGGTTATTATGCTCATCACACTTAATGGCAGTCCAGCGTAGAAGCCCACATTGATATGTTTGAAGGTCACGCCCATGGCTTTTCACCCAGAGACCTCGCGAGAAGTTCTACATCTCTTTGTTTTTTTTTCCCAAGAAGTGGAATTTGCAGTCTTGAGTGCATGTCCACGGGACCGATTCTGTGAGCACCTTGCGCCCAGGATCATGGTGCCACGAGTAGCAAATACGGGGTTAGACTGACCAATCAAGAGAATAGATACTGGCCACGAGCAAAAGTGATAGAAGAAGGAAGACCAACGAGGAGAACGGATTATGGGTACTTTTTTTTACCAGTGTACATATATGATAAGTAGAACAGGTTTTACCGTCTCTGGCACTTATCATACAGGAGAAGGGATCTTTGCAACAGTCACGGCCAATAGGAACAAGGGAGGTTGTCAGAAGTCGAAAAGAGGGGGTAAAAGGAGCAGAAGGGTATGAATCGGTCTTTTTGGCATGGGGAGCTGGAGAGAGGAACGGGCACGCTGCAATTGTGCGATCGAGAGAGATGAGACTGTGATTGTGCACGGGGAAACACAGAGAAAGTGTCGGTGGATGTACCCAAGACAGAGGTAGACACTGAGAGACACGGAGAGACACGGAGAGAGTACAGAATGTCGGTGGAGAGGCGAGAGAGGCAGCCACCATTGTGCGAGCCAAGGCGAGGAAAGAGAGGCGGCCACCATTGTGCAGGTTGTGACATGGAGAGCAGAGAGGGAACGGATAGGAATACACGGAGAGAGACATGGAGGGAGATATGGAAAGGGACTTACAGACGGAGGGAGACACGGAGGAGAGAGGGAACACACAGGGGAGACACGCAGAGGGAGATACAGAGGAGGACTGATGGATGGAGAGGGAGATGCAAAGAGTGACACACAGGTAGAGAGAGATTAATCGAGAGGGTAGGGAGAGTATGGAGACAGACGAGGGGAGGACCAGCGGCAGAGGAATAAAGGTTAACTGCGTCGTTTACCTTGCATACGGTACTTTTGTCGCCAATGAGTGTGGTCAGGTGGCACAGATGGATGAGTGCACTGCGTGTGGCGAGCGGCGGTGCAGCAGTTGGCGTGCGGTTTGGCGTGCGAGCATTGTAACCGGCGGCCATTAGCATTCGTCTGAGAGGGTCGATTTGGTTGTTGCTTCGTGCTGTGGGCAGGGGACTAAGCTGGAACCCTTCATTACACGTGTGGGGCTCGCTAGGCAGGTCGAAGCTGTGGCGCGGATGGAGTGCGGAAGTGCACAAGATGATCGGCCATCTCAACGCCTCCTCACGGTGGCAAGAGCCTGCCTCGGGCAGTACATCTC
>JAZEWT010000002.1:23936781-23951594 GCA_036362905.1 Mordacia mordax | reverse complement strand
AAACAACATAGAAAATGTAAAAAAAAAACAGTCTTCACAACCCACCAGAAGATACAAGACAAACTCAAATCACCTAAAGACTGACTACCGCTACAGACAGAAGGCATATATTGCATTCCTTGCAGCAACTGTGAGGAAGTATACATCGGACAAACAGGAAGAACAATAGCCACAAGAAAAAGAGAACACCAGGCAGCAGTGCGTTTGTGGCACACGGATAAATTAGCAACAGCAGCACATAGTGTAGATAAAAAACATAGAATCGATTTTGATAAAAATACGAATACTAGCAGCCATCCGCCATAAAGGTCCAAGATTAATTCGTGAAGCAATTGAGATTCATAAGACGAATAGGATCATGAACCGAAAACAAGAAATGAATATAAAGCTCAGCCAATCCTGGAGGCCAGTTATTGAAGTCAGTAATGCACAGATATAGAACTATTGGGTGTGCACATCAGAAGGGGATCGCCAGGTATGTGAGTGGTTTCTTTTCAAGAGATGCAAATTAGGGGACTAGCCACAGACAAAGCAGGGAAGGGGTTATCGCAGTTCCGAGGTGGGAATAAGATAAGGAACTGAATGTTAATGTGATTCAGATGTAGACCTTACACAAGAAAAGATGACTCAACACATACATAGTACCCACATATATAAAGGAGCAACAGGCACTACACACATACTGCACCTGAGGGTGCCTCTAACGTGTGAGGCGAAACGTCGCGAGGAGAGAGAGCCATCGACGCGGCTGTCCTGAGAGAGCAGCTTTTCGAAGCAATCATCGTTAAGAAAGTTCTCCAACTAAACGGTTATAACAACACACAAATAATTTAGCTCTGGGTGATAAAAAGAAACTGAAGAGCAAGAAGGGAGAAATTGATAATGAAATTAAAACAATGAAACTACCATAAATTGCCGAAGTAATTGATAGATACGATTAAAACTATTTCAAACATACTCAGATTGACTCGTAAAACTCATATATCTGGTGCTTCCAACAGGAGTGGTTCAACAGCAGCTAAGAATAACTTGCGTCTGTTGAGATGACAATTCGAATAAAATACATCTGCATAAATAGTGGTACTTGGCAACATCATGCCAGCAGATGCCCCAGCTAATCACAAGTTATGGGAAGAAGGTTCAGGCATGATGAATAGGGACATTGTGGCTTCGCTTTGTCTGCTTTGAAATACAGATAACATGCTGCCATTTATTGACATGGGGAAATAAGTCAACTTACTGGGAATTGGTGAACTGCTTATTAAAATTAAGATTATATTTTACCCATATTTGTCAATGTTGATTGCCCATGTTATTATCAATTCAGTTGAAACTCCAATATTTTAAAGATATATTCAAATTACATCTGCTGGCTGAGATTACACCACGTAGTTCTTGACACTATGAAACAACTTTTCAATGTTCAGCTTTTAGAATAAATTTAAAATGTAAAATATTTTGCACCATAACCAATTCTGGTGAAATCAGTAGAATATTTTCCCATGCAAGATGGGCATTTCAGTCTAAGCATATTGACCTTTCTGTGCTTTTTGTAAAAAATATAGCATGCAATCCAATTATAAAATTGGCTGAAAGTTAAAGTGACATGTCCTGTACATCAGGGAATTTCCTGCAACTCTTTGTAAGAGCTGAATTCAGTTTGCCAAAATTTCATCTTCACCTGCACAGGAACACCTGTGCACAAACTATCAAAAGGGCCGTAGGGTTTCTCTGTGTGCTGTAGGGATGCACGATGCATGTCTTGTTGGCACAATGTCCGACGTTCCCCTCCATATACTTGAAGTTTCTTCAAATAAATTAAATTTTGAAGTCTCTGAGACCTGAAGAAGATTATTATTTCAAGTTTCCGACTGACCATCATGACGAAGTGTTGTTAATCATCCCCTTGAATGACACAGAGTGAGATCTTCACCAAATAACAGGTTAATAAATAACAGTCTTCTAGCTTAATTGGCCTGCTGAGTAAATGGCCTGCAATGTATTGGCGAAACATCCTGGACATAGCCCCGCATAATTAAGCAGGTATTGATACTGACTGACTCAATATTGAAACACATAACAGTTGATATTACCTGAATATATTGTTAAATGCCTGTGAAAAAAACTTTATTTATCCAGAGAAAACATGGTAATGGGTACCACAATTAAACAAATCCAGGCTTCCATCCAGGGATTAACTCATTCATCTTATAGACAAGACCAGGATAACTGCATATAATAAGAATATAACAAATAATACCATTTCATTGTGGTCCCATTTCTTGAGAAACTGAAAGTATTTATAGAATAACTCCATATAGCCTCGGTTTGTACGCCAGATATTTGGATAACCATCCAGCCCCCCCCCCCCCAGATATTTCGATGAGGAAAACCAGATTGTGATAAACACCTGAATAAATAAATTTACTGAAAATCAGGTCATGCTCATTTTCTGTCCAGGAGCATTATTCATCTCTGATGAAGAAGCCCAACAATGTTTTTGATTAAGCTTCTAAAATGTCCTAGTCCGTTTTCATTATTTATTAGAAACGGTAAAATGCGAGCTTTACAGACCATGGATTTTTACTTGTTGACATAGTCAGCTGCAACGTCTATGTCTGACTCCGAGACATTCTCCCTGAACCAACGAATGGCAGATTCAGTGCCATTCGTTAAAGGCCCAACGATGTCTTTGACTGGCAGTTAATCCTCCTGGGTCAAGTGACACGTGAAAGTGAACTTATCACGCAACGTTTGGCCACTTATAGGCCGATGCAACAAATACCATTGCAAAGAGTGTTGGTGCAGTGCCCCATTCAACTGCTGAAGAGTTGCTGGCCGAGTGTTTTTAAAATGTATTGAAGTGGAGTAAGGCTTGGACTTGGGATGCTGAAGTGAATATTTAGATCTTTGGAAATGTGCCAGACCTCTGTGTAGCAGATGCCAAGAGCAATGGTAACATGAGCTATGACTATCTTCTGCATTCTCCTGCAAGTTGTCAACATTTCAAACAATAAACACACACACATCAGTGCTCTCTTACATCTTCACGCAGCCTCCTCCAACAGTTCCCAGGTGAGGTCTCCCTTAGCCACGTGCGTTCACGTTTGTAATCACTTATGCACCCGCTTTAACTGCCACCCTGGTTACTCATTATTCGCCCAGCGTGGGTGACTCAACGGCCGGCCCCACACCCTGTGACTCACTAGCAACTTGCATGGACAAGGGGGAGGGGGGAGGCCTATCACACTCCCCACCTGCAGGTGGCCTGGCACGGTCGAGGCTGGGCAAAACACAACCACTGTTCGCATTGCTGATGCATGACTACGTTTGCGGATGACATGACAGTGGTGGGCCTCATCAGTAACAACGATGAAACTGCATACAGAGGAGAGGTGGAGTGGCTGGCAGTCTGGCCCAAAGACAACAACCTATCTCTTAATGTTAACATAATGAAAGAAATAACCACAGATTTCAGGAAGGCCCAAGCTGCCCACTCACTGCTGGTCATCGGTGGATTCAAAGTGGAGACACTCAGAAGTGAAGTCTTTTGCATAATCCTCTCTACAATGTCATTAAGCTATATGTAGTCTGTCGTCTGCGTGTCTTGCTCCACTTTGTTAAATGTGTATTTAGCACCTACTTTATTTTTGTACTGAGGACAAGGAGAAATATAATTTCGATCCTCTACATACTATAATTGATACAAATAGGATGACAATAACGTTTATCTTATCGATCTTCGAGGCAGCATGACACATATGTGAACTGCTTTTGATATCAGAACGAGACGTTCGTCTTCATTCCGACTGCCTAAAGATGCCTCCGACGTCGGAGGTGAAAAGATGTGAATGGGCAGGGGAAGAGCATGACAAGGCAATCCCAAAATAACAGCTCTGGAAAATAATTCTTATGGAAACAATGATGCAATATACAATTTCCCAAAGTAAAACGATAATGAAGATTGCTATTCATAATTGCCCTTTGAGATAACCGTGTCGAGTGTCACTTCTCTCTCCTTCACAACTGTTTGCCTCCCACGCATGTTAAAATATTCTGACTTTATCCTAGTTCGGGTGCTGGAAGATCCCTCCAATGTGGGAGGCAAAACGTCGTGAAGGAGAGAGAACACTATCTCAAAAGAGCAGCAAATGGATTGAGAGCCATTCTTATACATCTAAGCCATGAAATCCTGCATCGAAACTAAACTTAAATTATAAAAAAACAAATTTTTTTCCATGATATAAATCCGTACACCAGTACTGTCTCTAAATATCTGGAGTGCTTGGACCCTAGTGCACTTGTCTCATCTGAGAACAAAAGAGTGACCACGTGCTCTGCACTTAGTTGGTATCACAAGTGACATGTTGCCACCGTGTCTGTGTGCTTAATAACATTTAATGGCGAGCATGGTGCTCATATTCTACTGAGGGAGACATGCAGTTGAACGTACTCGTGCTGTATAAACCTAACTGACTGGCCTCAAAGTTTGGCTGAGCTTTATCCTCATTTCTTGTTTGTGCTTCATAGTCTTTTCTGTGGGCGGCATCGCGGCCCAGTGGTTAGCGCTGTCGCCTCACAGCAAGAAGGTCCCGGGTTCGAATCTCTCGGCTCGGGTGCCTTTCTGTGTGGAGTTTGCATGCGTGTCCGCGTGGGTTTTCGCCGGGCACTCCGGTTTCCTCCCACAGTCCAAAAGCATGCTGCTGCATAGGTTAATTGGCTCGCAGGCTAAATTGCCCCGCAGTGCCTTGCCTTGCGCCCTGTGTCTGCCGGGATAGGCTCCGGCTCACCGTGACCCTGTATAGGACTAAGCGGTTTCAGACAATGAGATGAGATGAGAGTCTTTTCTGTCTTGTGAATCTCGATTGCTTCAAGAATTAATCTTGGACCTTTAGAGTGGATGGCTGCTAGTACTCGCATCTTGTCAAAATCGAAATTAGCAAATACCTAGAAAAATATAAAATTAAAACACTCTTCACAACCCACCAGAAGATACAGGATGTACTCAAATCATCCAAAGATCTACTGCCATTACAGACAGAAGGAGTATATTGCATTCCTTGCGGCTACTGTGAGGAAGTGTACATCGGGCAAACATGAAGAACAATAGCCACAAGAAATAAAGAGCACGAGGCAGCAGGGCATTTGCTGCATACGGATAAATCAGCAACGGCAGCACACACTGTAGACAAACAACACAGAATCAATTTTGACAAGATGCAAGTACTAGCAGGCATCCGCCATAAAGGTCCAAAATTTATTCGTGAAGCAATCAAGCTTTACAAGACAGAAAAGACTATGAACTGCAAACAAGAAATGAGGATAAAGCTCAGCCAAACCTGGAGGCCAGTCATTGAAGTCAATAGTGCATAGATATAGAGCTCTGAAATGCGGACATCAAAGAGGAATTACCAAGTGTTTGGGAACTTCTTTCATGAGAGGCAAACTAGGAGATTAGTGACAGGTGGAACAGGATGGGGTTAATGTGATTCCGGGGTGTGAGCAGGACAATGGAACCCTTTAAAGTGGACCCTGATGTTCGTCCATTGCTCCCAGAATGCAGCAACACTGTGGAGGGGACTCAACACATACATAGAACCTACATATAAATAGGAGTCACATACACAACACACGCACACTACGCCTGAGGATGCCTCTAATGTATGAGGTGATACATCGCGAGGTGAAGTGAGGAAGCAATCTTCGCGGCGGTCCCGACAGAGCAGCTTTCGAAGCAATCATTATGCATCAAGCCGTGAAGACCTACATCATTACAAAAATAACATATGATACGAAAATGTAGATTGAGTTTGGTAGGTCATGTTGAATGGAAATAATATGATAAAAAGGTCAAAGCATGCATTCAATTTAAAGTAGGAGGAGGAAAAGTGAGTAGAGAGAGGCTCAAATGAGTAGAGGGAGGGGTAAAAACGTGGATAAAGACAATGTAAGACCACCTACAGATGGTTGGCTTAATGAGAGAGGATGGAATGGATAGGAAAACGTGCAAAACACTGATCTGTAATAATGCATACCCAGATGAAAATTGGGAAAAACGCCTTAATGATGATGATTATTGTGGTGGAGGGATTTATGTGTTTCACTAAACCCCAAAGCGTATATCACTTGAAGTCCAGCACTCCTACTGGAGTTTCCCATTCGTGAACTGGTCTGGGGGGAGGTTCAGGACAAATAGCGATCTGAAGACCATCTGACGAAAGGAGGATGATGTCAGAAAGGGCATCCAGCCTTAGCATTTTGCTGCAATACCTCCTCAATTGGGGGTATCTGCCGAAGCTGGGTGAACCTAGATACCGGCCGCTTAAACCTGCAAAATCATTTGTATAAGAAGTTAACTCTTGTCTGGTTTTATCTGTCTGATTGTCATCAGCTCAAGCAGTCTTGTCACAACAAAAGTTCCTGCAAATCCATGAAAATATGTAATAGATGCTATAAACCACGCATATGCAAATACAAATGTACACGCCTGTAATTCACTAAGTAGTTATCCTATGTTTAGTAATGTAATATGTTCTATTCAGTTGTGCCTTCATAAAAATTGATTTAATAACGATTCTAATCTCAAGCAACTTTTGCGTTGTAAGCCCCAGCTCATAAGTAGAAATTTGCGTCTTTTGTTACAGAATATAATTTAAATCGAAATGGCCATCCACTAAAAATATGATGGCTTATTTTTATTCTGAAAAGTAATCGATGTGTGCTTGGTTTGCAATGCAGTCCATAATCACAAGAACATTCTCGACGAAAATGTTCACTTTCGTGTTTTTTTATTATGAAGAATAAAATAAAGATTGGTGAAATTCTTCTTTTTAAACATGTGTGGGGAATAAACCACTGCTTGACCCTTGCAGACAGGAGTCACTCGCTTAGAAGAAAACTTAAGTATTATACCTAGCTGTGTATAAATTGTGACAAGCACGTCAGCTTCCAGACAACTAAATTGTGGTACTATGGATGAAAACGATTCATACCGAGTGATGCTCAACATGTGTTGTTTATAACGAGAAGGCATACAGTTGGGGCAATGACCCTCTTTCATACAGAGATATATCTATGTTTTAACCTGTCTGCTATTAATTAGTGCTTTTGCCCAAAAAGATATGTGTTTTCTGTGTATTCTTATTAACAATGGGTCCTTTTCAACAAAATTAATGCATGCTCTCTGGATATAACTAATTGTGTGTCTAAATGCATTGGACTTATTACAGTACTATTTTCTGAACACTATGACACTTATGTGGTTGCATACTACTTTTATATTCACTGAATCCCTCCGAAACCGAGATCATAGAATCCTTTACATTTGCCTTTAGCAAATTCACTGGCTTCATGAATACCTCACTTGATCCATTACATGCCGACTGGTCTAATGTTCCCCTGCACTGCTTTACTGAACTGTAAAGAATACAGCGCAGCTTTCCTTGATAAATGTAGTAACATGACAGTTTCATTTCTCTTGTGCGCTTTATTAAACATTTGTCCTCACAAGCCTGATAGCAGCAAGCAATGTTAAATAAAGTTCAAAAGGGAACTGTGCTTGACAAATGACTCCGATGAAATGATTATTATTCATTTTCTGGAAAATTTACAGCTGCATTCACATCAAAATCCTTGCTTTTTGTCACGTGAATGCCATATGTTTTACTAGATATTTTTAATTTACTTAAATATATAATAGTAAAAGCAGAATTTGTTTTATTGATGCACTTACATACGGCACACTAGAGTGCATATCCTTGTATAATATATGGGAATAACGTTTTCAGATATGGTTATTACGAATGCAACGTTGTTACTTCATGACAGCACGCCATGTGCTTGCAAGACGAAGATTTCCAATTTTATTACAATTCATTTTTGAATGTATTCAAGCTAGCGAGCTCATTGCTTTTATATAGACCTACACACATGTTGGAGCATTACCTCTGAGGGACCATGGAGCAACGTGCGGCTTAGGTGTAATTGTTTCATCAATTATATCACGTGAGAAGACGGAGCGGAGGCCAGAAAAATGCACAGCTACATTTTCTTACTTCCTCATTAGAGCCGCGAGCTCTTTGACATTTCCTACGGGGTACAGAGGCTCGATTTATGCATGAGTTACTGTCAGGCGCACAGGCCACTGACTGCTCTGACTGTTAGTCAAGGCTCAAAATAGAAGGAATTTTATTTTCTCAAATGTAACAAAACATGTTTTTCGTAAATATGCCAAGTCTCTGAAGACTTGGTATATTTAACTTCAATGACCGAGAGTAAGTTATCGTGAAAATCATGGTACAGAAGTAGGTTTGTCATGCCTCGGTGTATGAGGATCGCTGTCGATAGCTGTTCCTTCAAGATAGCCATGTCAACTTATAATATTCATTCGGTTTCGTCGTGTTGAGGCTTTCCTAAAAAATTATTATGGAGTGCAACGCTCAGTTATGGTACAATTATTACAAGCGTATCTGTAACAAATAAAATTAAAATATGACAATAATTAACTACACTACTACGCATATGCCACCATATGACGTGGCATACAGGTTATATTTTCAAACATAGAAGTAAGTTGATTACATGTACCAGTGCAATAAGGGTAGACAGGTAGATTTAAAACCTACATTTATGATTATGCCAGTACTAGTCAGGTTATTTTTATATTTTGTGTATTTCACAATTTGTGACGAGTTTCAACATATAACATTTTAGTTCAAAATATATCAGGCTACGGTATCACTGCCTAATACAACACTCTTAATGAATTTCTGCACACAGAATTCCAGTTTCACAAATACATATTTCCATCAAACTTCTTTTTTTTATAGACGTAATCTGCACTGGTGTTATTTTTCCATGTGTGCACCACATAAAAAGAAAATGCAATTCAGTGTTGGCACGTGAATTTTATACTTGTATGCAGCATTTCTTCACAGGAATTAAATACTGGCTTAGACTATGTCTCAACAGATGTGGCACTCATTGACAACGTTATAAATGTAAACATATTTTGTCGAGTGGCAAGGATTCTTAAATTAAACGATGTGCTTTATGCTTAACTTGCAAACGTGTGTAACAAGGATTTAGCTTCAAAATAAACTTCAGTCTGCAATGAAGTGGCGTCCGATCCTTGGTATAGCCCTAACTTGCAGCCTGTGTCTGCCCGGATAGGCTCTGGATTCACTGCAATACTAACAGATTAAGCGGGGCCTGAGAATAAATGCATAATCTTTACTGGTGTGCTGTAGCATTCTCAAAACTGCTTTATCATCTTAAAACGTGTATGTGTCGTGCGCTGTCTGGGTCACGGCGCTCATCGCCGGCGTACGCCCTTGCACCAAGTCAGGAGATGCCGATCCCTCTTTGCCCCCGAGTGCGCTGAGCGACGGCGTATCGGGGGTTGAAGTGAGGCTCAAGCCCCCCTCCGCATCGCGTAAGAGTCTTGTCAATCTGGTCTTCATCCTTCCACTCAGCGAGGCCGGCACACTGGTCTCGATTCAACTGATTATTTACACAAGCGAGCCTATTCTCATCCAGCAGTGGACCCGCCCACACCGAGCGCTAAGCCTGCCACATCGAGCCGTGCAGCCGCAGTGCGGAGCGCTGAGACGCACGCTCCCCATCGCTGCACAGTCTCTCTCCCCACTCCAGGACAACTTCCGACACACTTTGGACGCGCACATAATATCTCGTCTCCTTGCTGACCATTGGTCACTCCAAATCCACTCGACGATACTCTACAATGCGAAACGCCCCGTGGCCAATAGCTGACGTCAGCGAGCCATTCATCTCGCTACCGGTTGAATCCCCCTTTGTATTTATGGGCAGTACACATCCACTGTCTGGAATGTGATCATGAGGTGAGCACTTCACCGGGGTCATTACAAAGCTTATTGAATAAAACTCACGTTAGTTATGACTGGTTATGTGTATCAATATTAAAGGGTCTATGGCCTCACCACCCTCACCACAACCATCATCACGGAAAGCTCGGAGCCGATATTAGAGATATCCACATGTGTTGGAGACCTGAGTCACAGTGTTAGAGATTAGCCTAGTCACTGTTGGAGACAGTGTTACAGATAGGGGGCATAGAGTTGGAGTCTAATGACACGGCGTTGGCAATTAGAAACAGTGTTAGAGATAGGGGTCACAGTGTAAACTACACCCCTCACACTGTGAACTGTGCAAGTCCGATTAGTATCGGTTGGCATAACTTGTCAGATTTGCTTGCAAGTGACCGCACGTCAGTCAGGTTGTAACATGAAAACTACGAACATTAATTTTTCCACTTCTTGACCATTCATTGGCTCCTTCATTCACTCAGAAATTCACCCTCATCTCTCTTCATTAATGAAGACCAGGTGAATCAGTGGATTCAGTTTTTCACTGACAAAATCAAAGATCACCGGATCTCTACCCACTCTCAACCTCTACCCACTATCTCAGTTATTGGTAACTCTCTTACCCTGATCCCAATCTCCTGCAATTTTTAGAGTTAACGAAATCCGATGTTTTTTTCATTCGTGACCAGATCATGGACTACAAACTATTCCTTGGACCAATATCCCATCCAACCTTATCCGGGCAACCATCACATCCGTTGCAACGTTCGTCACTTATCTCTTCAACAATTCACTTAGCTCCAACATTGTTCCTCCACTATTAAAATGCTCTATAGTAACCCATTAGCTCATAAAACCTGGCCTCGATCGCAACATCCCTGATAATTATTGACCAATCTCCAATTTACCATTCCTTTCAAAGGTCACTGAGCATACAGTAATCATGCAACTCTGGAAATACGTCCCCAACAATTACCTCCTTGATCCATTCCAGCCTTAATTTAGATCTGGCATTAACATTGAAATTGCGCTGGTCACAGTAGTTAACGACCTCCTTGTCGCTGCTGATGAAGGCTTGCCAAGTATTCTTGTCCTCCTGGCCCTGACCACAGCCTTTGAATCCGTTGACCACGCTACTTTACTGCAGGGAATGGAGGGCAAAGAGGTCTCTGGCAGTGCCCGACAGTGGCTGAGCTCCGACATCTCCGACTAGAAGCAGTTTGTCAGCAGTTCGTCAGCTTTGGAGGATAGATTTCAAAAATCCCTGCTGTTTTGTCTGGGTTTCCTCAGGGTTCAGTCCTCGGCTCATTGCTCTTCAGCACCTACATACAACCACTTGGGTATATCCTGTACAGCCTTAATCTCAGGTGTGATTGCTAGGCCGATGACATCCAAATTTATATGCACACAAAGCCACCCATCAATGCTTCTGGTCTTTGCATGTAATCCTCACTGTCAGCTGTGAAGGCACTGGCTCAATTAAAATTTCCTGAAAGTAAATGGCGATAAAACAGAAGTTATGCTTGTCGGAACCTCTCACCTATTGTTTTAGGCTGAACCTGTCCAATTGATGCATGGCGACCAGACCACTGAAGTTGCTAAGGCAGACTGGAATCTAGGTGTGACTTGATTCCTCACTCAGCTTCGAGACACACATCAACAAGGTGACGAAGGTGGCCTATTTCCATCTAAGAACTATAGCCAGACTGCGCAACATCCTGTCACCCTCTGATGCTGAGAAGGTAATAGACATCTTCATCTCTTCACCAAACGATTAGTGCAATGCACTACTCCCTGGCATCCCTGCCTACCTGATCAATCGATTTCAACGTGTGCAGAATGGGGCTGCGAGCGTCCTCACTTGGACACTCATCCACAATCACCTATCCTCCATACTGGTGTCTCTCCACTGGCTACCTGTTATATATGGGATATAATTCAAGATCATCTTTCTCACCTACAAGGCTCTCACTGGCGCTGCTCTGACATACATCTGTGACCTACTTCAGGCACCCTCCTCTAGACAACCACTTAGATCCTCCAATACAGGCTTCCTGCATGTGCACAGGTTGCACCTCCATTCGATGGCTGACAGAGCATTCTCGTGTGTTGCTCCCAGACTCTGGAATGCCCTTTCATTAGAGATTCGGTCAGCTGAGTCCTTGGGCGTCTCCAAATATCGTCTCAAGACTCACTTGTTCTTTAAGGCTTTCAAATCCTCTGGCTTGGACTGTTGATTCGGCTCACTGGCTCGATGCCGACACGCGCCTGCTCAGGAACACTTACTCCTTCCTTTGTTTGTTTCACAATAATTTTTATCGCTAATGTTATATCCTTCTCTAAATTATAGCCATTATTCGACTTTCAACTGAACTGCTCTTATTTTGTTGTTTTGACATGCCGCAGCTAAGATTTGTAACAAAAAGTCATTGTTGTTGATTCGCCGTTCATGTGTTATTGTTGTGGGTGGCACTGTGGCCCAGTGGATAGTGCTGTAGCCTCACAGCAAGACGGCCCCGGGGCCGAATCTCGGCTCGGGTGCCTTTATTTGTGGAGTTTGCATGTTCTCCCCGTGTCCACGTGGGTTTTTGCCGAGCACTCCGATTTCCTCCCACAGTCCAAAAACATGCTGCTGCATTGGTTAAATGGCTTGCAGACTAAAATTGTCCCACAATGCCCGGCGATGGACTGGCGTCCCGTCGTCGGGTGTATTCCTGCCTTACGCCCTGTGTTTCCGGGATAGGCTCCGGCTCACCGTGACCCTATATAGGATTAAGCGGTTTCAGATAATGAGATGAGATGAGACTAAATTGCCCGCAGTGCCCTGTGATGGACTGGTGGCCCATCGTGGGTATATCCCTGCCTTGCGCCTTGTGTCTGCTGGGGTAGGCACCGGTTCACCGCAACCCTGTACAAGACTAAGTGGTTTCTGACAATGAGATGAGATGTTATTGTTGTTGCCGACATGCCGTTCTCTCAACGGCTCTGTGCAGTGCTTTTTGATCCTTAGGTAAAAAAACACTTGAGAAGTGCAATTATTATTATTTTACGGTTTTTAATCTTTCCTCTGCCCTCCATTATTTCCAGGATCTCCTCCGACATCCATTTGTTTCCTTTGTTGTGTTTTTTATGGAATAACCTGTTTGACTTTTTCAACCAATGCTTCTTTAAACATTTTCCATTCGACATATTTCCCTCCTATGGGTACTTTTTTGCCAGTATACAAATATTAAGTTACAATAGGTTTTACCGTATCTGACGATTATGCAGGTGTTAAGATAATTGCCAAGCAATTATGCTGCATAATTGCTTGGCAATTATGCAGGTGTTAAGATCTTAACACCTGCATAATCGCCAGATACGGTAAAACCTATTGTAACTTAATATATTTCCCTCCTCTTTAAGTTCTTGAAATTGTACTTTAGCTACAGCCGAGTATCCTCCTTTAATAAAATTGTTTTCCATTTGAACTTTATAATGGTGCTTTTTTGCAGTTTTGGATTGCTCTTGAGCCTTATCTTGATGGTGCAAACTACAGGTAAGTGGTCACTTCCACGATCAACTCCAGTGTACGGTATTGATTGTTGAGCTGCATTGTTGAATCTTTTATTGCTAGTCATGTAATCAATTTGATTTCTAAATTCATCTCCAGAACTTTTTCAAGTGTAGCTTTTTCTCAGATGGTGCCCAAACCACGTGTTTATAAAAACCTGACCATTCTCAACACACCAATCTATCAATTTCTCTCCTTTCTCATTTTCCCCCCCAAACCCATGAGGTCCAACAATATTTTCCATTCGTTCACTTCCAGCATTTCTATTCAGATCACCCATCACTTTCACCACCTGCTTCTTTGCTTTATCCAGATGTTCATAGAAATACTCCATATCTGCGTCTTCACTTTCTGCTGGCGGTGCATACACTTGTATCACTGAAATATTGAATGGTTTAGCATTTATCTTCACCAGGATAACTCTATCAGATATTGCCCAAAACCCATTTCGACACTCATATTTCTTCATCTAATATTAAGCCAACACCTCTTTCGTGCCTCTGCCAACTGAAAAAATAATCTTCATACCTCCGGATACAATTGTTCCCTAATACTTCCAAAACATTTCACGTCTACCAAGAATATTGTTTAATCTTTTATTTTTCTGCTTTAAATTGTCCAAATTTCCGATTTGATTTAGAGTTATAACGTTCCATGTTGCTAGTCGAAGTGTTTTTTTTTTGCTGAATGCGAACAGTCACAGCCTGATGGTGACTATCCTTACCAATCGAGGTGTCCACACGATTTATAATGCGGACCCCCTGAACGCCGTTGTGTTTTTTTTGTAAATTTATTTTAACCATTGTTTTATCTTGGCAAAATTCTGCAGTAGGTTGCCACTTCTTTCTACAGGATGCAGTTCTCCGCTTACTGAAACAGGTCTCCTCTGCCGTTGTCTCAGTAGCACTGGCCATCTGCCAGACGAGATGATCCACCATCCTGAGCCCCCAATGGCTTCAACCGTAACCCTGCTATGAGACTAATGGGTGCTATGCCGTGCCCAAGGGCAACAAACAATTACATGGCTAAAAGCTGTTTTCTTGTTATGTAAGACTTTGCATTGTCTTAAAATTATAACAATAATCATTATTCATGTTTAACATTAAAATAAATATACCTTGCCATGTCCAGATAACAAAATACATCTATTATTACAAATGAGCTCCACCATTGCATTTTAGGTTTAAGGATATTCATGTGAGTCCTGGGCGGCGCGGTGGCCCAGTGGGTAGCGCTGTCGCCTCACAGCAAGAAGGACTCCGGTTCGAATTTCGGCTCGGGTGCTTTTCTGTGTGGAGTTTGCATGTTCTCCCCGTGTCCGCGTGGGTTTTCGCTGGGCACTCCGGTTTCCTCCCACAGTCCAAAAACATGCTGCTGCATAGGTTAATTGGCTTGCAGACTAAATTTCCCGCAGT
>JAZEWT010000002.1:23922215-23936026 GCA_036362905.1 Mordacia mordax | reverse complement strand
ATGTCTTGTTACCCCCTTGAATTTACCTCTTTTTTTCCTTTGCCCTTTCATTTCTGTTTAAAAAAAAAAGGCTCACTAATTTATTTTTGATTAAAACAGTTTTACATGTAATTTTAAATTCCTTACATTACACACTCACTGATTTACAAAACTATTGTTTTTGAGAATAAGTAACATATTACGTGAACTACCCCATAGGTGGCTACATAGCTCATATCAATGTAGTTTGTAATCAAAGCTAAGATCCTACATTTTAATAATATGAATTCGTGCTGGCAAGACCGGGATGTAAAGTGTACAGGTGATAGCCTTAGCTCACTCATTCACCAAATGGACAAAAACATTCTCAACATAAAAAGACACTATCCCCAGGACATGCTAATTCGTGATAGCGTTTGTGAGTTTTTGTTTGAGATATATACAGAGTGAACCACTTACTGACATGCACAGCTATATAGCAGTCAATATGTTTCTGAAAGATAGGCTGTAAAGGAAATCAGATAAGAGAACATGATGTCACTACAAGATTATATCTCAGCATGAAACGTAGCCGTAATCTATGGACTTTACTAAGGGAACAACAAAGCAGTCCTCATATTATTATAATGATTGCACTTCTAGAGCGCTTTTCACCCGAAGGTCACAATCGCACAATTCAATAAGGCAGATAAAGAAATGAAGAAATGAAACATTGATGATTGCTTGGAAAAGCTGCTCTCTCGGGACAGCCACGTCGATCGCTCCCTCTCCCTCCATCGCGACGTTGCGCCTCACACGTTAGAGGTATCTTCGGGCGAAACAAAAAAATTAAAACATAAAGAAAACAGGTTGAACAGCTTAATGATGCGCCATACTTGGAGTGGTGGGGGGTGGGCTGCTTTACACAGCAAGGGGATACTGAAAAACTTAGTCGGACATCACAGCCCAAATTTGAAAATGTACTTCTAAATGTACTTCTTCAGAACGTCTGCCTTTAATGCAGAGAAAGCATTGGTACATATGCTCCCTTAAATTATTTCTTCAAAGTGCCTTTTCATGTCGCATATTCCTCTACCTCTGACCATCAATCCAATTAGCCTAAGAGTGATTCCTAACAAGAACCTCCAATTAGAATCAGTATTACGTTTATATATTCCCACTGTTGGGCGACGCGGTGGCCCAGTGGTTAGAGCTGACGCCTCACAGCAAGAAGGTCCTGGGTTCGAATCTCTCGGCTCGGGTGCCTTTCTGTGTGGAGTTTGCATGCTCTCCCCGTGTTCGCGTGGGTTTTCGCCGGGTACTCCGGTTTACTCCCACAGTCCAAAAGCATGCTCCTGGATAGGTTGATTGGCTCGCAGGCTAAAATTGTCCCGCAATGCCCGGCGATGGACTGGCGTCCCGTCGTCGGGTGTATTCCTGCCTTACGCCCTGTGTTTCCGGGATAGGCTCCGGCTCACCGTGACCCTATATAGGATTAAGCGGTTTCAGATAATGAGATGAGATTCCCACTGTCCACAGTTCTGCTGCCTATTCATACTCTGATTTTTTGTGTCTCTGAACTGACAGTTTTTGCGATGAAGTAACTTTAATCTGCCATCTTAAAGTGCATACTTATTAATAATATAATTAGTAAAATGCGCAATTTCATGCCTGTCAGAGACTAGACATGAATACTGAGGTACGGAACCGAGGTCAGTATGGGAAATCTTGATGAAATAAGTGTTAGTTGAGTAGATTTTTTTTACGTAGAGGTATGATAGTTTTAAAAAGTTAGACGGAAAGAAAGGGCAGATGTGGAGAAGCGCCATTCTGCACTTTCTGTTTTGAAACGGCGCATGCTGAATAAAAGTTGCGGGTGGTGATTGATTGCGTTGCAGTGAAGAGTGTAAGTAGGTTGGCGACGTGTTGTGGCTGTCCTGAGTGTATATATCTTAGTGGCAGAGTAGTGCAGTCTTTCGATATTTCACTGTTGGATTTGTAGCCAGTGTTGAGTGAGCATTCACTGAGTGAATGTCTGGAAGGTACGTTCAGGACGGCTCAAGGAGATTGCATTTAAGGTGATTGAGTTTGTGATACTATCTATACGTCGCGAGGAGAGGAGAACCATCGACGCGGCTGTCCCGAGAGAGCAGCTTTTCGAAGCAATCATCTTAAATACATATATTTTCCAATATTCACTCTTGTCTATGCAATAGATTATGTATCATAGTTTCGATTCACGGATTAAAATGTGACCCCAATCAGCATTTTGTTATGGTCTGATTAGACTAGATAATGATTTGCTTCAACGATTATTGTGTTACGATGGTTGATTATGCTTAAAGCATAAAGGTTACATCTATTGTTCACACTATTTCAATAAATCTAACATATTTCCATCGTATGTGGCGTGAATACTTTAGAAAAATGTATGCAGTCATGCATAAAGTCATCAATATGAAAACATCTCGTCATGATTGAAATGTCACAAAAACCTTTAAGCATATAAATATTATTCTTAAAACTCGTTTTTATCATTACTCATTTTACCATAAAGACATTTTGCTTTGGGATCATTTAGAGTATATACAAAAATACGCGTCATTACATCTGTAGGGCAGATCATTGTTGTCATTTAGTAGGAGATGGACCAATGAAATCAGCAGGTGTGCAGGTGCCAGGTAAATGATATAATTGCAGGATCATGAGAGGTGGCAGTGGCCTTCATCCAACAGTGGAGTAATCATTGCTTATGATAGCGATTTCAATCACGTGGATTCCTTGCGTTATGCTAATAGTTGGACACACATTCATCTTTCCACCCACCTCATTGTATGGAACGTAAAGACAAAGATCATCTCATCTCATTATCTGAAACCGCTTAATCCTATATAGGGTCACGGTGAGCCGGAGCCCATCCCGGAAACACAGGGCGTAAGGCAGGAATACACCCGACGACGGGACGCCGGTCCATCGCCGGGAATTGCGGGACAATTTTAGTCTGCGAGCCAATCAACCTATCCAGGAGCATGCTTTTGGACTGTGGGAGGAAACCGGAGTACCCGGCGAAAACCCACGCGGACACGGGGAGAGCATGCAAACTCCACACAGAAAAGCACCCGAACCGAGAGACTCGAACCCGGGACCTTGTTGCTGTGAGGCGTCAGCGCTAACCACTGCGCCACCGCGCCGCCCCACAAAGATCATCCGTATGGCCTAAACATAAATTAAGGGTCAAGTGCTGTTACACGTCAGCATGGCACATGAGGATGTGGCTAGCACTACGCCCGGCCACCTTGCTCGCCCTTAGTGACAATGTTATACATATCGCACCAGTTACTGATTTGAGGCTGAGTCGAACTAGAAAAGGCCCAGGACGAGTACACTGGTTATCAAGGATTCGGTCAAACTTTTTCACACACACAGTTTAACATACACAAACCTATGCACACCCGAAATGGGTGTACACAACCATATACATATCTTATGCCACCGAAATAACTTCGCAGATGTATACATGGACAGGGTGGATGCACGTACGTCACATACATGGAGACACAAGATTGTGCATGAAGACAAATGGTACCCAGGTGCGGTGCTGCTCAAATGACAATTAAGGTTGTCGGAGAACAAAGTGTGTATGTGGCCAGCGGCGCCACATAACAATAGTGCTGCCTGCGCGAACACCAATTCCCAATGTAAGGAGGATGGAATGTCAATAAATGCCAACTCATACGGTGTGAGATGATCGGGTTAATGAGAGAGGTTGAAGTGCACCAGTTGCAACTGGTGAAGGTGAGTGAGATGAGATCAAGTGTTAACGAACTGAGGACTGAACCATCAGGACCAAACTGGTCAAAACTCGAAAAGGTCGTCCGGGGCAAATATAAGCGGGCACACAGACGTTAGGGGAGAGACACCAGGGAGGAGCTGCATCGACAACGGTGAAAAATGAAGAGTGGAATCTCAACAGAGCTCATGGTACAAATCAATAGATAACTCCCGCGAGGAGATTGCTTGGCAAAGTTACGTGAGACAGTACAGTGGGGTATAAGTGGCCGAAAATCCACCACCCACTGAAAGGGAACGCGAGGCGATTGGGGGCATCTCAAAATCGACAGCGAGGGAGGCACCAGCTACGGAGAGGCAGCGCAAGCCAGCAATAGACCAAGCTTGACTCCTCAGGTGAGCGGCACCGGACCGGAGAAACCACCATCCACAACGGCGACTATAAGCGTAATTTACATGGCTGCAGTGGCGTCGGCTGTCTCAGCGCAGCACCCAAGCCGGCAGTCCTAGGGACATTGCCGGAGACACGGAGCGAGGACAGTTGTGAGGCTCAGCACGAGGATACGTGAGCAATGAGGAAAAGAGTTGTTGCAGAGAAGCGTAATGTCATTGGCCATGGCAGCAGCTGCAAAGCGCCTGGATGGGTGAGAATGAACACCAGCGGGGTAACGCTGCAAGTGACCATCAACGGGTTGGCTACATCGACCAGCAGGTAGAGCGAGGAAATGGCAATCCCTTTGGCTCACACCCATGACAGAGCACCAGTGATTGTGAGCAGCTGAGTCTCATTCCTCGACATCGGGAATGCTGCATCACCACTCTGCCGAGTGCGGATTCCACCCTGGCTGTCTTACACCACCCTATTATCTGCAGTCCCTGCTACTCGTATCCCCTGAGTTGTAGTAGGCTCAGTGTTGAGAACCCCAACTGAGGCAACCGATACGTTCCCGAGACTAGAACTCTGTGGAGCAGCCAAACTCAGAGACATCTCCGAATCTCCAGCACTCACATCCTCGGGACGATCACTATCAACCCCAATGTCCTCAGTGGAACCATTCCTATCGTACTGAAATGCCTAAAACCTCGTGCGTCGAAGTGAATCATCTTCTCTTGCCAATGTGATTGGTTCCTCCTCCCATCCACCGGACAGACCATCATACTCTGAATCATTATGTACCACTCTTCACTCTGTTTCAGTTGAAGTACTGAAGCCATCAGCTGTTTCCTCATCTGACACTTCATCCTTGACTGGTAAAAAGTTCTCCTCAAGCAAGAGGTTTCGATGCACCACTTTTGTGTTTCCCCCTGGATCCATGATTTTATACACACGGTTCTGCGGATTCCTGTCCTTCACTGTGTATAGTTATGGATCCCACCTATCGGCTAATTTCCTCTTACCACGTTCTCCTTGTTTGTAAGAAGTACACGATCACCCACTCTCAGTGATCCTCCTTTGGTTCTCTTGTCAGTCTCTGGTCTGCCGTTGTTGCTCCTTTTCGGGCTGGCTCTGAGCAATTGCCACCGCCCCTCTAAAATCTGACAGCAAAGATGTCATATATGTACTGTCATCCACCACCACCGGGTCTCTCAAAACATTCAGAAACATTATGTCAACAGGTAGACGCGGTTCCCGACCGAACATCAGATAGAAAGAGGGGTAACCCGTTGTCTCACGAACCGTTGCATTATATGCGAACGTTAAGGTTTGTACTTGCTGAGTCCATTCTTGCTTTGCTCTCAAAGGGAGCGACCTTAACATTTCCCAGAGTTCTGTTGAACTGCTTTGTTCCACCATTTCCCATTGGATGACATGCTGTCGTATGAGATTTCTTCATGCCTGCCAACGTCATCAATTCACTGATTAGTTCACTCTCAAAACTAGTACCTTGGTCAGAATGAATTCCTTATGTGGAACCCGTACACACAAAACACATTTATCCTAGAGCTTTATTTGTCACTTGCTTCGCCGTCTGATTGATGCAAGGGAAAGTATGAGCCATCTTTGTAAAACGATCTGTCACCACCAAAACACCAACCGAGTGCTGACGCCTGTCCTCCCCACACCAAAAATCCATGCAGACCAACTTCATAAGTGCGGTGGTTTTTATACTTTCCAGTGGTGCCCTTGCTGCTGGCTCTGGTGTTTTCACTACAACACATCGCTTGCAGCAATGCACATAATCCTTGATGTCCCACTCCATCCATGTCCAAAAGAAACGTTGCCTGGCCAGACTTATTGTTCTCTCCCCTCCTTGGTGTCCAGCCAAATCATGAAGTCCCACCAACACCTTTCCCCACAAAGATGCCGGTACCACATAACTGAGTCTACCGCTGACCTGTCAGCGGGTCTTTACAACCCTGTACACAACTCTGTCATTTACTTCAAGCCTAGCCCACTGCTGCAACAACTGTCTAACATCCAAGCCTTCCCCATACCTCTCACGCCTGGAAGGTATACATTTTCTCTCCAGGTAGCGTAACACCCTTGCAATCACAGGGTCCTGCCTTTGACTATTTCCCAGTTCATCCTTTGACATGGACTTGAACATGTCTTGTCCAGGTGGCACTAATGATTGAATACGCTGCGCCACAGCCATGGCTTTCAATTTAGCCATCTCTTCCCAATCTGACTCAGACGCAAAAATCGCCTTGACCGATACTCCATCGTATGCTTGTGGGCAAATTCTATGCCCGCTAGCCTGATCCTCACTGCATTGTAATGATGTAGGTTTTCACGGCTCGATGCATGATGATTGCTTCGAAAAGCTGCTCTCTCGGGACAGCCGCGTCGATGGCTCTCTCTCCTCTCCTCGCGACGTTTCGCCTCACACGTTGGAGGCATCTTCAGGCGAAGTGTTCGTGTGCGGCTTCTATTGTCTCCTTATATGTGTGGGCGTGATGCGTGTGTTCTTTGTTGTGTGAGTCCGCTTCTAGGTCACCTTGACACTAATTTCCATATCCTATTCCCACCCCCCGGAGCTGTGATTTCCCCCTCCCTGCTTTGTCTGTGGCTAGTCCCCTAATTTCCATCTCATATTGATAAAATACGAATACTAGCAGCCATCCGCCATAAAGGTCCAAGATTAATTCGTGAAGCAATTGAGATTCAGAAGACTAAAAACATCATGAACCGAAAACAAGAAATGCGTATAAAACTTAGCCAATCCTGGAGGCCAGTTATTGAAGTCAGGACAGCAGGACATCAGAGAGGGATCGTCTAATTATAGGAGGGGCATCTTTTCATGAGATGGAAATTAGGGGACTAGCCACAGACAAAGCAGGGAGGGGGAAATCACAGCTCCGGGGGTGGGAATAGGATATGGAAATTAGTGTCAAGGTGACCTAGAAGCGGACTCACACAACAAAGAACACACGCATCACGCCCACACATATAAGGAGACAATAGAAGCCGCACACGAACACTTCGCCTGAAGATGCCTCCAACGTGTGAGGCGAAACGTCGCGAGGAGAGGAGAGAGAGCCATCGACGCGGCTCTCCGGAGAGAGCAACTTTTCGAAGAAATCATCCTCACTGCATTGTTCTTCGATGTTCGGGTGATGTTGGCTCACCTACCTGAGTGCGTCTTGTACCCCTGTGTTTCCAACCCCTGCAGCCTCCTGTCAGTCTGTGATAGGGCTCACGAAGCAGCCTCTAATTGATTCCCCTCACAAATGGTTCCCTACTGAGTGCATCTGCTACCACATTGTTCCGACTCTCAATGTGCTTGATGTCAAAGTCATAGGGGGCAACATTAGAGACCCATCTCTGCTCGCATGCATCCAATTTTAGCTTCGTCAAAATGTATGTCAGTGGATCATTGTCTGTCCACACTGTAAACCTCTGACCTTTCAACCAGTGGCTAAACTTGTCACATACACTCCACAAAAGCGCAATAAACTCCAACATGTGTGTTGGATACCTCTTCTGTGCACTATTGAGTGTCTTAGACGCGAATGCAATCGGGCATGTCTTCTCGCACCCCTCCAGCCTGTCATACAAACGAGGAGATCGGCTAGACGTTCACCATCTGATGTTTCTGGGGCTGATCCTGAGCACCTTCAGCAACTGCTTGATGCATTTTGAACCAACTGTGATGTCCTCTGTCTGATCTGGAACCACCAACGTCGGTACCACCATATCTACATCATCCATGTGCAGAGACAGGTCATAAATGCACTTGGCCTGTACCCATACTCCACCGCAGCCTAACAAAACCACATGGTCGTTCAATTTCATCTCAAGATCCAGCCCTGCCTCCAGCAACCAGTGTTTTACTACCTTACTGATAGTGCATGCCATTGATCCAGAATCCAACAAACCCTTCAACTTCACCTTGTTTCCAACTGTCACTGGAATGTGAAAAAGCTCACTAAACACCTCAACCCTCTGCATTCCTTGAATAATCAATGTATGACTTGCCAGTAGTGCCCCTGACACCTCTATTTGCATCTGTTAAAGATCGATCCCTCTCTGCTCGAGGGATTTTCTTCCTATGCCCATACTGACCCTCTCTGTGCATGGGCAGACTAGTTTAACGGAGATCCTTGATTGGGGCCTCTGTTCCACACACCAGTCTCCACACATCCCTTCCACCTTGGGCACTGATGCCGCCAATGGTCAACCGCAAAACATGACAAGCAGAGTTTTTCCCATCTGCAATGTTGGATTGTCGTATATCCTGACCCTTTGCACAAGTCACATACCCCCTTGGACTCGCTATATTTCCAACCCTGGGAGACGATATTATCTCAGCTAACTGCACCCTCTCATCCTAAACTCGGTCTAATTTATCGAATACTTTACGCATGTACTGTACATCTAGAGGCTCCTGACCGACTGTGGTTTCCTAAACCGTTTGCTCCACGAAGACCCATCTACCACGGGTATCAAAGCTCCTTGCCACACATTCCCCCTGTTAGATCCCACTCGATGTGTGCAGATTGTCAAATCGTCCGTATAGTCCCATAGGCATACGTGCTCTGCCATCCCGCTGGTGCTCCTCCACCCACTCTTGGACCTCCTCAATAGTCAATTTCTCTGCTGACTTAAACCTAAAGATTCCACTGAGCGTCGGGTCTGGACAGTACTTTATAAACATCGTTACCACCTCACACCCAGCGTTCTCGAACATTCCGCCCTATCTCTGAAGACACTCCTCTGCCACAGCAATCGCCTTATGCAGTCTCACCCAACAATCCATTGGTTCCTCCCCTGCAACTGGAAGCGTGTTGTAAAATTCAGCTAAAGGCATCGTAGAATAAATGATTTCGCGAAATGTTTGCTTCAGAATGTCTAAAACTAAATTTGGATCGCCATTTTGAGTGAGTTTCGGGCACCCATGCAGTTTGATCTGCACAATGTCTCATGCTTTGTCCATAAATTTGGAAAATATTTCCTCAGTATGCTTGTCCTTTGGATACTTATGCTTCCTTAAGCAGTTTTCCATCAATAATTGTCATTCCTGTATACAATGTTTGTCCGAATCATCACCCTGAAAGAATGGAGGCTCTTTGACATTGGATCAAAGGACCAAATGCATTCCTGACATATTCAAAGAATTGAGTTGCTCACCCCCCATATCACCATAGACTACTGGCACGCTGTTGATACTGCTCCTATTCCCAGACTGTAGTTGCAGAGTCACTGATTGACCAATATGCCACGTGAGCTGCCAGATTCTATCACCCAGTCCATCTCTTACTTGAGCCGCAGGAGACCCCACAGGGTTCTGCTCCGGCTTCGGGATACTTGTTGCCATTGGGCAAGGCTGCATAACATTTACATGGCCGTGTTGGGTGGTGGAGGGTTAAACGACACTATTCTACAATCTATAAACTTTTTACGTGACCTGACCCAAAAAATGGATTTCATTGATAATATTGGTCACGAAAGCCTTCGAATTAATGTGCATCCTCAAATTGGCATGCTAAAGTCACTCCACCCTTCAACGGAATAGGTGATAGAACCTGCACCAATGTTACTGGTGCCAGCCATTTCGTCTCTCTTTCATTCACTTTCAGCTGCGTGATCATACAAGAGACACCAAACTGGCATGATGGTTAGCCAAAATTGTCGAGATGAACAGTTGAATAATATGCATACGAACATACGACAGGATATTCAGATGGTAAAATTCTGCGTTGCGTATTTTTTTTGTGAATCCTCCTTGTGCTTCACACACGCCACTGGTCTGCTGTAATGAGCCTCTTCCACCACCACATGCTTGCACCCACACCAACACGTATTTTCTTTTATAATTAAATGTATTTACCTGCACAAACAGCACGAACGCACTAGCACACAGCTACATCAACTTCCTCCGCACCCCTCACTGAGTCTCCTGCTCAACTGAGGCATGTCCTCAAGGATGGGCATGGCTCACTGTACGTGGGGTGTGTGCATGCCAATACGTCAACCCACTAATATATGTGCGACATGCATATGTGCAAATCAACACATCAGCACCGAGCCGTGTTCTCCCGTTCGAACAGCCCATTGTTCTCCCTCTGCATCATCACCATCATCAGCATGCCGAGCTGCCATTCACCGACTCTCGAACCCAATGCCAGTCTCACCTTATATATGCCTCTGATGCGTCCCTGGATTCCAACCCACGTACCTCTTTCTTCCGGCCAACTGGCTCAAACGAGTCAAAACCTGCCCACTCCAGAACTAATTTACGGTGCCTTGAACTCTCTATGACCCCATCCCCTGGTCACCTATTCCGCAGCAACAGCACCCCATGATCGGCCATCACAGCCAATAACATCGCTACCCCACTCAATCATTCGCACCACAGTTCTCTATCCCGGATCAAACCCTGGGAGTGTGTTCCAAGGAGCACCCAGCCTGGCACAGCGTGGAATCTGGCACCCCCCATCACGCATGGCACCCCACTCACGTCATGACATCGTGACCCCCCTCTCGGCTCGATCTCTGGGTGTGGGTGTCCAGGTGCACATAACCTGTCACCGCGGCAGAGCTGGGCACCACAGGTGGTCTGATCAGACAGTACACGGAAATTCATCTCATCTCATCTCATTGTCTGAAATCGCTTAGTCCTATACAGGGTCACGGTGAGCCGGAGCCTATCCCGGCAGACACAGGGCGCAAGGCAGGGATACACCCACGATGGGACGCCAGTCCATCGCCGGGCACTGCGGGGCAATTTAGCCTGCGAGCCAGATAACCTATGCAGCAGCATGCTTTTGGACTGTGGGAGGAAACCGGAGTGCCCGGCGAAAACCCACGCGAACACGGGGAGAGCATGCAAACTCCACACTGAAAGGCACCCGAGCCGAGAGATTCGAACCCGGGACCTTCTTGCTGTGAGGCGACAGCGCTAACCACTGGGCCACCGTGCCGCCCACACGGAAATTGATTAAGCATATTATTTTGCTGATGACGAGGTGTGGAACTGTTTCACTAAAATGATTAAATTGACTCCATTTTAACACAACTGCTTTGATTCTCATTGGTTGACTTTCATGCTGTGAATCTGTAACTTTTGCCTGTACAGCTGGCTCCAATTGAGTGGACGGGCCAAGACACCCCTTGTGATCTCAGAAAAGCTCTCCCACTACGTTGTTCGATTCTGCACATACCCGTGGGTGTTTGTGACTTCCTCTCCCCTTTGTGACAACAACATCAGAGCTCAAACGTGGGAGGTAAAACATCACGAAGGAGAGAAGAAAAATGCTCGACATGAATATCCTGAGAGTGGCTTTTGACAGAAGTAACTTGTGAAGGCCCGGCGATGGACCGGCGTCCCGTCGTCGGGTGTATTCCTGCCTTACGCCCTATGTTTCCGGGATAGGCTCCGGCTTCACCGTGACCCTATATAGGATTAAGCGGTTTCAGATAATGAGATGAGATGAGAACTTGTGAAGGGCAGGGGGCTGGTGGCTTGGGGGAAGAAACAGTTGCAGAGTCTAGCAGACCTGGCTGGTGGTCATGACACTGTCAATGGTTCCCCTGTATAATCAGTCATCGGAGGAAGTAGAGACGTTTTGTGCTTGCTTGGCTAGGAAAGCAGTATTGAATGACCAGTTGAGGTAATTTGCAATATGCACATCAAGAAGCTTGATGCTCCTGACTGTCTCCACTATGGAGCCGTTAATGAACAGTGGGGATGGGCAGCTTAGACATCCCTGAAGCATAAGGTCTTCTCTAACGTTTTATCAACATTAAGAGACAGGTTGTTGTCTTTTACCAGACTGCCAGCCGCTCCACGTCTCCTCTGTATGCAGTTTCATCATTGTTACTGATGAGGTCCACCACTGTCGTGTTTTCTGCAAATTTAGTTATGCAGTTAGAGCAGTAATTGATAGAGAAGTTGTGTGTCAGCAATCTGAACAGCAGTGGGCTGAGCACAGCCCTGGGTGGTGTTGGTGCTCAATTGTGGTGGTGCTGGAGGTGTTTTTTTCCGATCCAGATCATCTGAAGTCTCTTAGTCAGAAAGTTCAAAATCCAGTTACATAGGGAGATGCGCAGGCCCAGCAGGCCCAACTTCCTTACCAGCTTCAGGGGGATGATCGTGTTGAATGCTAAACTGAAGTCAATGAATAACAATCTTACTTAAATGTTCTTGTTTTCCAGGTGTGACAGGTCCAGATGAAGGTCAGAGGAAATGGCGTCCTCCATGGACTGGTTAGGGTGATATGCGAACGAGAGCGGGTCTAGTGAGGTGGGGAGACTGGTTTTCATGTTGCCCATGACTAGCCTCTTGCAGTTTTTTATGATGGTTGGTGTGAGTTCCACAGGGCAACACGCATTTAGGCAGAACACTGTTGACTTCATCGGCACAGGCATTCTGGACGACCACCTGGCTAAGGGAAATGTTGAAGGTGTCAGTGAGGGCATGTACTACCTGGTATGCGTATTCTCTGAGCACCCGACCAGGAATGTTATCAGGTCGGCAGCATTGCGTGGGTACACTCTGGATAGGGTACCTGGTCAATTAGAGAGGCGGTGGACTTCACAGCAGACATCTCATTCAGTGCTTCAAACCATGCATATAAGCCATTCAGTGCATCTGGGTGTTAGACATCGCCAATGCAAGTGCATGGTGCAGTCTTTTACTCAATGATGACCCGCATACCATGCCACATGCGTCGTGTGTCTCTGTCTGGTGTCCACGAAGTGACCATAGATTTTCCGCACGTATCTGTGCTTTGATACCCTGATAGCACAGGACATGTTCGCTCTAGCTGTTTTGAGGGCTGCTTTGTCCCCAGATTTGAAGGCAAGTATTCAGCAGCACACAGACCTCCGTGGTAATCTATAGGTTTTGGTTGGCACGTGTGGTGATTGTTTTGGAGACAGTGACAGTACCTGTGCACTTACTGATGTAGCCAGTCACCAACGCTTAGTACTCCACCATCTCGGTTAGGTGCCCATAGGTGGCATCTTCCTTGAACATATTCAAGTCTGTGTAATCAAAACAGTCCTGTACTGCTGTGGTCGCTCCAACCGGTCGCATGATGATCTGTTTTTTAAAAAAAGGTCTGGCACATGTGAGCAGTGGTTTGTTATCTGGAATTCGCATAATAGAGAGGTAGTATGAGTAGCAGAGTTGGGGGTGGGAGGAAACCTTGCATCTGTCGCAGATGTTTCTGTAAACCTGTTACAACGTGTTTACTCCTGTGGTTGCGAAGGTAACATGTTGGTATAATATAGGGAGAGCTGATTTGAGATTTGCATGATTGAAATCTCCAGCCACCATGCAACAGATAGCGTGATGTGCAGTTTGTAGTTCGCTGATGCAACCGTAGAGAATGCACAGTGCCCCTCTAGTGTTAGCGCTAGGAGAGATGTGAACAGCCATGATTATAATTGGTGAAAAGCCACTCAGGAGATAGTAATAATAATAACTGCACTTCTAGAGCGTTTTTCACCAGAGGGTCACAAAGTGCTGTACAGAGCTATGGAGAGAATGGCATGTCAGCAACAACAACAACATAAGAACAGGAAGTCAGCAACATAACGTATTTTTTTTTGGCTTAATGTGCATTTCGTCCGGCGCCCATTCGCAGTCCTCTCGCACCACTGCATATTTTTTTAT
>JAZEWT010000002.1:23903008-23916072 GCA_036362905.1 Mordacia mordax | reverse complement strand
CCCCCTTTTTTGTCCCCCCCCCCTTCCTTTCAGGAAAATTCTTCCCCTCCCTCTCTCCTTTCAGGAAAAAAAACCTTGGAGAGGGAAATTTGTCCCTTCCCAAAAAAATCTCTCCGGGGGGTTGAGGCTGTGGGGGTTTAAAGTAAACAGTGCTTCCGTGACACGTCAAATTAAATAGTGCTTCCACGACGTGCAGTGGAGAGAGCCTGGTTTGTGCTGCTAGTATGGTGCAGGGCGCATATTGGACCGAGGTTGACACCTAGTCGCGGCGGCGATGCTATCGGGTCCACATTCTGGGGGGATCGGTCATCTTTAAGACCACAAAGCACTGGTCAATCATGTTCCAAACATGTTACACGTTCTTCTTACGTATCGTGTCGATGATATTTTCTGCTGACATGACTGCTCTGACCTGGATTTCTTCCTAGAAAGGCGAAAAGTGCTAAACAGAGTTGATGGTACTGGTGCAAAAATAGCGCTTAAAAAGGCATGAAGGACTTGCTGTTGTGCAAATTAAATTTGCACTTATGAAGGATGAAAACCCAATAGCCTGAGTGTGCAAATACATACGTTAAAAAAATAACTTGCTCCATTACATATAAGATTATGTAAAGAAGAAAAATCTCATCTCTCATCTCATCTCATTGTCTGAAACCGCTTAGTCTTATACAGGGTCACGGTGAAGCCGGAGCCTATCCCGGCAGACACAGGGCGCAAGGCAAGGATATACCGACGATGGGACGCCAGTCCATCGCCGGGCACTGCGGGGCAATTTAGCCTGCTAGCCAATTAACCTATGTAGCAGCATGCTTTTTGGACTGTGGGAGGAAACCGGAGTACCCGGCGAAAACCCACGCGGACACGGGGAGAGCATGCAAACTCCACACAGAAAGGCACCCGAGCCGAGAGATTCGAACCCGGGACCTTCTTGCTGTGAGGCGACAGCGCTAACCACTGGGCCACCGCGCCGCCCCAAGAAGAAAAATATATACATGATTCTCACTGCCACTGGCACCTTCTCCCTTGAATCCGAATGCAACACATACTGGGCTATGTGCTGCATTCGAATCAACTCAGGTTGACATTGCTAAGTCAACAAAATCAAGCATTCCCATTTGCATTTCAAACAAATGATTGTACCGTACTTCGACAAATGATTATCATCACTAGGAGAATGGCGGCGTTACTTCTTGATCTTGTTCAAAAGGTGTAACACGTACTTTTGACATCTCTTGACAATGACATTTCTGCTCACACGACTGCTTCGACTTGGCTTTCTCCCCAAAGTCCTTTTCATAGTATTTCTGGATCTCTAAAGTTTCTAAAGTGTAATCAATAAGTGGGAAGCAAGGCTGAAATCTAACATAATCTTCTTCATAAGTGCAGATATGTTCTGGGGAAAATGTGTGAGTTTCTACAATTATGTAGGTTTCTAACTGGTACAATCATTGCAGACATACAACATACGTAAAAACATACTTCCTCCACTATGAATTAATGGAGATCTATACACCAGGGATTCTCTTTCACTTGGTGGTTAGTGATGGAAAATCGGATGTCCACGTATGTGGCTAACGAGTCCAACGGTACATTGCTAACAGAGCACACGGGTCCTGCATTAAACAAAGATAAAATATCCCCAAATAGCCTTCGACAGAATGTCGGAGAAAATGCTGTCAAAAAACAGTTGTAAAGACCGATATGGCATACGAGCAGAAGGGCAATTAGTACCACTCCCGTGCGTCTGTGATGTTGATGCACTGCGCCATTTAAGGTACAGTCGATCAAGGTCAGGCCCAGGTGTGGGTTTAATTTTTCGGTAACGATGTCGGCTGTGAGCAGGGATCGAACGGGTCGTGTTGCAGTGTACTAACCTTTAAAACAAATACGTATTCTTTATTTAACGTTTAATCTCTTTTTCTCATCTCATCTCATTATCTGAAACCGCTTAATCCTATATAGGGTCACGGTGAAGCCGGAGCCTATCCCGGAAACACAGGGCGCAAGGCAGGAATACACCCGACGACGGGACGCCGGTCCATCGCCAGGCATTGCGGGACAATTTTAGTCTGCGAGCCAATCAACCTATCCAGGAGCATGCTTTTGGACTGTGGGAGGAAACCGGAGTACCCGGCGAAAACCCACGCGGACACGGGGAGAGCATGCAAACTCCACACAGAAAGGCACCGGAGCCGAGAGACTCGAACCCGGGACCTTCTTGCTGTGAGGCGTCAGCGCTAACCACTGCGCCACCGCGCCGCCCTAATCTCTTTTTCTTATACGTCAATTCACAGCCTTGAAGCGTGCAATGTATAAGACATCTGATGCAATGCGTTGGCAGAGTGAGTAGTGGCACCACCTCACAGGAAGATGAACCTGGATTCAATTCCCAACTCGAGGGCTTTTCTGTATGCCGTTTGCAAGTGCTCCCCTTATGTGCATGGGTTTTCATCAGGTACTCCGATTTCCTCTCATATTCCAAAGACAAGCTGCCTAGATTAATTGTCCTGATTAAATATCCCCTCGGTGTCCTCAGATGTTGTTAAAACCCATCCCAGTTGGACAACTGTTAAAAAGAGCTACATCGCGCACTGGTTCCTTCCAGCTAAAATAAAAGCATATTGAATATGCTTCGGCTCAATGTGAGCGTCGACACAATTCAGTTATTAATAATTAATTTTTTAAATCGTATATTGTATACAGTAAATTTTATACACCGTGCATATAATATAAACGTATAGTGTAATACTGGGCATGCATTGCATGTATCACTCTATGAATCAGCATAAGCAGCAGCAACAGAATATATGTTCCATCCACTGCTCTATGAAGGCCTCTCCAGGCCATCACTCACGTTAATGCAAAATAATAATTCGTCTAGCATCAGCGCACAGGATGAAGTCACCACTCATTGCGTGGGGGAAATCCTCTCGGGAGTATTCCTTGTTTTTCCTGCCACTCCATCATTAACAACAATTGCACTTCTAGAGCGCATTTCACCCGAGGGTGCCCAATTGCACTTATTTTTCCCAGAGGTCAATGTTATAAATGTGGGTTTTCACGGCTCGATGCATGATTACTTACCAAAGCTTCTCTTTCGGCATAGCCGTGTTGAGCGCTCCATATGTCGCCTTCATGACATTTGGATTCCCACGTTGGAGGCATCGTGACGTCTCTAACGTGGAAGGTGGAAACATCATCAGACCTCTAATGTGGGAGGTGAAACATCGCGAAAGAGAGAAAATACATGCTCGACATGACTATCTCGACAGAGTAGCTCAAGACAGAAGTAACTTGTGAAGGGATCTCAGTTAGCTCTGTGATATCCTCTTACATATACCAGTCTCCAACATAAAGGGCTGTATTGCTCTGCCAGAGTTCCGAATGGATTTAATTTTTGTCTCAATGGATTTAATTTTTGTCTCAATGTGAGGCAATAGAGATGAAGTTGTATGATGGAGATCAAATACGGGGAAAAAAAAACACAATAGTGTTTTGAATCACGGATGGGGGGTGATAGACAAAACAAATGCTATTACATTCTTATTATATGCCAAAACATTCATTTCATTGAAACACCTCTGGAACGATTAGAATAAGAGCTAGGGGACGTTTGTTAATGTTTCAGCAGCAAACTCTGTTTCATGCAAGCACTGGCTGTTAGCATTGGCTGAAGAATTTTTTTTTAATTACCGCATGTGTATTCTGCATATTTAAGAATTCAAAGATGATATACACATTCAATAAAAACTGTTTTCTTAAACTAAGAATAGTATATTTACTGTGGTATTAAAGACAATGTACATTAATATACCTTAATATGTACAGAGCAGGGCGGCACGGTGGCCCAGTGGTTAGCGCTGTCGCCTCGCTGCAAGAAGGTCCCGGTTTCGAATCTCGGCTCGGGTGCCTTTCTGTGTGGAGTTTGCATGTTCTCCCTGTATCCGCATGGGTTTTCGCCGGGTACTCCGGTTTCCTCCCACAGTCCAAAAACATGCTGCTGCATGGGTTAATTGGCTTGCAGACAAAATTGCCCGCAGTACCCGGTGATGGACTGGCGTCCCATCGTGGGTATATCTCTGCCTTGCGCCCAGTGTCTGCCGGGATAGGCTCCGGCTCACCACGACCCTGTGCAAGGCTAAGCGGTTTCTGACAATGAGATGAGATGAGACATATATAACACGGCACAGTAACAGCACTCAGTCACAGCACACCTGAAGATCTCCACAATGTGGCAGGCAAAATGTTGCGAAGGGGAGAGGAGTGCTCGACAATGCTATTCCGAAAGAGCAACTTCGGTAAGCGGTTAATATGTCATATACATTGGCTCTCTTGCAGTACATATACTAAAATTGGAACGATACAGAGAAGATTAGCACGGCCCATGTGAAGCGTTCTCATCTCATCTCATTATCTGAAACCGCTTAATCCTATATAGGGTCACGGTGAAGCCGGAGCCTATCCCGGAAACATAGGGCGTAAGGCAGGAATACACCCGACGACGAGACACCGGTCCATCGCCGGGCATTGCGGGACAATTTTAGTCTGCGAGCCAATCAACCTATCCAGGAGCATGCTTTTGGACTGTGGGAGGAAACCGGAGTACCCGGCGAAAACCCACGCGGACACGGGGAGAGCATGCAAACTCCACACAGAAAGGCACCGGAGCCGAGAGACTCGAACCCGGGACCTTCTTGCTGTGAGGCGTCAGCGCTAACCACTGCGCCACCGCGCCGTCCGTGAAGCGTTCTGATCCATGAATGTCTTTTCCTATCGCTCAGTACAGGTCCAAGCATGCAGTTCCACATGCTTCTTTACACAATTCGTAGCTTTCTCAATGCCAATGAATGCTTCTTTTTTTTCTCTGATAGCAGGTCAGTCAGTTTATATTTCAGCATGTTGAATATAAGGTGTTGAGGTTCGTAGGTCTTTTTAACAGTGTCTGGTTGGTAGGGGTAAGCAAGTTAACAAGCAGGGCACTAGTGAAATTTAGTCATGAAATTTTACCTATGGGTCATGTTTTTGGAGAGTGGGAGGAAAACAGAGTATCTAGGAAAACCCCATACGGATACAGGGAGAACATGCAAATTCGACTTGGAAAGGTATTCGAGCTGGGATTCGAACCCAGGTCCTTCTTAATGTGACTCAGCAGTGCCACTCACCATGCCATCGGGCCGCTCAATATACAATAAAATAATAATTGCACTTATAGAACGCCTTTCACTCGAGAGTCACAAAGCACTGAACAGAGCTCTGGAGAGAATGGCATGTTAGCAACAATGACATATGAACGGCAAATAAACAACAATAACGTTTTTTGTTACAAATCTGAGCTGCGGAGAGAACGACATGTCAACAACAACATCAGAGTAAATCATGGAAAAGTTCCATAATGGCTATAATTTACAGGACATAAAATAAGCAGTGAATCTCCATTGCATAGCCATGACGGTAAATATGTAAGTTACTTTTACCCCTGCCAATTGATCTTATATACATTTGAGCCTTTTATGTAAAGAATGTCTTGATAGGTAGACCTGAAGAGTGCTTGTCATGCGGAGCTAAGAATCTCATCTGAAACCGCTTAATCCTATATAGGGTCACGGTGAGCCAGAGCCTATCCCGGAAACACAGGGCGTAAGGCAGGAATACAACCGACGACAGGACGCCAGTCCATCGCCGGGCATTGCGGGGCAATTTAAGTCTGCGAGCCAATCAACCTATCCAGACGCATGCTTTTGTACTGTGGGAGGAAACCGGAGTACCCGGCGAAAACCCACGCGGACACGGGGAGAGCATGCAAACTCCACACAGAAAGGCACCCGAGCCGAGAGATTCGAACCCGGGACCTTCTTGCTGTGAGGCATCAGCGCTAACCACTGGGCCACCGCGCCGCCAAGAATTACTATTGTAATTATAGTCATCAAAGGACTTGTAATTATTGACGTATTTAATCTCTGTAGTCTTAGAACAAGTGAATCATACACGGTTAATTCAAATTACACGAACGTGATAGGAAGCATTTTTATTGTTTTGCGTTACCTTGCTTTGAAGCCTATTCGACAGAGCTCTGCCTCCAGTAAACTATACAATTGCATGATATATAGCAGTGAAAAGTATGTTGAAATGCTACACTGTTTCTGCAAAGCCAACGTTCGTTTATACGATCCAATGTTTACCTTAACAATACAGTTATATTTCAGCAAGCACAAACTCAAAGTGCAAGTGGTTAAACAATTAAATATAATTTGTGAGAAACAAACGTGTAGTGTAAGAGAAAAATAATCTATCAACTCATTTCACAATGTCTAGGTAAAAGATTGTGGAGCGTTCAGTTGTTGACTCCTCATTACAATACACTTCCACAGCAGGTGACAGACTGGTATGCAATGCTGCACCACAAAGTGTCAAAATCACATCTGTCACTGCGAAATAATGTATCGTGTTTCCAATTTAAAGCACGGGGCTGGTACGATAGTTTGACAGCGTAAGGAACTGCAGTCGTCAGCATGATAGTTCAAAATCTCCAAGGAATGAAACTGACAAGGTCAACATTACTGTATATAGAGATTGCTATGATGTCATTTGGGATCAATAAGACCTGAAATTTTAGGCCTTATGGGAGGGAAAATTCATATAAGATGCTGTGGGACCACATTGGAAGTTACGTTGCCACTTAGAGTGGTGGACCACACTCCCTCATGTGCTTTACTCCATCTGGGTGCCTGACAACCTGCATGATATGTGAGACTGAGATTGCTCAGGCGGCTCGCTGAAAAGTACTATGAGGCTTCATATATGTGTCATCTGCCACGAACGAAATTCCCCCTGTGGATAGTACGCACTCAGAGGTATTCTTTATTAAAATAGCTCAGTAAGGATACTTTAATCCATAACTTTCAATAATTTCGCAGACTGAAAAAACCTGACGAGTTATAACACATCTGCAGTTCTACTTAATATGAAAGTACATTGTTTACAGTTGACTCAGTCACAATTGCCAAATGTGTATACATACAGTAAATTCTTAAAGTAACTTCTGGTAAAGTATTATCAAATAGGATTTACGAAGCACAATGCCGTTTTGTCAGGTGACCTTTAGTTTGTTTACCCTGTTGACAAACAATATGTCCAGTATGCATGCGTTCCCACTCTTTGCTTTCAGGCCTTGTTAACTGGGGGTAGATATACAAGGGACTGGTATTTTTTTTTCTCCAGAATTCAAGGCTGGAATATTGTATAGCGCAACACATTGCAGTCTCGTTGCACGTTGTGACACGTGTGCACTGAGAAATTGTCTCCAGTCGAGCATGGAGACAACATGGTAAAGCGAGAACAGCACAGATGTGCAAGCTTTCATGGTCGATTCGACATGACAGATACGGTAGCTGTCATCACTAAGCTTTATGCTTAGGTAAAAAACAGTGACAGAAAAGCAAATATATGGACAGGGTGCCATGAAAAAGGAACATGGTTATGAAAAAGCACAGTGAGTTTAAAAAGTGGCAAGATACAAAAACAAATCAAAGTGCTGTAATATTTAGCATGAGTGAGCACAAAACCATCAGTACATTTAATTATTTTTTTTATTTAATCACAAGTGTGCTTGTTTAGTTTCTCGTACGGCAAATGTATACTCCATTCAGTCACTGCTGTATATATTAACGTGTACTCTGGTACACACTGCAAAAGAGAATATTTTCCATTCCAGTTTTGATGTTCAACAAATTACAGATAAATAACTTTTGTAGCGCCGATTCATTTAAGGAATACTATTCACGTGCTTTAACGTCATTAAGGAATCACCACGGTGTAAATTTTCATTTATACGATCAACGTCCATTGTTTTCCATTCATTCAAACTGCGTAAGTCGGGGTTGGCAGGGGTATTGAAACGGTAAAAATGGTTGCATACCTAGCAGCCTGAACTAAGTTCCACTCATGAGCTTTTTCATTTCATAAGTCTATAAAACAGGGGCCACAAGGCGGACAGAGGTAAATCCATGGGTGATAGGTGCAATCGCCTCCTTTTTTGACACCTCAATATATGTTTTTTATTGATATTTAACAGAGAAAATGCACTTTTAGACGCGTGATATATTTGTGGGTCTTGAGGCTCCACTCATTCTGCACAATGAATTGATTGAGACAACCACATGTATTTGAGGCGTCAGCGCTAACCACTGCGCCACCGCGCCGCCCCTATAGAAAAAGTAATCAAACAAATTTTACATGCAAATAGCCCTTAACCTCAAGATATGGAGCAAAGCACCTTTGAAAAATACACTTTTAAAAATGTAATAATTTATGTTCAGTTAATTAAAAACGTCGCTAAGTAATTTCATGATTCTACCACCAACAGACATTGATAGTCACGTGTTAAGCATAGCCAAATAACCATTATTAGATAGCTTATTAGATATACATTAGTGGCTTTTTAATTCAGTTTCTGTGTAAGTAGCCAATATTTTCCAAAGAACAAAATACAGCAAATTTTGTGACAGACATATGATATTTCAGTTTGATTGTTTTATCACCTAATTTATTGCTCACAAAACATTCTAAAATGGTCAATATAACCACATCCATATTGCAAATATATGTGCCTCACAATAGTGCTATACTGCGTTTACAAAAAAAGGCCAACATATATCAACATGCTTCATAATTTTATTGAAAAAAATCTTACGCATGACATGCAAAACTAGCATCAAATATTTGGAAGCTGCCTTTATCTTGGCTCGAAAAATGAACATCACAGAATTAATTTTTACGTAAAAAATAGCAGAAACTACTTTTCAGCCAATATTTGATGTTGAGCCAAACATATCGACTTGATGTCATGATATACAGAACAAGCTTTGTTGACGTTGATGAATTTCTAACCCTTTAATGTTGTCTATAAGAGCAGCTTGAATATTTTATCTTGTTCATTGAGACACTGTTGACAGTCAGCATTGGATATCAGAAAATGTAAAGCACCGATGTTCATAAAATGTTTTGTTTGAATTTTATACATGTTTGTGCTGTAAAGTTATAAGCACAGTTGAATGCAGCATAAACATCGCAACAGCAACCTGGGAGTTGGGACAGCGTTGGTTATACAGCTGCAGACAGCTGTAGCTAAGCTTCTCTCAATGAATACAGTGCTCCAGCGCAAAGCAACAGCAGCGACTACGCACTGCTCAGCCAGCGGTGGAAGTGTGCAGCTGGGTGAGCGGTGCGTAATCATCAAACATCTTGGCGGCGGCAGTAGCCCAAACGTGAGGGCGGCAGAGATGGCAGACAGACCCTCAACAAGCGCAATTGCTGTCAGGGTTGAGGGGTTGGGCGAGACCCCCACGAGGCGAGGCTCTGGGAGAGTCAGCTTGGATTTTTTTGCCAACCCGGGAGGCACTCCCCACCATTCTTGTAGGAGAGCTGCAGCGGTCGCCCACACAGTGCGTGACCAGGCCACAACTGCCAGGGCGAAGATTTTAAAATAAACAAGTCCCCGATAAATCAAAAAATACAATGTCAAAAATCATTACAAGATGGGGAAGGGTTAATGAAACATGGGTGGAGGAGGTAAAACGCACGGGGTTGGATATGGAGAATAATTAAGTAAAAGCATGGCCAAAGCCCTACTTAAATGGGTACTCGGAGAGCGGTACGACCGGGCCATACCAACGAGCATGCAGGAAGACTTGGTGCGACGACCAAACAAATCCCTTTTGAATTATGTCGAAAGCTTGGGGGCACTTGTCGAGTGGGCCTATCCAGCTGAGGAATGATCCTTCTTCCAAGGGCTGGACAAGCTAGAGGTGTTCAGGTATCTTCGGGGGACTGACTGGTGGCAGGAGGACATCAAGCATCCCGAGCTTTTCCTGGTGCAGATTCAGGCCCAGGCCCTGGCTTGTGAGAGCGCAGCACGTGGTGGGGGGCACCGATGCAAGGGGCACTATTGGCTTGTTGGGACCTGGAGGAGGAGAGGGACGCGGCATTGCCTGGTGGTGAGTGGCAACAATGCAGCGCAACGACTGCGGAATGAGCCCAGCAGATCTAAGCAACATCCTCTAGAACATTCAACGTTGACTGGATGCCCTGGAGATGAGTCGCGCATGAGAGGCCTCAGAGCGGAGACTACAGGCATTGGAGGGTCGGGGTCCCAGGGAGATGATGGGGACGACCCAAGGCCAACACCCTGTGCCCGGGGATGGCCCAAATGTTATGGGTACTATCGGAGGGGGCACATATGGCAGGACTGCCCGTTTGGAACTCTGCACTGTTCTCAGCGGCCGTTAAACGGCAACAAGCCGCCATTGGGAGTGGCCGCAGTGGTACGTGGGTCGGTGGAAGGACAGGCGGCCCAGATCCTTCTCGATGCAGGGGCCACCATGTCCATGGTAAGCCGCGAGCTGTGTCAGCGAGTTGGAGTGGACCCTGACGCCTTCGACCTCCACACTGCGAACTGGCGCAAGCCAGCGGTAGTGGCCTCCATATCATCAGGCAAGTCTCCGCTGGAGGTCTGGGTAGGTTTGCTCAAGGGCTGCCATGACGTTTACGTCGCAGCGCGGCTATGGCATGCCTGCATTCTCGGAATGGTGTGCTCAGAGGCTTGGGCATGGCCGTTTGAGTCCCAAGGAGATGCGCACAGATTGGGGGCAGGGCAGGAAGAGGCTCCGTTTTGCGGGTGGGAGACGACCGTCATGCCGGTGGGAGCGTCATGTCCAGGGCAGCGTCTACGATGTCAAACCTGGGCAGGGGGGATATGACATCAGTTGCCGGAAGCGCGGTCGTGGCATCAAGCCCGGGGCTCGCTGACATGACATCGTTCCTGGGGCAAGGGGTGTAGTGGCAGCTACAAGGAACAATGGCTCAGGACAGTTGAGCCACAGAGTGCGGTTGGGCCCAAATTCCGAGGGATTGCTCCATCTGGTCACCCCCAGTGGTCATGAAGAATTGGTTACTGGTGTAGTGCTGCTGACCCCCCCCCACCCCAAACTGGCCCGGTGTTACGTACTGGTCAGCGTGGCAATGGTGGTGACCGCAGAGCAAGGCCTGATGCTTACGGTGATGAATCCTCACAACGCGTCAGTACGACTCCGTGCTGGACGGCGGTGGCATACGTCCATCAACGAGTGTGTACACACTCGTTGAAGTGGGTATTACCATGAGGGATGTTCACTTCATCCACTGCAGCCCACTGTCTTCTCCCGCAGTCAAGGTGATAATTACGAACGTCCCACCTTATATAAAATATTCAAGAGATAGAGCGTGATCTGGCATGATATGGGAAAGTAATCTCCAGCGCTATCATACTTCCTTTCTGCGTGAGACAGTACAATGTCTCACACATATCCTTTCAGCGTCAGGCACTGATGATGATATTTAAGGATGGTACAAGTGACTTAAACACCACTTTCAAACACATGACACTCAGTGTACGCCTCGAATGAGGTACAGCGCTGATTCGCGTGTTGTGGTGTCGGTCACGCACGGTAGCATTGCCCCAGCAGAGCACTTGAAAGGGCTTGACGTGCCACTGAACGCGACACAACAACACCGCAATGCAGTCACCGCGACTGCCACCACTGCTGAGGCTGCCCAGAGGATGGACGGTTTCACACTGGTGGAATCGCGGAAGCGGAAAGCTAAAGGCAAGGCGGGGGGGGGGGGAGGAATGGCTAAATCTAAGCCCAGTCGTCAGTCTGGGTCACAGCGGATAAATAACATCAGTGATGGCCCCGCCGTGGAGACCATCCCCCCTCCCCAGCACGGGGAAGTGCGGATTAAATCAGATCCTGCGGCAATGGTGGCCGATTCCGCCGGTGCCTCCCCGTCTGTGAGTGCTGCGGAGACCTCCCCCACGCGGTGCGGCGCGGGCTGAGTTGGACGCTGCGGCAGCAACGGCCGTTCCGGCCTGTGCTTCCCCAGAGGTGAACATATTGATTTCTGTGGCGGCAGCGGCTGGGGTGCTCACCTGGGAGGCAGATGCCCCGCGGATGGGCACCCCGACATGGGATAGTGTGGAGTCACCCGCTGACACGAAGCCTAGTGACAATGGTGGTGCCACAGGGAACCGGCCAAGCCTTCCTTAAGATGGTTTCAGCCGAAGAACCCGAGTCCATAGGCTCCGAGCATCCTTCAGGCACACAGCCAGTATCGACAGGTTGGCTAAAGAGGCGGCAGAGTACACTTCACTGCACGACGCTCTCATGTACTCAGAAGTTCCCTCTTCTAACTATGATGAGGATAATAAAGCCTTGAGTGAGATAAACTTCTCTCAAGTAAAGGTTTACTGGGAGCAGTACAAGCTGGAGCAGGTTCAAGATTTCCTGAAGACCACTTCAGGGGGATCATTCAGAATTATTTCTCGGACCTACTAGGCTTCCTAGAGGTATCACAAAAGATATGTCGTTACCCATGTAAGCACGGTTTCACCAATAAAGATTGCTACAGACTGAGGTCGCTGATGCAAAAAATTAAAAAGAAGCATCCTTCCCTGAAAAAGTACATTTTAAAAAACCTCACATGGATGCACAACTAGCCTCAATTGTAACAGCACGTGGAGTAATCAGCGTCAACATCAAATTAGTCGCTTTCCGCGTGACAAGAAAGCAGACGTCGTTCTCTTGCAGGAGACGCAGCTCAATATCTCCTTAGAAGCCACATGGCTGACACATTTTGGAGGGCAAACCTTTTTCAGCCACACACTGGATAATAGTGGGGGTAGCCATCTGGTTTAGTGACAGGTGCGTGCCTGAGAGAGTAGTATTCGAGGAAATTAGAGATATCTTAACGTTGGCCCATTTTTTCCTGGCGTAAACAAATATCAGATTGGTCAATGTGTACACACCAAGCAAGAGTGCATAGAGGGCCACCTTCTTTGCCACGCTAGTAAGCATCTTAAGGCACAAAATACAGATGAAGTAACAATCATGGATGGAGATTTTAACTGCACCAGAGACTCAAAGCTCGATCGTAACTCCAGTGAACCACACCCAAAATCCACGCAAGGGTTGGAGGATCTGATAAGCAAACTGGGGCTGGTTGATGCATAGCGCCTGTAACACCCTGCCAAG
>JAZEWT010000002.1:23862341-23873598 GCA_036362905.1 Mordacia mordax | reverse complement strand
CCTGCAAGGCGAAGCGTAAAGGTCGGGTGCGATGCCGTCACGGCAGTGAAAAGAACAAACTTAGACGGACTAGACCTTTGCAATGGAAACTGGCTGTTGGGATGTGCAGTGTCACATCTCTGGCGAGGAAAGATCCGGAGCTTGTGGAGGAGGTGGAAAACTACCGGCTTCAGATAGTTGGTCTCACCTCCACACATAGCATTGGCTCTGGAACCAAACTTCTCGATCGGTGTTGGTCTCTCTCTTACTCCAGGGAGGCCCCCAGTAAGCGGCCCAGGGCGGGGAGTGGGGAGACTCACAAGTCCTCGGCTTGGTGCTGCACAGTTGGAGTTTTTCCCGTGGACGAGAGGGTCGCCTCAATGAGACTTCGGGTCTCGGAGAGGAAAACTTTGACTGTTGTTTGTGCGTATGCGCCAAATAGCAGCTCAGAGTATTCGCCCTTCTTGGAAACAGTTGGTGCGGTGCTCAATAGGTGTCCATCTACTGACTCCATAGTCCTACTGGGAGACTTCAATGCACACGTGGGGAACGATGGAGATACCTGGAGGGGCGTGATTGGGAGAAATGGCCTCCTCGATCTGAACCTAAGCGTTGAGTTGTTACTGGATTTCTGTGCTGGTCATGGATTGTCTATTACAAACACCATGTTCGAACACAAGGAGGTTCATAAGGGTACTTGGTTCCAGAACTCTTTGGGCTGAAGGTCAATGATCGACTTTATAGTTATTTCAGTAGACCTAAGGCCGTATGTTATGGACACTCGGGTGAAGAGAGGGGCAGAGCTGTCAGCCGATCACCACTTGGTAGTGAGTTGGATCCGAGGCACAGGGCGCCCACCTGATAGACCTGGAAGACCTAAACGAGCAATGAGGGTGGCCTGGGAACGTTTGGCAGAGTGCTAGGCGAGGGAGGAATTCAACTCGCACCTCCAAAAGAACTTCTCCTGCATCCCGGGAGAGGTCAAGGCCATTAAGTCAGAGTGGCTCTTGTTCAATACCTCAATTCCTGAGGCAGCTGCGAAAAGCTGCGGCCTGAAAGCAGTTGGTGCCTGTCATGGCAGCAACCCTTGAACCTGTTGGTGGGACCCAATCGGTGAAGGAAGTCGTCAGGTCGAAGAGGGAGGCCTTCAGAGCAATGCTTGTGAATCGCTGTCCTGATTCGACTGAGAGGTATCAACTGGCCAAGAGAGGAGCAGCTAAAGCGGTTGCTGAGGCAAAAGCTCGGGCATGGGAGGAGTTCAGAGAGGCCATGGAAAACGACTTTCAGACAGTTTCAAAGATGTTCTGGCAAACCATCCGGCGCCTTAGGAGGGGTCGACGGGACGTCGCCCAAGCTGTTTTCAGTAAGGGAGGGGAAACACTGACCTCTACTGAGGAGATAGTTGGAAGGTGGAAGGAACACTTTGAAGAACTCCTTAACCCGGTGGATACGCCCTCCGTCCAGGAGGCAGTGCTGGAAACCTGTGATGGGGTCGGGTCAATTACTGTGGCTGAAGTTACCATGGTGGTCAATGACCTCCGGAATGGCAAGGCCACAGGCGTGGATGAGATTCGTCCGGAGATGTTGAAAGCACTGGACAGTGTTGGGGTGTCGTGGTTAGCGCGCCTCTTCAATGTTGCGTGGAAAGTGGGTTCTGTACCTCTGGATTGGCAAACTTGGGTAGTGGTCTCTATCTTTAAGAAAGAGGACCAAAGAGTGTGCTCCAACTACAGAGGGATCACACTCCTTGGCATCCCGGGTAAAGCCTATGCCGGGGTTCTGGAGAGGAGTCTTCGACCTTTAGTCGAACTACAGATTCAGGAGGAACAATGCGGTTTCCGTTCTGGCCGTGGAACAATGGACCAGCTTTTGCCCTCTCACAGATAATTGAGGGGTCATGAGAGTTTGCTTACCAAGTCTACATTTGTTTTGTATATCTGGAGAAAGCCTATGATTGGGTGCCCGGAGTTTTACTGTGGAAGGTGTTGCGGGAGTATGGGGTGCCAGTATCTCTGTTGAGAGCAATCTGGTCTCTGTATTCCAAGAATGAGAGCTGTGTCCGTATACTTGGTGTGAAGTCGAATCCGTTCAATGTGGCCGTTGGTCTCCGCCAAGGGTGTGTCTTGTCTCTGCTCCTATTCGTGATTTTCATGGACAGGATCTCAAAGCGCAGCCGGAGTATGAAGAGTGTCCAGTTTGGGGGTGTGGAGGTGGCATCGCTGCTGTTTGCAGATGACGTTGTTCTTCTTGCCTCATCGGATTGTGACCTCCGAAGGGCACTCGAGCGTTTCGAGGCTGAGTGTGAAGTGGCTGGGATGAGAGTCGGCACCTCCAAATCTGTGGCCATGGTCCTCTCACGGAAAAGAGTGGGTTGCCCTCTCCAGGTGAGGTGAGAGCAGTTGCCCTTAGTCTCATCTCATCTCATTATCTGAAACCGCTTAATCCTATATAGGGTCACGGTGAAGCCAGAGCCTATCCCGGAAACACAGGGCGCAAGGCAGAAATACACCCGACGACGGGACGCCGGTCCATCACCAGGCATTGCGGGACAATTTTAGTCTGCGAGCCAATCAACCTATCCAGGAGCATGCTTTTGGACTGTGGGAGGAAACCGGAGTACCCGGCGGAAACCCACGCGGACACGGGGAGAGCATGCAAACTCCACACAGAAAGGCACCCGAGCCGAGAGATTCGAACCCGGGACCTTCTTGCTGTGAGGCATCAGCGCTAACCACTGGGCCACCGCGCCGCCCGTTGCCCTTAGTGGTGGAGTTCAAATATCTTGGGGTCTTGTTCACGAGTGATGGTAAGCAGGAACGTGAGGTTGGCCAGTGGATTGCAGGCGCATCTGCAGTGATACGGGCACTGTACCAGTCCATGGTAGTGAAGCGGGAGCTTGGTCCTAGGACAAAGCTCTCGATTTACCAGTCAACCTATGTCCCTATCTTCACCTATGGTCATGAACTTTGGGTAATGACCGTAAAAACGAGATCGCAGATACAAGCGGCAGAAATGAGGTTTCTCTGCTGGGTTGCTGGGCTCACTCCCCATGACAAGGTGAGGAGCACAGAAATCCAGGAGAACCTCATAGTAGAGTCGCTGCTCCTCCAGATTGAGAGGAGCCAGTTGAGGTGGTTCGGGCACCTGGTAAGGATGCCCCCTTGAAGGCTCCCCCGGGAAGTCTACCAGGCACGGCCCACTGGCCGGAGACCTAGGGGCCGATCCAGGACACGCTGGAGTGATTACATCCTTTGGTTGGCCTGGGAACGCCTGGGAATCCTCCAGGAAGAGCTGGAATCTATTGCTGAGGAAAGGGATGTCTGGTCCACTCTCCTTGGACTGCTGCTACCGTGACGCTCACGAGGACAAGCGGTTTATAAAATGGATGAATGGAACAAACAAGGAAGGAACAAATGTTCCCGAGCAGGCATAGGTCAGAAGAAAGCCAACATTTCCAGCACGGCACCACTGAACCGCATCAACAGTCCAAGCTGGAGGACTTGAAAGCTTTGCAGAACAAGTGAATCTTGAGACAAGATATGAAGATGCCCAAGGACTCAGCTGAATGAATCTCCAGTGGAAAGGCATTCCAGAGTCTTGGAGCAGCGTGCGAGAAGGCTCTGTCACCCATCGAATGGAGGTGCGACCTGGGCACTTGCAGTAAGCCTGTATTGGAGGATCGAAATTGTTATGTTGAGGAGGGTGCCTGAAGTAGGTCGCGGATGTATGTCCGAGCTGCGCCATTGAGAGCCTTGTAGGTGAGAAGGAGGATCTTGAATTCAATCCTGTATTTAACAGGAAACCAGTGGAGATACATCAGTACTGGGGATATGTGATCGTGGATGGGTGTGCGAGTGAGGACTCTGGCAGCCGCATTCTGCACACGTTGGAGATGAATGATCAGGTAGGCAGAGGTGCCAGGGAGCAGTGCATTGCAGTAATCGATTTGTGAGGAGATGAAGATGTGTAATAGCTTCTCAGCGTCAGCAGGTGACAAGATGTTCCGCAGTCTCACTGAAATTAGTGGGGATCAACGGTGCAATCGATAATACACTGTAATATGAACTGGCACATTCTCCCCGTGTCCGTGTGGGTTTTTGCTCAGTACTCCGGTTTTCTCCAACCGTCCAAAGACACGTTGCTGCCGAGGTTTATTGACCTACTAAGAAAATTATCCCCAGTGCCCTGCGACATACTGGCATCCACAACCTGGATGTCCCCCCGCCTTCCACCCACTTTCGGCTTAGATTAGGCTCCGGCCCTTCGCGACCCGGTACAGGATTAAGCGGATGTTGATAATGAATGAACTTTGAGCTGGATAAGTTTCGTTATATCCATAACTGTGGCGGTAACGAGTCAGAGTGATAATATCTGCACCTCAAAGAAAGAAGATCCTGCCCGAGGCGGTTGGATTTGTCTCGGGCACCTTTTTGTGTGGAATTTGTATTTTCTCCCCCTGTTTTGTGTGAGTTTCTTCCGGGTCCTCCATTTTTCCTCCCACGAGTAAAAAAGACTCATTAATTAATTGGCCAATAACGTTATAATATATAGGCTGCAGTGTTTGGTGAGGTAACACCAATTATCTGCATATCTTGACCCCCCCCCACTTCCACGCAGGATACCTTTCGCCCCTGAGTCGTTCTCTCTTAGAATGAAAACTTTAGCACTTGAATGAATATGCCACACGTTATAAATTCCATTTGTAATTATTATGAGCCAAGAGTGGTATATAATTGGCATTGACTCCCCCCATAAACCACCCTGCCTGACCAGCATGGTGAGGTATAGTCAAACAGTTCCAAGACTGACATGGTTTGGGGAAGCCTTCTGCCAGGAGTGAATTTACAAATGGGAGTAGGGCGGCGCGGTGGCCCAGTGGTTAGCGCTGACATCTCACAGCAAGAAGGTCCCGGGTTCGAGTCTCTCGGCTCCGGTGCCTTTCTGTGTGGAGTTTGCATGCTCTCCCCGTGTCCGCGTGGGTTTTCGCCGGGTACTCCGGTTTCCTCCCACAGTCCAAAAGCATGCTCCTGGATAGTTTGATTGGCTCGGAGACTAAAAATTGTCCCGCAATGCCCGGCGATGGACCGGCGTCCCGTCGTCGGGTGTATTCCTGCCTTACGCCCTGTGTTTCCGGGATAGGCTCCGGCTTCACCGTGACCCTATATAGGATTAAGTGGTTTCAGATAATGAGATGAGATGAGAGTAGACTGCCAATAATCAATATTTGGCTTATAACCAAAAACTGTGCAATCATTTTACTTTCTGCGAAGCAGTTTATTTTTTTTATTTCGCAGCTTCAAAGCACATCTATTTTTCACAATGTAAAACTACTTTTTAAAATTGTCCACTGTAAAAATAAGCTCGATGACGATCGAGTTTTGCACTTTGTTTACATTTAAAAGAATGTTTACCCAATGTAATGCATGATGCTCAGTGCACTGTGAATGATAAAGGTGGTGCTATTTTTTCGTGTGACAGGTTCTAACCTCTGTTGTGTCTGGGGGCACGATAGTGCAGTGAGTATCACCACCGCAAGAAGGTACCACCTTTGATTCCCAGCTCGGATAACCTGCTAAGGTTGCCAATAACGGGGTCACGTGCGGCAGGATTGCCCTTGTACCACGGGCGTGGAGTACCATATCACCATATCCCGGACTGTCGGGCGGCGAGGGGGAGTGTGGGCAAGTCGGGGGGTGGGGGGGGCTCGGAGCAGGGGCCGCACCTGGGAACGCTGCTCGCCAGGACCGGAGAGATCTCCGCGATGGTGGAGGGGTGGGTCGAGGGCCGGCGGACCCGGATGCTCCTGGACACGGGGCAACCGTCTCCCTCCTCAGTGATGTTCCTTGTCGCCGTGTGGGAATTTCGCTATAGCACAGGAGGGAGACAGACTAGCATCTGTGTCTGGCAGATGGGTCGGAGCTGCAGCTGTGGGAGCAGGTGATGCTAGGGGTGTGGGTAGGAGCAAGCGAGCGCCGACACACCCTCTACGTGGCAATCCATCTGTGCCACGAGTGTGTGCTCGGCACCGACTTGCTGGCTGCTCTGGGTTTGGAGGTCTGCTCCATGTGGCGCTGCACTCGTCAAGCGGGGACCGGCATTGAAAAGCCGTTCAGCGACGTCGCTCCGCCTGAACGCTGCGAGGAGGGGGCGCCCGCCGCCCTGGTCACATGGAGCATCGTCGCCCTGCTGAGCCAGGCTCTGCTGCCCATCACGTTGCGGGTGGGGGATGCAGGGTTGAGTTCCTGCTGCTTCCACACCCCGGGTTGGCCCGGCAGAGTGATTTGGTCGGCTTGGCGACACTGGTGCGGGTGGGGAGCGAGGCCATGACACTGCGAGCCCTTAATCCGCACGCCACGCTGATCCGGCTGCGGAGAATGACCGTCGTGGCCACCGGCCACCCGCTGCGCACTCCCCACTAGTCGGGGTGGTGTTCGTGGTGTGGGCCGCGGGGGGGACACCGGTGGCGGGGGGGGAGGAGGAGGACCTAGCCAGCACGACGGAGATGTGGGCAAAACGAACCTGGTGCATCACCAGGTTCCCACGGGGGCTGCACGGCCCATTAAACTGCCTGCATTCCGCATGGAGGTGCTGAAGCACACTCAGGTGAACCAAGCCATGGTGGAGATGGTTCGAGATGGTATCGTGCAGCTCTCATCAAGTCCGTGGGTGGCACCCATCGTGTGTTGAGACGACGGTAGTCGTCTCAACACAGTCACAGTGGGCGACGTTTTTCCAATACCTCGAATTGAAAACACGATCAATGCACTGGGGGGTGGAAAATACTTCTCCACCCTCGACCTCGCCTCCGGATATTAGCAGTTTGCCATGGCGGAAGAGGACCGGGCGAAAACGGCATTCACTATACCCTGGGCCTGTTCGAGTTTCAGGTGATGCTGCTCAGCCTATCAAACGCCCCTGCCACGTTCTAACACCTGATGGAGTTGGTGCTGAGAGAGCTACAGTGGGACAAGTGTCACATCTACCTCGACGACATCATCGTGTTTGGACGTGACATGGACGAGTTCCTGACATGCCTCCGAGAGGTGTTCACCCGGCTGCGGGGAGCCCACCTCAAGCTGAAGCCACGATAATGCTGCCTGGTGCAGCAAGAGGTGGCGTGTCTGGGTCATTGGGTCAGTGAAGCAGGAGTGCAGACCGACCCTCAGAAGGTGGACGCTGTGGCTGCATGGCCCCGGCATAGTACGGCGGCCGAAGTGTGCTCTGTTCTGGGTCTCGCCACTTATAACCGGCAGTTCGTTGAGGACTTCAGCACCATCGCTTGGCCCCTCGCACTGCTCACCTCCATGAAGCGGCCATTCGAGTGGATGGAGCAGTGTACAGAAGCCTTCCGACAATTGTAAGATCGCTTCACCCACACGCCGGTGCTTGCTTCTCCGAATTTTTTGGAAGAATTCATTCCGGACATCGATGCAAGCACGTGTGGGCTGGGGGCAGTGCTGTCACAGAGGGGAGAGGTGGGCGATCGGCTCACTGCATATGGCAGCTGCACGTTTAATGGAGTAGAGCTGAATTACTGCATCACTTGTCGAGAATTGGGAGTGGTTGTGTTCGCCTGTCAGCAGTTCTGGCTGTACCTGCACGCACCCAGTTTGCCGAGTACGCACTGACCAATATGCTCTGCAGTTCCTCCTCAACTTCAAGGAACCACGGGGCCAAATGGGCTGGTGGCTTGCTCTGCTCCAGTAGTACAACCTATGGGTAGAATACCGAGAGGGCCACGCGCACGCCAATGCGGATGCGTTGTCGCACCGACCGCCGATCGGTGCCTCCACTACCATGGAGCAGCTGTGCCTGTGTTTCGTCAGGGGGCAGTGTCGCTTTCACCACGAGGATGCTCCGCCCAGAGAACAGGGGGGAGGAGGAGCTGACCGGGATTTACGCGGCAGCCAGCGCAGTAGGGGCAAACGAACCGCACCGGGGGGGAAGCCTGAGCTGGGGCTACAAGCCACAGTTGGGTGCGAATTCCCGGCGATGACCCACGACCAATTGTGGCATGCTCAGCATAGCGACCCGGAGCTATGGGGGGTGGGTGATGCCCTCACTGAGCACCTCTTCATGATCAGGGGGTGCTGGCGGGGCCTCTACAACCGGTTGGAGCTGAAGGAGGGAGTGGTGAGGGAGTGAGGGCCATCTGGGGAGGCCGGCCCAGTGTGTGTTCCCACTGCCATCTGACCGCAGCTGCTGTGACTCGTGCACGACCACCCCATGGGGGGTCACGACAGAGAATGCCGAACCCGAGATACTCTTCGCCGTCATTACCTCTGGCCAGGACTAGTTCGTGAAGTGGCAGTGTGGGTGTGGAGTTGCCCAGCCTGTCAGCGGGTGATGCGGCAGCCTCCTCACTACACCAACCCCCTCCCACATGCTGTCGGTAAACCGAGTGAACCAGCTAGTGGGCATCGATCTGCAGGGGCCTCTCCCAACGACTCGTGAGGGAAACAAATACATACTAGTGGCGGTTGAATACTTCACCCGATACCCCGTGGTAGTGGCCATTCCTAACAAAACTGCAGGAGTCGTTGTCGCTGCTTTCCTAGAACACTACATCCTGAAGCATGGCGTTCCACAACGATTATTGACAGATCAGGGGAAGGAGTTTCAAGCGGGGATTTTTTGGAGTCTCTGCCATGACCTGGGGATAGGGAAAGAACAAACCACGGCCTATCATCCGCTGGCCAATAGGATGGTAGAGCGGTTAAATTAGACTCTGGGAGGGAAATTGCGGTGGCGGGTGAAACAGCACCAGTAAGACTGGGACGAACATCTACCGTACGTACTATTTTCATATAGAAGCACCGTGCACTCGTCAACCGAGCAAACTCTGTTTTTTTATGCACGGGCGAGAGGCCTGCCTCCCTGCCGACCACTTCTTCAGAGCTCCCACTCCCCAGCCATCTCCACCGGAGCATTCAATCACTCAGCTGCTCTCCACACTACGCCAGGCACACGGAGTGACTTTCCGAGCCGGGGAAGCCGCTCACCTGCGACAGGAGTGAGCTACCTGCTCACATACAGAGCCGACTGCGTTCCCAAGTGGGGTGCAAGTGTGACTCTATGCACCTACGGTCAAGCCTGGATGAGCGGGCAAACTCACATGTCCGTGGTCGGGGCCGTATAACTTTGTAACGCAAATGTCACCCTGGATGGTGGTCGTCCAGGGGCGAGGTTGGAGGGCCACTCAGGTGGTCAATGTGCAGTGACTAAAGCTATGGCAGCCTGCCACCGGGAGGGGCCGTGGTGCCCCAACCACCGGAGATGGGCCCGGACACTGCGGGGTCCCACCCCGTGAGCGGTTCCGGCCGGCGGAGGTGGCCCCGGCAAGAATAGCGGCAGAGCCGACCACCTCTGCGTGATGAGCCAGGGGCGATACTGGAGGGGCTCCCATCTCCACTGAGAACCGACACGGCCCCGTCCACGTCATGGGCCTGTGCCGTTGCAAGGGTAAGTAAGCCGTGAGAGAAGAGAGAAATTGAGAGAAAGAGTGAGCGTGGGAGCGGCGTGGGGGCAGGGGTGGTGAAGAAAGGTGAGGCAACAGAGAAGTGGCTGGAGGAATTAGGGAGGTGCGGATCGCTAATAGAAGCAAGGTTCAGGAATAAGTGGTAAAGGTAGTAAAACGAGTGAACATCTATCGGTAAAAAGTCAGAACATGAGCTAGACAGTAATAGAAAAAAATAAACACGTCATAAAATTAGTTGTTAGTGGGAAACCTCCTAACAGCACGGAGCATAGGCTCTAAAAACAACTCGACTCGTGGGAATCACAGTTCAACATCATCAAATAGAGACCTTCACCACATCATCTGCACCTTCAAGCATCACCCCAGCCTCAACTCTGTCCCAGCCCAAGCAACCTCATCTCTTCAGTCGTCTTAAACAAAAGCTTAGTTCATCTCCCCAGTGCGACTCCAGCCCAAGCTAGATAATTTGGCCAGTCATCTCAAGTTCAAGGTCGAAGCAGACGTCCCAGTAAAGATGACAGGTAGATTTTTTTCAGTGTATATACACATATAGATATAAGTTGATCGTATATTTTAAGAGTTAGCCCACAGAGAAGCACACGTTAATATCGGATTGATTTGCTCACATCCACATACTTATTTGAATGTTCTATTTGAAAGGGTTTTGTAATTTTAGGTTAGGTAATTAGTTGTGTGTTCAGGTAGATGTGCTAGATGCATAGATACGTTGGATTATTTTAGGTTTCTGGGTGTGTTGCCATTTTACAGTTAGTATAGGGAGCAACAGACGAATAGTTAATTGAACATTTGGTTTTCTAACCCTAGCGCCCGTGTGAGTTTCTGTTTGTTCTTCTGCGTCCCGTGCCTATACTGCATCAACTTCTCAGTCCCCATTTCCTGAGCGGAAGTGAGAAGGTTGTGAAAAGTATCTCTACTCTAAGAGTTTCAAGTTGTCTCAACGAGTTTGTTAATACCGCCTGGGTGTCACAACATTTCAGCCAGGACCAAAGTCAGATAGCCCAAGGCAGAGATAGGGAAAGACGGTAGGATGTGTTTATATAATGAGAACTTTGTCGGGATGGCTACGGTGAAAGGTAGAGTCTGGGCAGCAGATAGGACCTCATGTCGAGGGAACCTAACATGCTCGGTTGCCCAGTGGGTAGAGCTGTCACCTCACAGTGAAAAAAATCCCGGTTCGGTTCCTGGCTGGGTGCCTTTCTGAGAGGAGTATGCATGTTCTCCCCGCGCCTACGTGGATTTTCACTGGGGACTCCGGTTTCCTCCCGTCATCCAAAGGCACGCGTGTGCCTGGGTTATTTTGCCTGCTGAGAAAATTGCCCGAAAAAGTGTGCCCTGTGATGTACTGGCGCCACATCCTGGGTATTTCCCCACCTTTTGCCTTCTATCGAGCAGGATACACAGTGTCTGACAAATGTTGGCGCCAGCTGAATGCATGGCTGCCTTCCCTTTGCTGCGCTGTGGTTCCCTCACACCTTTAGAATGATTTAAATCGCCCTGGATAAGGGCGTCTTATAAATATTAATAATATTCCCCCAGTTACACTGATACTGCTGGTGTTATGCTCTTCAGAGCGACTACAACACATGTTGCTCCTCAGCGTTCCTTTAATAAACACCTCGAGTTAAATGTAGTCTTGCACTTTTATCACTTATTTCCTTTTCAAATGTCAACATTCCACTTCATACCTGGTTGCATATACATTTGACAATATGATTATGAAAATGTCTCAAGAGAGTGGCTCATTCCGGTAGCTATGCCAAATGTTCCGCCTCTCTCCTT
>JAZEWT010000002.1:23840237-23859771 GCA_036362905.1 Mordacia mordax | reverse complement strand
ATAGGCTCCGGCTCACCGTGACCCTATATAGGATTAAGCGGTTTCAGATAATGAGATGAGATGAGGCTCTTGTTATTACTTAAAGGTGGCTACACAGAGATATACTGCTTTATGATATATATACTCCACGAACAAAGTACGATTTGTGAACTTTTTTTTTTAAGTTTCAATATTACCACATGCTACATATAAACGTTCACCAGCGAAAGTACAGTTAATGGCATATACCTTTTCAACTTAGTTTTTTTCACCTCCATTCATAATACTTGCTACCCAAACGCTGATGATGAGGCGTTTAACAAAACATCGATTCATGAATTTAAATAAATTCTCAACCTCAGGACGAATGCATAAATCTCAAGTGTAACATAAAAGGTAATGTTCGAATTGTGTAACTTTGAATGGGTTCACACGGGAGCCCAGTGGGCAGCGCTGTCGCCTCACAGCAAAAGGCGGACAGCGCCTCGAATATCGGCTCGGGTACCTTTCCGTGTGGAGTTTGTATGTTCTCCCCGTATCCGTGTGGGTTTTCGCCGGGCACTCCGGTTTCCTCGCACAGTCCAAAAAACATATTGCTGCATAGGTTAATTTGTTTGCGGACCAAATTTCCCGCAGTGCTCGGTGATGGACTGGCGTCCCATCGTGGCTATATCCCTGCCTTACGCCCTGTGTCTGCCTGGATAGGCTCAAGCTCACCGCGACCCTGTACAGGATTAAGCGGTTTCTGACAATGAGATGAGATGAGAATGGGTTCACAGGCTCTCTCTAGCCAACAGAGGTGTTACATTAATGTGTTCTAAAGAAAAAGTCATGAATTACTGAAGCAAATAACCACCCTCAAAGTGTGATTACTCAGCAGGTATGGGGGAGGGGGGTTAATTATAATATATACTCGCAATCAGTGTGCTGCGTTGCATAGCTGAACTGTACAGGATTAAATGAGTATTGATCATGAATGAGGGCGGCACGGTGGCCCAGTGGGTAGCGCTGTCGCCTCACAGCAAGAAGCCCCGGATTCGAATCTCGGCTCGGTGCCTTTCTGTGTGGAGTTTGCGAGTTCTCTCCCCGTGTCTGCGTGGGCTTTCGCCGAGCACTCCGGTTTCCTCCCACAGTCAAAGAAACATGCTGCTGCATAGGTTAATTGGCTTGCGGACTAAATTGCCCTCAGTGCCTGGTGATGGACTGGCGTCCCATCGTGGGTATATCCCTGCCTTGAGTCCTGTGTCTGCCGGGATAGGCTCTGGCTCACCGCGACCCTGTACAGGATTAAGGGGTTCTGACAATGAGAAGAGATGAGATTATGAATGAATGATTTACCGGCTTCTCAAAAGCATATGCTGAACCATAGTCAACCAAGAAAACATTGACATTTACTGAAACAAAGCATTGTTTATTGAGATGTTGAAACTTAGCGAATGCACTGCGGGATAATTAAATCATGATTTTTTATCTTAGGTGTTGGTTGTTTACAGTCAAGGTTTAAAAAATCAGAGATGATCTATACGAGTAACGCTGATGGAGTTAACAGAGCTCAATATATTTCACACAAAACATAAGCGGTTGTTTTTTTAAGAGTGCTTCGTAGGTCGTATTCTGGAATGAGAATGTGGTTGCTTGGCTGTGGACTAATACAGATTTAAAGGTAACAATCCGATACTCTGCAGATGATAGATAAACGGGAGAATATTTGGTAATTTGTTGTGGATCTTATTTCTTTGGGTTTGAATATTGGACAACCCAAGACTGTTGTAATGGAGCAGAAACTATTCTAATTAGAAGGGGCACATCAGAGATATTGTTAAAATTAGGTGGAATTGATTCAATTGTGGCCCCAACCACGTTTTTTTTACATGGGACTACGTGAGAGAAAGAAAATGGCTTTGCCGCAGTTCTGGAGAAATACTGCATTAAAATACTGTACATTGGACTTGTTACATACTTTTTAATCTAAGCGAATGTACTGAAAAAACATAACAACGAAAAATGAGTCATTCCCAAAGCATACGTAATACTCGAGATGTGCTTCATTAGATTGATTTTATGCACTAGATTAGTGTGTCTGAGTGGAGATAGAGCACATAAAAAAATCGACTGTTACAAGTATGACTCAATAATGCTCAAGATTTGGATAATTTTGAGGAATGTATGGTCCGATTTCCGTGATTGCCTTTAAACATTGATTCTCCAGAGACATGACTTTTTAAGTATACTGCGTTAGAACTTGTATAATAAATAGTGTAATAACTACTCAACATGGCTACACTGAATCATTGTCGGCACCCTCTTCATCCTGAAGATAGTCGTAGTAAGCCAGAGCTTTTGCTGGCAGAAACAGAGTGCAAGGCAGGGATATATCCAGGATATAATGCTAATCCATCGCAATTTAGTCAGGCCAATTAACCTCTTTGGTCTCCTTAGTCTGTGGAAGAAAAGCAGAGTCTCTTGGAAAAAAACCCACGGATTATAGGAAAAAACATGTACACTTCACACAGAAAAACACCTGGGATGGGAAATTAAACCAGGCGCTCCTTGTCGTGAAGCAGCAGAACTACTCACTGTTTACTTATGCCGCCCGATATTGAATCATCTTCCTGAAATTATTAACGCGTATAAAGAATCAATGATAAAATATCTAGAATTCGTATGATTCAAATTGCAGGACTGAAGCTATTTCAAGATAATCTGCGTTTGCATTAAACCATTAGATTTCCATTAGCCCTGAATTGGCAGTCTGTGCCTAAGCTCCGCCAGCAATAGGCTCCGTTAAATTATTAATCTCTGGCATTGCCCCCCACAATCACTTTAAACTTGAGAAAACAATCATTGACGCAGTGTGCAGCACGCCGTTATTAACAATTTCACAAGAATACCGGGAGCTTATTAGTCTTCAATATCGCGGAGAACTGACGTGAAATCACCACTTGGGTAACTGTGACTAGTGTCAGAGCTAAGCCATTGAGGGCCCTGAACAAAACTATTTGTTTCAAACAGGCACGTTCTTATGAACGTAATTAATAATAGTGACAATAAAAGCGAATAGGGGACCCCACTGAGCTGCTCGGGGCCCTAAGCATGTGCTTTGTCTGCTTATGCTTAGCGTTGCTTATGAGTGTGACAAGTTGTCGAGAGCGTGTTAAAGATGAATTCCTGCTCTCCCTTCCCTTACCATCCTTCCCTCCACCCCTTCACCCTTCCGCATTGGTGTGATAAGTGTAACAGGTAAGCATTCAATCATGCAATTAATGAATGCACTTGTCATTAGACATATTCTACTTTGTCTGAGCATTATTCACTGAGCAGAGTTTTCACGGTGTGGTGCAGTGGCACGCGCACAAGATTGAGGTATTGTCTCCATGCAAGAGAAGTCTCTGTCACAGCAAACTTTGAGACCATCAGTAAGATAAGGAACACATTAGAGCAGACCTGTAGGCAATTGAAATATTATGGCCATTTTAGTAAGACGATACGAGGGATGAGGGCACGGTTGTGGAAAGCCTGCCCCCATAGGGTCACATCAAATAAAAAAGACATTCATGTGAAGGCTTTCATGACCAACGTTATGCATAAAATCAATTTATGGACAAAATCAATATCAATTTATGTATTAAATCAATGTCATCGATAAGCCGCTCATCCCAAATTGGTGCAAGTACCTAATGACGCAAATTGCAGTTATCGGCGGAACGTCGTATTTCATTGTAATTATTGTGGGTTCGAACGCACTGGTATGCTGAGATTGTCAAGAATTGGCACGTTCTGTTCACGTGACAAACATTACTGATTAGCTGTGTCGGGTAGAGGAGGGATTACGGCACATTTTTACATCACCTATCCCAAAAATGTATGTTATGGAAAACATCACTTGTGCTCTCAAGTTAACGGAAGGGTATTACCGTTTACCGTCTTGCAACTTATATGTAGGTTTATACACTTCTAAAGGGAGGGGTTTTTTTGCAATTTAGAATAATTTTATAGCTCTGCCAGACTAGAAAACTAGTAAAATATTGAGTCACGTTTATTCCTGGCCTTTAATATTCTATTTACTGTAAGTATAATAAATGGATTTAAAAATTTCTGATATATTTTTCAGGGCTCGATGTATAATGATGGATAATGATTGCATACCAATGCTTACCAAGGGTGCACTTTCAATTTCGATTAAATACATTGTGATTCTCACAGCATGCTGTGACTGACACAGCATGCCTGAAGGCCTGCAACATGGGATGCGAAATATCGCGAAGAAGACAGTAGCAGTGCCCGACACGGCTTTCTATAAAGAGCAGTTTTGGTAAACAATCACTAATTTTTTCCTCTGATATTTCCATGAATGAAGTTCATGGTAAAATATATATATATCATAAAATTGATAACATTTGAGTGGTTAGCAAAAGGATGAAGGTAGCAGCGGAGCATTTTTGGCAGGTAACATATCCCTTTACTTAACAAAAGTGGATTTCGGATCATGGCATTGTTTATATATTCCCTTTATTTTCTTAATTGTGTGATTTGTATTTTATGTTGCTGCATCATAAGCTCCAGAAAAGCGCATTTCATAAGGAAAGCTGCTAGCAATGGGATACGTTTGTATTTTGTATGTGTATTTTGCATGAATAATACCTGTGTGCACATACTGCGTCCTCTTAAATCTGATATGGATTTGAAAGTGTTCCTCGTGTCAGATGGCTACGTGAAGCACCTTTACTTCATGTAAAATGGCAATTAAAGTCTTATTTAACGTGACATATATTTTGAACTTAAACTGTCCTAAATAACATGTTACGAAGCGGCATGATGGTTTAATTATGGCATGTATCGATGTTGTTTTTTAAGCAAACATCTCGGAGATTGCTTTGTAAAATGTAATCTCGTCATAGCCATTTATGCACCCAAAAACACGTGCATACGGATATACACGTGGTTTTTATGTCCTTACGTTTGAGTGTACAAAAGTCATACAAAATGTGTTGCAACACTAATTACGATATGAATATAAATACTATTGAAATAATGTACGAATTTCTGTTGTGTTATTCAAAAGTAATGTATTCATTGCAAAACAAATTCTCAATGTTGATTTCCAACGGCGTCCATGTAGTTTGTAATATCAGACCCATCACATGATATTAATTTCGTGAATATACCATATACAATCTTATTCATCGCGTGCCCGAACTTATTTTTTCCCATATTTCTTTAATAACGTCCTGTAACTCATTTACACATCAACTTTATAATGGTTAATATTCATTCGATTCGTAGTCATCCACATCACCATGTTTGTAATATCTCGGTTTTTTTTCTTAATATTGCATTAACATCTGCTTCACCACCTTTCCTTAAGCCTTTAAACTATGTTAATGTCACTTGTCTCTTCAAGCAGCTCACATCCAAACTCTCGCTGTTTCTCTCACTTATTTTCCAAATATTTTATCTCTTTTCAGAGAATCACCAACTTGTAGCTCTTCATCTATTAAACATCACCCATGTATTCTCACCTACAACATGTGTTTTTTTCTGAAAATTACTCATTGTTATTATTTTTGGGGGGAATTGAGAAAATGTGATTAATTTTACAAATGCTGAATTTGCTGTTAGAAAGGGGTTTGGATTTGCCCATGTGAATGAAAGAGGGATTTTATATAAATTCCAGCAGTTTAAACTGGAAATGAATAGCCTCTGTCCTGATGTCTTCTGCCTAATTGAAACATGATTAACTAATCTAACACAAATAATGTTCAAATTCAAATTAATGACGACAATCTCTTTCGGCTTGACAGAAGTTGAACAGATAGTGGAATAGCTATTTATATAAGAAATAACATTCCATGCTATTTAACTCAATCCATATATAAAGGCTGCCTTGAAGCGCGAGTGTTAATTATCACTCTACCTGGAAATAAGAAATATATATTTAATGTGTTGTTACAGATCTCCCAAAGATAAAACAAAAGATGATGTAAGGCTTTTTCAATGGGAAGTAATCATTATGGGCGATCGAAATTGGAATTTGATCGACTCTTCAGATGAGGCATTATCCATTGTGAATGAGTTTAACCTCTCTCAATTGATACTCACCCACCAGGCCTAACCTTAAAATTTTGGAATACTCTTCCCTGCTGAATGTTATATTGACGAATGCGCCAGACAAACTTTTTGCAATCAGTGTCTTAAGCAATCACGTCTGTGATCACTCAATAATTGTCATCATTAGGTTCTCAAAAAAATCCAAAGCTCACTCTAAATGTATTTCGAAACGTTCTTTGAAAACATTTGACAAAAAGGCATTCACACATGATGTATTTCATTATGACAGGAAAACAGTTTGCTAAAATTCACGACTGGACACTGCCTGGACATATTTCAGAAAACAATTCTTGCAGATAATTGATAAGCATACTCCACTATTAAATTATAAAATTAAAGGCAACCATCCTCCATGGTTTGACCCACAAATTACCATACTCATGAGGACCAGAGACAGAGCATATTAAGTGATCTTAAAAACAACTGCTTAGAGTATAGAAACTTGCTTAACCATTGCACGAAAATGGTGCATAATGCTAATCAAGCTTACTTCAGAACTACCCTCTTGGCTTCACATGGAAACCCAACGCTATGTTGGTTTGCTATCAAAGCAATTGAAAATAATACTGGTTCTAACATTCTACCGATGGACTGGCGTCCCATCGTCGGTATATCCTTGCCTTTCGCCCTGTGTCTGCCGGGATAGGCTCCGGCTCACCGTGACCCTGTATAGGACTAAGCGGTTTCAGACAATGAGATGAGATGAGACATTCTACCAAAAAACATTTTGCTAAATGGGATACTCATTGCAAATGATCGAGATATTAAAAACAACCTTAATGCTCACTTGTCTGCAGCTAGTCATATATTTTATAACGTGCATAATCCTAGTGACTGTGCTTCAAACTCAACTAATCCACCTCAAACATGTATTACTGTCTTCAATAATACTGCTACTCCTTCAAATTAATTAAATTTTGAGCTAATTATGCATCTGGATGTCTTGAGTCAGTTGATGTCACTTAAGACTACTTCCTCGACTGGGGCCGACAACCTTCCACCATTTGTTTTAGTTGCAGTGGGTGATATAATTTGCAGACCTCTAGCTCATAGTTTCAACTAATCAATTCAAGATTCCAAAGTCCCAACTGAATGGAAAACCACATCTATTCGGCCTCGTCATATATGAGAGGTTTATAGACGATCCAAATAATTATAGGGAAATTTTTATACTATCTCCTGGAGTAAAAAAATAAGAACACATTCTTTAAAGCCAGATTTCCAATTTAATTTCGTTAATAAATTGATACATTCTACACAGTGAGGCTTTCGTAAAAAAATACTGTACAACCTCAACTGTACTCGACTCTAAATTTAGTTTTTACAAAATTAGAAAAGAAACAATGCAGTGCCATTGCATTCCTTTACCTCTCAAAAGCCTTTGATACGGTAGACCATAATATTCTTTTAACTAGACACTTAAGCCTCCATTTCTCAAAACATCAAGTTGACTGGTTCAAGAGTTACCTCTCTAGGTAACCAGGCCGTTTCCGTTGATAACCTGATGTCCAACAAAATTGTACTCACCAAGGATGTACCACAAGGTTCCTCTCTTGATCAATTACTGTAATTTTTGTTAATCAATGACCTGGGCACCTTACTCATACATTTTAATATAAAAAAGTGGATGACACTGCATTCTTAGTGACTGGAAATTCACCAGAAGATTTAATTTGCACATTAGAATGTGACATCAATCCTACAAAATGAGCTTCTCTCTCTTAAACTGCTCCTTAATGCCAAAAAAACTGTATATATGTTTTTGTAATCAAATAAAATACAAATACCTTTGCTTCATAACTGATTTAAATTTGAAATTCACTCCGCACATTCATTTTATTGCAAAAATATTAAATTACAAAAATAATTATAGACACAAACATTGTTTTCCCAACTATGTTCCGCCTAGACTTGGTGAGGGCAACTATTCTTCCATTGTTTCCTTATTGCGACATTATCTATCAAACAGCATCCAACACCACATTAAATAAACTTAACCCACTATTTACTTCTGCTCTTAGATATGCGTTGGAGCCCCGTTTAATATCCACCATTGTGAATTGTATATTGGTTTTAAATTATCTTCACTAGATAATCGTAGAAGAATTCATTGAGCCCTTTCCAGATTTAAGATCTTACTGACGATACAAATTAACAAAGTAAGCCTTAGTAGCTCAAAATACTTTCTACTAAATGTTCCTAGGTTTACATCAAGATATGGGGAAAATATTTTTTGTGGCAGCTACTCCACGTTTTTGGCACAAAATTGCCTTGAACTTGAAGCTGCAGTCACTACCTTCGATGAGCAACCTTAGATCCCAATTATAATTAGAATATCTGCCTAGCTGTGATTATAAATAGTGAATCGTGTTTGCAATGTTGCTAATGTTGCATTTGCTCCATCTCAATGTGACATATGCTACATATAATGTATTTATTTTCCCCATGGCAATGTTTAACTGTGTTGTTATTGATTTGGTTGTTATGTGCAATGCTGTGTGTAACTGTTTTCTTGTGATTTTTTCTGATTTTGTTTGGTTAAGTTGTTGTTTTCATATTTATATTCATTTCATTGCAAGTCATGTGTTTGTTGTGTCACAGGAATCCGATAAAGAACTTGCAAGCTCACTGGGTATTTTATATTGTAATAATAAACATCTATGTGAATAAACATCCTTTAAAACTGTATCCAATTTAAAAATATATCGTCTAAGATCAGATGAATCCTCATCGGATGAACATTTTGTCACTTTTCTTTGAATAATCTCAATAAAGCTACACCATTTTTGTCAATGGTTTTCTTCCATTTTAAATATTGCTTTTTCATTTGGACCTTGATTTTAAGAGCTTGGATGATTTTATCAGTTTTCACTAAGTGAAGTTCATTTTTACAATGCACAAAGGCACAATGTTATTTACATCATATTTCATAGTGTTTATAAAAATACATCGACAAGTCTAGCTTCCTCAAGTGGTTGATAGGGCTCGAAATGGTCCATTATTCCTTTTCCAAATGACATTTGTGAATCATTTAGAGATATCTGTGGGACAGGAGACTAATGGGTCTCACTCTTATTAACCCATTATCCGGGGTGCACAGAGCAAACGTTAACTCTAATCTGGGCTGTTAATTCTCAACACAACACGCATCAGTCCAGTCCATGTGGATACATATACTCGGACAGTCCAGCTGGTGTCGACGTAACCACCTCTGGCTCATTAACCAATTTGACCAATGAGTCAGAGGCAGAATTAGATTTAGTTAATGTTGTGATGTCTCGGCGGGGAACCCTCCAAGGGAGTCGACCTCAGTCGTAAGCCCCGCGAGACACCCGGGGGTTGACTTGCGCGTACGGCCATGTGGCGCCGGCTTCCTGAGCTTCAGCGGTGGCATAACGGTTTCATAATCACTCAGCGATGCACTCACCCAGCGAGTGACAGATGAGCAGAGGCCTTTCTGGATCTTTTCAGTGCTTTATTCCAACAGCAACATACGGTCGGGATAGCTGCCCACAACGAACTCCTACCCCCCCCCCCACACACACACACATATCAACGCTCCCTACATCGTGGCGCTGCCTCCTCAACAGTTCCCAGGTAAGGACCCTCTCGTACTTGCGCGCCCTCGTTATATATCCCTTTCCTGGCTCCTCCGCCTCACGCCGCAGAACACGTGCTGATCACGCACCGATCGACCAATCCCCATGAGTACACGGCGCTGTCGCCACCGTCGCCCCCGTCGCCAACCAATCCTAGTTTTTGCACGCACTGTAGTTGTAAACCGGCCCGCGGGTTAACTCCTGGTTACCCCTAGTGCGTCACCCTGGCAACCTCTCGCGCACGCACCCGTAAAGCGCCTGGTCGGTCACTCGCGAGGCTGGACACCACAATGTGAATTCGAATATGCACATAACACAATGGAACCCTTTCAAATGGACCCATCCTCTTACGTTGTCCCTGGAAGGGAATGACGTTGTAGAAGGGAGTGACATAACATATACATTGTGACCCTCGGGTGAAAGACGCTTTAGATCTGCAAATATTATTATTGCCTGCATCAGTACACATAAGCAGGGACTCACACCCAGAACGCCTGAAGATGGCTCCAACGTGGGAGGTGAAACGTTGCAAAGGAGATAGGGGGAGCGATCGAGGCAGCTATCCTAAAAGAGCAGCTTCTAGAAGCAATCATCATGTACCCAGCCGTGAAAACTGACATCAGTACAAATATGACCGATATTAATTTGGTTTTACTATCGCCTGTAGTAAATTTGTATTGGTTGTTATATTATAGCATCTAAAGCACGTACATGTCAGTTAGTTTTAATTTAATATAGAAAGAACCGTTGACTTATGCAACTCTTTTCGAGTTGTGCAACAAGGAGAGGTAAGTGGGCTGTATCCGGGATGAGACGTCAGTTTATCACAAGGTACCATTCTATCACAATTTAGTATTAACTGTGTTATCAGAAATAGATGTTTAGATAAATATTTATTATTACGGCAAATAATACATAGTGAACCTTCAAGCTCTGGATGGGGGATTCCTGCGATAAAACAAAGTTTTAAGACTCAGATTGTTAATTTGTTTGCCATTAATGTTTATGTATAAATCTGAAAATTTTACTGTGTATACCTTTTAAAACCTTGTCTTCTTTTCTGACACCCTTTCTAATATGCATTAGATAAATTCTACGAAGATGTGGCATTTTTGAAAATAGTTATCAAATGCTTCTTCGTCGTCAAACAGTCTAAGTGTAACAATGTGACTTTGAGAGTCACTAATTTTCCGAGAATTATGCTTATGGTATTATATGTGGTCGAGGGTAATGAATTCCCAAACACAATCCTGCTTTCGCCTATAGTTGGCCACAAAAAATATCCATTGCTCTGATTCCAAAAAGATTTACGATTGATTGATAGAGGTGCAATAAGAGGCTAATGGGTGAGTAATTATTAATCATCTTGGATATGCCTTTTGATAAGAACAATGAGGCATGAGTCCACGTTTAAATTATATAATTTATCTTAAATAATTTATTCAAAACTCTAAACAGTTAGTAAATAGTTCTGCTGCGTGTCGGCAGGATGATGCATGGGTTACATCTGCACTTCCAGAAAGAAATTCCTGCCCGAGGTGGTTCGATTCCTGCCTCAGGCATCTTTCTGTGTGTTGTTTGTTTGTTCTCCCCATCTTCTGTGCGGGTTTCCTCTGGGTCCTCTAATTCCCCCGAAAACTAAGAGAAGCACTCATTAATGAATTGGCCAATAACTTCATAATATATAGGGTGCATTGTATGGCAGGTTTGTGCCGGCGAACTGTGCGGATTTATTCCCCACCTCTGCAGGCTCTCTCGCGCCTTGTCATTCCCTCTGTGAATAAATACCTTCGCAATTTATTGGATATGTGAGCATTATGATTTGAATTTACTTTTACAAATCCCTATTGGAGGGACACAACTGCAATAATAATCGCAGTACAATACAAAAGGTATCTATTTAAAGTTGACCGGAATCAAATATTATTGAATGACAGCATGTTTGAAGAACTTTAGGCAACTTAGCATAATAATGAAATGCAACACGCTAATATCCTAAAAAAATAAAGTTTACAATAGTTCAAAATTCACCACTACATGGCATAAGTATCAATAAAAAAATGGAACAATAGTTGAAACATACACAGAGGGGTGGTGCGGTAGCATCGTGAGTAGCGCTGTCGTCTCACAATAAGCACCCCGGTCCGATTCCCAGATCGGGTGTCTTTGTAGAGTTTGTGTGTTCTCCCCGTGCCAGTGTGCGTTTTTGCTGGGTACTCTGTTTTCCTCCCACAATACAAGGCACGCTACTGCTTAGGTTAATTGGCTTGCTGAGTAAATTTCCCCAAAAAGTGTGCCCTATGATGTACTGGCATTCCATCCTGCGTATTCCCCAGCCTTGCGCCCTCTGTCGGCCAGGATAGGCTCCCACCTCCGTGACCCTGTACAGAATTAAGCGGGTATTGATTTTGATGACATACACTGAGAATTGTATTGAAATTCTATTGTGGGAGAGACCGAGGGACATACGGATTAGCTAACATCTGCATGTTAGAGACATCATATTAACTGTTAAGAAGGACATGTCACTAGAAGCGATGAATGGTTGATGGTCAATACAAATTATGTACTGCCAGTCAAAGAAGCAAATGCACCCGAGAGGACATCTGCGGTGAGATACAGGAAATAAATCAACTCAGGTGCAGGTGCTACATCGATGGAGGTAGCGTGGAGACCCATCCAATAGTTGAGTAATCAAGTTTGAATGCGATAATAGTGATTAAAAGTCTGCAGGTATGCGGATATGGGTTAACTAGCTGGTATAGGCTCCTGATCATTAAAAATATGACTCTTCTCAATTTCGGCAGCATTCCTTTATGTCAAGTGAAATGCTGCCTAGGCTAATTGGCCTGACTAAATTGCCCGCGGTGCCTTGTGAAGGACTGGCTTCCTATCCAGGGCATAGCCCAAGTAATCAACTGACTTTCTTGAACATCAATTAGAGGTACGGGAGATGAGAGATGCATGGGCAGTGATGATGAAGACCAAATTGAATAGTGGATTGTTAATGTTTGGTCTATATTTCTGCTTGGACTATTAATGCAAGAATAATGAAGGAGGATATTACATATACATAGTTAAGTTACTTAAGGCACCAATAGGGGTTACATCCACAAAAGAGTGGAGATCTTGATAGGTGATTCATTAGATGTCCACGTTGCACTGAAGATATGAATAGCCTTATGAAACTTTTATCTGTCAGTCATTGCCAACTGGAGGTTTTCACGAGCAACATGGTCCGATATGAGTCAGACTACGTGTGGGTTTTGGCTGATAGTGTTTTCAGGCATGCTGAACATTGTCCAATATTTTACGGTGACATGCATGTAAGCGGTATGCATGTTTTATATCGACTACATGCAGAATGGAATCTCAATGCATTAAGGTGACATGTATTGTACCGCCAGAGGCATGGCGAGAACAAAGGAATGGAGGGAATAATTAAGTACGATAAGAGCAGGGGTGGGATAGCCTCGGGGCAAGAACACATAACACACTGATTTTAGATATGTGAACATTGTCGGGAGGTGTAGCACAAGTCTTTGGGTAAAACACAATGAAAGCTTAACGTGGAGCTTAGCCCTGAAAGTGTATTAGAACACTGTGTAGGCTATAAAGGGGAAGCAGGATCGTAGTGGGAGGCATCCAACTGGATGATTTTGCATCCCTTTGATTTTTATGAGCTGAGGTATGCCATTATGTCTCTGTCTGCATGGTGCAGAGTACTCTGATGGACAGGACAAGGGTGTAACTGAGGGCATTGCCTCCATATGATGGCAGTGACGTGCTGGTGGTGATGCACTCCCTGCTTGTCACACAGAAATTCCACCACATCAACTTTAAAACGCTGGGTTGGTAGCTCGCCGCTGGGTGAAGGGCTGCTGGAGTTCCATCCTAAACGGATTCATCCTGTATCTTGCAGATGTGGAAAATCCCGGATGGTTCAATATTATGGTCGGTGGATCCACCGCATATATAGAAGATCCATCACATCCCGAGTTTATTCATCCGATTGTTGTTGCTGGGGCGGCGCGGTGGCGCAGTGGTTAGCGCTGACGCCTCACAGCAAGAAGGTCCCGGGTTCGAGTCTCTCGGCTCCGGTGCCTTTCTGTGTGGAGTTTGCATGCTCTCCCCGTGTCCGCGTGGGTTTTCGCCGGGTACTCCGGTTTCCTCCCACAGTCCAAAAGCATGCTCCTGGATAGGTTGATTGGCTCGCAGACTAAAATTGTCCTGCAATGCCCGGCGATGGACCGGCGTCCCGTCGTCGGGTGTATTCCTGCCTTACGCCCTATGTTTCCGGGATAGGCTCCGGCTCACCGTGACCCTATATAGGATTAAGCGGTTTCAGATAATGAGATGAGATGAGATTGTTGTTGCTGGTTTCAGCAGTTGACAACCAGGTTGACCTTGCTTGTCCGGTTGCCCCCCAAGGGAGGGTGTATCGAAGCATAAATTTTTAACCAGATTCCCTTCCTCAGGCAAGCCTGCTTTAGTCAGATGATCTTCAGATTGCTATTTGTCTGCAATTTCCCCCCAAGACATGCTCACCAAAGGAGAAACTTGTAGACGTGCTAGATCAGGAGTGCTATACTCCAGACCTCTTCACCATGTGAGATCAGTCAATCAGTGTCTGTACCCGCTTCAACCTATAAAGGGTTGCAGGAGTCAGAACCTATCTTGGCAGACAGACGACGCAAGGCGGACTATACCCAGGATGTGATTCTGGTACATTGCAGGGTCCGTTTTTTTAGGGCAATATACTCAGCAGGCCAATTAACCTAGGCAGCAGCATGTCTTTGGACCGTGGGAAGAAATCACAGTACCCAGCGAAAACCCATGAGTACAGGGGAAGAACATGCAAACTCGACACAGAAAGGCACCCGAGCCGGGAACAGAACCTGGAAAGTTCTTGCTGTGAGTTATTGCAATACATAATCATCATTAATATACAGACCCTTGAGGTTGATTTCAATGTATTACACAATTCCTAAAGCATTAGCACATTTCAGTTTGAATGTTTGAACATATTAAGGCAAATACCATAATATTTATCGTGGTACACTATGTTTTCTGAGTTTCGTTATTGGCTAATAATTACATTCGTGGTAACTGACATGTGAACTGGTCCAGACTCTGTATTTCACTAGCCCACACTTATCAACTTGGTAAAGTATGGTAAAAAACTCATATAACTGACAAATTTAAAGCAATCATCATCCGTCACTAGATTGTGAAAGGGTGTTAAATTACTATTGTTAATATTGCTTTATAGGGGAATGTTGCAGACTGTGGTACAATGCTATTGAGATTTTAAAATAATAATAATTCCCTCTGTAACGTGCTTTCAAATGCCATAATTTCAGAGGAATCATCTAATAATGTTTTGCCTAGCAGTAAAATATTGTGAGTAATCATAAATCTGGACATTGCCGCAACTTGACATTCTAGTGGTCAATTGAATATGTTTCAAGAAGCTACCCAACAGTAAGGAATCAATACATTCAAAATCCATATATTTAATTCCGTCAGTCAGTATCAGAACACACTTAATCCTGGACAGGGTCACAGGGGACCGGGGGTCTATCCCAGGCAGCCGGAAAGCACAAGGAGGGCTAAATTCAGGATGTGACACCAGTATTTCATAGGGCTCTCTTTCCGACAATATACCCAGCATGCCAATTAACCTAAATAGCAGAGTGTCGTTGGATGGTGGGAGGAAATTGGAGTACCTGGCAAAAACCCACGCGAACACGGGAAGAATACAAAAACTCCACACAGAAAGGCAACCAATTCGGGAACTGAACCTGGGAACTTTTCACTGTGAGGTTGCAGTGCTACTCACTGTGCCACTATGCCACCCTACATATCAATTGGCTACTACAAATACACAGAATAATAATTACAAATAAACGTTTTAGCTTATGTATCATAATAATATTTGTATTTGTAAAGCATTTTCACCCAAGGGTCACAAGCGCTACACAGAGCTGTGGAGAGAATAGCGTTCGTCTGGTATTTATTAATGAAGAGAGGTGAGGGTGAATAGCTGAGTAGATGAAAGAGCCGATGGATGATCGAGAACAGGATCTTGGGCTTGCCCCAGGCATAAGCTATGATAATAATATTAATGTTCAAAAGTTGGTTGGCACATGCGTAATCAAGTTTCTTCCAGTTACAATTGAGCTGGTCCTTATAGATTTGAGCGTGGATGGTGAGGCCAGATTTTCTCTAAGTCCATTTGTCCCTGCTTGCATTCACCTTGAGCTCCTCTGGAGTTTAACATTACACCAGTGGTATGGATTTCCACCTAAGACAGTGTAATTTCATTGGGGCTAAACATCGCGTATGCATGATAGTGAGCTGTTGTAATTTTCATCAACTGTCGCATTATTGGGCAGAGTAAGTCTAGGTAGAGAGTGATTAACTGTTCATTGCAGCAGAGATTAGATCTGGAGCGATAGAGTGGAGATTTCAGAATTGGATTTGCGTTTTTGATGGAAATGGGTGGCGGTACCTGGAGATCCAAACCACACGGCAGAGTGATCAGACAGATCAGGATCAGTGACAGACAGGTTGGTTACAGGTATACCCCGTGAGTAAATCAGTTTCAGAGCATGGCCACATCTTTTTGTGGCAAACATCATATTTAGAATGAAGCCAATTGAGTTCAGAGTGGCCATCGGATCCCTTGCAAGGCAACTCTTCGGAGAGTCAACATGAATGTTGGAATCGCAAACCATTACAATATTTTTGAGAACTGGAGCACAGTTTCCATGCACTTCATCCTTGATTCAAAGTCAACCTATGTGTTTGGTTCCACAGTGTAAAAATGAGCCCATCAGACTTGTAATCTAAAAACCATCGATGTGATCTTCTGATGTGGAAATAGAAATAGTAGCGCAAGTTTTGTTTCAATCATCCCTCCTCTGTCCACCAGGAGAGTAAATAAATTCAACGCCAACAGTCAATCAGCAGGCTACGCATGGTGGTAAAGTGAGGTTACTCTTGCTTCTTGTAAGACTGTCACAAATACAGGCTTAACTGTAGGTATGTGTGCACATGTGTTGGGTAAAGACAATATGTGTGAGATTAAATAAAGTATATGTGTAATTCAGTGGTACACAGTACATATGGGCATGTAGCTGGAGATGGGAGAGGGCAGAACTTAGAACAGTAACGTTGTTATGGTAACCAGAATATCCTGCGTAACAGGCGGAGCAGAGGATACTTTAAGGTTTGAGACTGAGCATATGGGACAGATGGAGATGCAACGAGAGATGGAGAAGGAAGGCAAGCGAGGAAGGTGACGGTAGGGAGTCGAATAACAAAAATGAGAGAGGAATAGAAACAAATAAAAACCATAACATCAACCCGCCATAAGTAGGAGTTAGATTAGTGGTATACTCCCACACATAGGAAGCACACAGTCGGGACCACTGCCGTTCAACCCCCTCATAGAGATAGAGACCGCGCCATATGGCCGGCAATGTCCCAGACTTGGATTACGACCATACCAAAGCGCGCCTCCAGTGCACTTCCGACATAGTCTCACCGACTCAAGACCCAGAGCGGCACCTTCTAACTTGGTTCGAGGCTCAGTTCATATCCAATGCAGGTGACCCGTCTCATCGGCTCGAGAGCCCACCTCACTTGGCATGACACACGACTCGGCTCCACTCGATTTGGGTGAGCTACCTCATCACCACATCATCACCAGGATCCGCTGTGCTCGTCACATCATCATCAGGGCGAGCACTGTTCATAACCTCGTCATCAGGGTGATTGATTTTCGTCACATCCTCATCAGGCCCAACTCTGTTCATCACCCTGCCGCAACACTAGCATCAGAGACCTCATCATAGCGGCCACGTCAACAACAGTTGGACCGCCCAGAGTATATGCACAATACGAACTTGAGTGATGAGTACTTTATAGAGTTAGCTGCTTATAGAGACTACCGGATTGTTGTGCATGCAAACATACACCTATATGAATGCTGTATTGAGAGTAGATTAGTTAATTGATGGTGTGATAGAGAGACGGCGCTCACCGCTGTGAAGGACATCGAGTGCTAGGCACCTGTGTGAATGCTTAATTGCGAGGGTTGATTGATTTGTGATTGGGAGGGCGCCAACCACTTGTGAGTGACAATGGGTGCTGGCCCCTGCATATGTAGGTTTGTGAGCCAATTGGTTGTGCTGTGGTTTAGCCATTGCTATATAGAGGGGGTAAATGAATAGTAAATAAATACTGGACCTCTTCTCTGACCCTGCCCTGCAATGCGAGTTTCTGGGTGTCTTATTGCGTCCCATTCCCTGCACTGCACCAATCCCTAAGTCCCCAATTTCCCGAGTTGGGAGTGCTCCTAGTTGCAAGTCCCGAATTTGCAACTCCCAGCAAAAGGCGTCACACCACCGGCGACAAAGACGTAGAGCCAAGGGTGAGAGATTTGTCCAAAATACCCTCTATAAAACACCCTGGAGTGGAGACAGTTCAGTGAGCAGTGGCACGAGCACGTAAATTGTAGCATGGCATATTTTATATTTGTCGAAGCAACAAGGTAAATGTGGGCCATTTTAGCTTTCTATATCACTGTTTATACATTTTTAGAACAGCTTTTTTCAAGACAGCAGTCTGCCAGGCTCAAACATCTCTTAGTGAATGCACAGACTGCACCTTGTATATGTACCTTCTGTGCTATGTACGCTACACTAAGAGTAAGAACGAGTCTATAAGTTGCAGAGGAAATGATGACTTTAGTCAGAAGGAGTTTAGTCAGGAAAAGATGTGCACGCTATGTGGATACGCTTGGGAAAATTGCATCACAACAATGTGTGGCGTGGTGACAGTGAGTAGTGCTGATGCCTCACAGCAAGAAAGTATTCAGGTTCGATTCCAGGTTCGGGTACCTTTCTGTATGGCGTTTGTATGTTCTCTCCGTATCTGCATGGGTTTTTTTGCCGGGTACTCTCGTTTCCCCCCACCGTCCAAAGACAAGCTGCTGCCTAGGCTAATTGACCTGCTGAGTTAATTGTTCCAAAAATGTTCCCTGCGATGTCCTGGCGTCATATCTGCGTATAGCCCCGCCTTGCGCCTGATGTCTACCAGGATAAGCTCTGCCCCCCCCACAACCCTGTACAGGATTAAGCGGGCACTGATACTAACTGACCGGCATCACAATGAGACATTTAACGTACTTAACATTCCAGCGGCTTCTTCAATTCAATCTCAGAGCCGAATGAAGGTCAGCTTGAAGTCTAACTCATCAGCAGTCTTTAAAGTACGCATCCTGATTGATGTGAGCACACAACTACTACAAGGTGTGTTATATGTACATATGCAGTGACAGTAAAATGACGTGTGCACAAAATTGTCACCTCTTCAATCAAAATCTGCGCTAATTCATTTGTCGACGAGATTTTTCAAATATAGCCTGGCTGACCATAACATTTCTATGCAGTGTTCCCTTGACTCTTGTCACATCCTGCATTACCACCTCGACCCCCTATACCCCAAACATATCATCAAATGAGCAATTTCGCATTAAAAAATAAACTTCACATATATTATTGATATCCTGGTTGACAGCATATTTGTTTGATCACAGCGTACTGTGTCCAATGTGAATGTAAAGGAATATAGTAAATTCCTGCCATTTGCAAACCGTTTGAAGAATGTTGCTTTATCGGTGAAGGGGGGTATTTTGATCAAGCTTCAGATTACTAGTCAGTGAAGGTTGGAGAAGGCAGAACTTGAGGCCAGTTCATATATCACGCACTACTGATGTTGCTGACATACCGTTCTCTCCACAGCTTTGTGCAGCGCTTTGTGATCCTTGGGTGAAAAGT
>JAZEWT010000002.1:23817284-23831367 GCA_036362905.1 Mordacia mordax | reverse complement strand
TCCTCCTCGCCACGTGTGCACCCACGTGCGCGGAGTTCACCTGCTGTCTGACATCTCGCTGGCCTGGACGCCGGTCTGCGGTCTCTCGTGCGATCGGCGGCAGAATCGTGGGTGTAGAGAGAGAGACGGTGCGGGTTGGTGCCGACTACACATGTGGCCATTAAATCGCCACGGGGAGTATTTGGAGTTTGTTTTTTTTGCCTGTGTGTGTTTTCGCAGATGTTTGTAAATTGCCATTGAATATTTCAAAACTTGTCTCTGTGTGTGAGTGTGGCAATAAGGATCTGTGGCTGTAAATACAAATGGTCACACTGTGGATGGCACCTGTTCAGATGCGGTTTGGGGAAAAGGGGGGGAAGGGGTTTGAACAACCAAAATGTCTGTTAATAGTGATATTCTTGATGACAAAGTGGTTAACAATCAATACTAGATTCCTAAACACAAGCAGCATTCGAACGAACCAACACATGGTGTGCGCACAGATAGTGTTTGTGCTTACTCGCTCAAAACTCTTTTAAGGATTATAATTGTAGTTATATTCTGGAACTCGATGGATTCCATTTTTTCGGTTAGATCACGTGACCTTACCCAAAAAATAGTTAAGGTCACCTGACCCAAAAGATGGGTCAGGTGACCTAACCCATTTTTTTAAATGGAATCCATCGATAACATTGCTCCTGAAAGCTTTCAAATTAAAGATATTGTGGAACTATCAGTGCATCGACAGCAGTAGAGTACGTAATTTCATTTTTCATTTCGAACGTAATGATGTAAATGTATTGTGTTCCCAATGAGCTAATTTTACATGGGACTAAGACTCAAAAGTTTATCTTCACCTTCGAAAGAAGCTGCAGAATGATTTATATAATCCTGTTAGTATTATTACACAAAGGTGCACAATGTAAGAATAACAAATGATTTAATCTATTCTGAGTCAACCCATTTGAGCACTTTGATCGTAGGATTTTTGGCAATTACATCTAGCTCGCTTCTGTGAGAAAAGCATTATCGACTAAATTTAGATTTAAGCATATTTGTAAATAACAACATAATTGCAAATCAAGAGCTTCTGCTACATGCAAGCCTTAATTTAAAGTGTGAAGGTCATGCTAACATATACCAATGCAATCGCCAGAAAATGTCACTGCAAATGTGCAATGCATATTAGCAAGGTGCTACCAGCCCATGCAATGGACGAGGTGAATATATTTCCGAAATTATAAACTTTTTTTCTGAGTGGATTGAAACCTTGTTAGGAAGCACACTCCACCAGCCAGTCATTTTTAACCGAATCAAGTTTACCCAAAAAAATTCTAGTTGCAGTTTTTGACATAGGGCGGCGCGGTGGCCCAGTGGTTAGCGCTGACGCCTCACAGCAAGAAGGTCCCGGGTTCGAATCTCTCGGCTCGGGTGCCTTTCTGTGTGGAGTTTGCATGCTCTCCCCGTGTTCGCGTGGGTTTTCGCCGGGCACTCCGGTTTCCTCCCACAGTCCAAAAGCATGCTCCTGGATAGGTTGATTGGCTCGCAGACTAAAATTGTCCCGCAATGCCCGGTGATGGACTGGCGTCCCGTCGTCGGGTGTATTCTGGCCTTACGCCCTGTGTTTCCGGGATAGGCTCCGGCTCACCGTGACCCTATATAGGATTAAGCGGTTTCAGATAATGAGATGAAATATATAAAAAGACACTCTAATTTAAATTGCCTATATTTACTCACAGCGCTGGTCATATTACAGCACCAGTTAGATTTTAATTAATCATAAACAAACTGTTGAGCTATGTAGCTTTTTTGAACAATTGTCAGTGCGGAGAGCTAAGCACATAACAACATCTTTGATTTTGTGCGTGTTTGAATTGGCCGTTCAGGCGTTTGTTGTGTCACTGGGATCCCATATCTGGAGCTTACAAGCTCGCTGGGTACTTTCTGCTGTAATAATAAACATCTATTTATATCCCTCTATCGCACGGTCATGACAACCTTGGCAGCATGTCTTTGGACTGCAGAAAGAATGCGGAGTACCCAGAGAAAACCCAAAATGATATGGGGAGACCATGCAAATGCCTAACAGAAAGGTACCCGAGCTTAGAATCGAATCCAGGACTCCGTGTTTTTGAGGCTGCAGGGCTTCTCAAAACGCCACCGTGCCTCAATGAAATGGGAATTTGTTGACGTGAAAACAATTTCAGTAAGTGATCCCTGTGAATTAACTACCATTTGCAGCTGTTTACTGAAATGGTCCATAACTGCAGCGAATATTTCTTTAGTGATGCGCTCCAGAACAAATTTGATTTTTGCCTTCAATTGCGCAACTGAATAGCTTATTCCTGTACAAACCGCTAACAAACTTTCGGATTTTACATGTTCTGTGTCGCAAAATCCATTACTGTGAGTGAAACACGTCAATGTAGGCAATTCAAACAAAGTCTTTTTGATGATCCTGTCGATTTTTTGGTTCCTTCCACTCGGAAAAAAAAAACCTTTACGTAACTATATAATAACAGTAACTCAAGTTCTGTGACGTACTAATACATAGAAAAATACATAACTTATAGCATATATATGACTATATGCGGGCGACATAGTGGCCCAGCGGGTAGCGCTGTCGCCTTACAGCAAGAAGGGTCCCGGGTTCGAGTTTGCATGTTCTCCTCGTGTCCGCGCGGGTTTTCGCCGGGCACTCCGGTTTCCTCCCACAGTCCAAAAAACATGCTGCTGCATAGGTTAATTGGCTTGCAGACTAAATTGCCCGCAGTGCCCGGTGATGGACTGGCGTCCCATCGTGGGTATAGCCCTGCCTTACGCCCTGTGTCTGCCGGGATAGGCTCCGGCTCACAGCGACCCTATAGAGGACTAAGCGGTTTCTGACAATGAGATGAATATATGCAAAGTTGTGACGCACATTTTGGCATCTACATTGCTATATCATAAAATATATTACTATTTACATCATGGCTAAACAACTGCGTGCTTGCAAATATATATTTGAAATGTTTATCGATATTATGGATTACAATATGACTACTGTACTGATGTAGATTTTCATGGCTCAATGCATGATTGCTTCCAAGAGCTGCTCTTTCGGGATAGCTGTGTCGAGAGAGGAAGAGCAATCAACACGGCTATCCCGAAAGAGCAGCTTTTAGAAGCAATCACCAATGGCGACTAATAAAAAAGCTCAATGGAATATAGAACGTTATTTTTTTATGTTAACCGCTTCTGAACATGTGCCGTCCACAGGGCGGCTCGTCTTTACAGCCCACGGCATGCTGTCTTCACATCCCCAGACACAGGCGAACAAACAAGTTTGGAAAGAATCCCCGTGGAAATATTATGACCATGTGCCAGACATTGACAAAGGTGACCCGTACTGGTCTGTTGAACTGTGAGTCCAAGTGCTCTTAGTGACTGCCTACGAGGGTATCAACGTGGCACATGAGGAGGTGGGCGGCTGGCACCGCGCCCGGCCGCCTTTGTCTTCCTTGTGGTAGTGTCTTACACTGCATGTAATACACGTTGGGTCAATCAAGGGAGGAACTGATCCTCACCCGCTTGTACCATATCTTCAGGAGTTGAAACCAGCTCAAAAACACTCAGACACGTCTCTGCATTTGCACACTGACCAATGAAGGCCCGGAAACGTACCATAACTCCGCCTCTTGAAATCGAAGATCTGCTTAAACAAGGCATTGCATACTTCTTTCTTGCACTCTCTGACTGTCGCCCTGCTCTCCTGACCATTGACTCTGACCTATCAACCTCCCTCCTTTTCCCCCACCTCTCTCTCTTCTGCCCCCTCCCCCTCCTCTCTTTTCTTTAGAATCTCTGATACTCTCTGACAGGTCTTCCTTGTTATGAGCTCTTGCTGTCTGCTCTGCTTGCCTGCTGGCTCTGACCTCATAATGTAACTGTTGGCTACTTGCTCGCTCCACTGCAGGATTGCTAAGGCTCCTCTTTTCTGCCCCTATTTTGGCGGCAGCGCCTACATGTTGGTACTTGCTCCACGGCTCTTGGTTCAAGCTCCACTGCTGGACAATGCTGATTCCGCTCCACTACTACTGTGGTGTTAGACTTTTAGGTATGCAGTGCAAGCATGATAACCCCGGCTGGTGTATAAGTATCAATAGGACATTAAAATTATCTAGCTGTCAAATCTAAAATGCTTAATCTCATCATCTCAAATTACCACTCACCTTGCATCAATTGTAACCCATAGGTACATAATGTCATCCTATGTTCTAGAGCCTCATGAACTGCTCATCTTTGCAAGTTACATGTTACTAAGCTAGTTCCTTCGTCAGATCACCTCCAATTACTTGCATCGCATCGATATTTAACTACGTGGTTTATTCGATGAAAAGGCCCTATTATAATTAGACATCTGTCTCACCACATGGCTAATTTAGGACAATTACCCAAAAGCATTATCTAAGCGCCCACATGGTCTGAAGCAGTGCCTATCGAATACACATGCCTGGGTTGTCATACTCAGGCTGTACCTCTAAGACTACATTTATATGTAGCCTTAGAGGTACATCTTTATAAGCAGTCGCTGTTGCGCGAGGGTTTCTCGATTGCCCGTGTCTTTCCATCGCTCTTACACCTCAACCCCACCTTGTTTTTGTTTTCCTATGATTTTTGTTCATTGTGGATCGTCAATTGTTTGAGCATATTGTGACCATTGCGATCATCATTTTGGACCTCTTTGTATACCGCGATAACTGCTGTACTGTGTAGGATTCCGTGGAGCTGTATGATCTGCCGTATTGATTGTTATATTGGTGGATTCAAGTCCATCCAACCTCGACCTATTGTATTTCTGTTCACATTGAATTCTAGTGTGCTAATGGTAGTTGTACGCCCTTGTCTGCAAGAGGCGTCATAGTGTGTGAGTATTTATTGTATCGGCATCCACCATCGCGCAGTCATCGCACGCTTGCTCCTCCACCACACGGGATACCCCCATAGACCGTTGTACTAGCATCCCTACCCCCTCCTCAGGCCCGTGAACACATTCCAACCCCTTCGCCCCGTCACACTTCATTTGTTAAGGTGCCCCCGCTCCGGGGCCCCCACACTTTAACCCAACGTACATCATTCTATTATTATCCACAACCACTTTCATATCCCATCAAATTCATCCATTAATATCACTCGTAACTTCGTACTCCATTTTAGCCATGGCCACTCATTATCATTATTATCCGTAATCATATTTAATAAGTCCCCAACTCACCAGGCCCTATTGAATCATTTGACTTTTCTTCCACGCCCAATTGTCCCTCCGTTCATAATAACACATTAGGCTAATCCGACACCTAATTATTACCCCCAACTACGTTTCACATCCCATTCCATTCACTATATCACCCATAACATTTTACTATCACCGACATTGCCTTTTAGGATCCTTGTCCATTACTTAATATTTCACCACGTCCACTCCTTAATCTAATATTATCCGATCTTTGCCACACTCACTCTCTTATTCAATATTTTACATACCCAAAACATAACTTAAGATTGTATTAATATCAACCCATATTTGCATTGCCCAAGTCATAAATTCATATTTTCCCATGTTTTGCTATGCCCACTTATTATCGCCCTATTTTAATATTTGCCCATTCCGCCAAACCACATACTATTATTCCTAACTATATTTCATAGTTGTGAATTTTGGCGATTTCAACATTCATGTTGACGCTCTAAAGAGCCCTCTTGCAAGGGATCTCATGGCTATTCTGACCTCAATTGGCTTCACTCAATACGTCATATCTGCCACTCACAGGTGCAGCCACACTCTCGACTTGGTTTGGTCATAAGGCATATCGGTAATCAACCTGTCCGTCACTGATCCTGGTCTATCTGATCACTCCTCTGTGTGGTTTGATCTTCAAGTACCACCTCCCATTTCCATCACCAAGCAACAAATCCATTTCTAAAACCTTAACGCTCTCACTCCAAACATCAACAGTTCATCACTATCTGCCTTTGGCTCACTCTGCCTCTAATGCAACAGCAGAAACTTACAACAGCCTGCTATCAGGCATACGGGATGATTTGAAACTTTTAAAATCACGAAGGGCTGAACGGACTTGGAGAAAATCTGGCCTCACCGTTAAATCTCAAATCTTTAAGGAACAGCTCAACCACTACCATAAGGCACTTTACTGTGCCCGTACCAACCACTCTTCCAGCATTCTGGCTGATACTTGTGACAAACAAAAGATAATTTTCTCTACCATTAATCGGCTCCTTCATCCAACCAGTCAATAACCCTTACTGCTCTTCACCAATCAGTTGATTCAGTTTTTCTCAGAAAAAACCCGAAGCCAACCTTATCTCTACCCAGCCTCAACTACAAACCATTACCTCAATTAATGTTCCTCCATCTACCTTCATCTCAAAATTCCTGGAATTTTCAGAATTATAGAAATCCGATGTCTCTTTATTAGTTACCAGATCTTGGCCTACAGACTGCTCTCTGGACCCCTTCCCATCCAAAAACATCCAGGCAAATTTTAATCAGAATCACCCAAAACAGAAATGGGGAATACTGCACACCTTAGTCCACCAGTCAAAAACAATATCAGACAAACAGCATCTAAGAGACAAGCTACAACATCTACAGCAATCGCTACTGAGCAATGGATACACAAAAACAGAAATCCAACTTGCCAAAAGGCGAAAATCTAGACAGAAAGCAAGAAAAGGAGGAAGAAGATACCAAAACCCGCACTTTCTTGCTAAATATGAAAGGCACCACTGACAACATCGGCAAATATCTAGAAACACATACAATAAAATCAGTTTTCACGACCCATTAAGATAATAAAACGTACTCAAATCACCCAAAGACCGACTGCCATTACAGACAGAAGGGGTATACTGCATTCCTTGCAGCAACTGTAAAAAAGTGTACATTGGGCATACAGGAAGAAAAATATCACAAGAAAGAAAGAGCACGAGGCAGCAGTGTGTTTGCTGCATTTGGATAAATCAGCAACGGCAGCACACTATAGACAAACAACACAGAATCGATTTTGACAAGATGAGTACTAGTAGCCATCTGCCACAAAGGTCCAAGATTAATTCGTGCAGCAATATAGATTCACAAGACAGAAAAGACCATGAACCACAAACAAGAAATGAGAATAAAACGCAGCCAAACATGGAGGCCAGTAATTGAAGTAAGCATTGCACAGTTATAGAGCTCTGAAATGTGGACATCAGACAGGAATTACGAAGTGTTTGAAAGACTAGGCATGCTTTCATGAGATGCAAACTCGGAGATGAGTCACAGGCGGAACAGGATTGGGTTAATGTGACTCCTGTGTGTGAGCAAGACAATTGAGCCCTTTCAAGTGGACCCTGACCTTCGTCCATTGATCCAAAAATGGAGCAACTCTATAAAAGAGATTTAATACATACATAGTATCTACATATTAATAGGAGTCACACATGACACGCACAAAGCGGCTGAGGATGCCTCTAATGTGTGAGGTGAAACGTCACGATGGGCAGAGAGGGAGCGATTGACGCGCCTGTCCCGAGAGAGCAGCTTTTCGAAGCAATCATCATGCATCGAGCCGTGAAAACCTACATCATGACTTTATTTTTGTTCATAATTACTAGCATCCACAGGTTTCCAATAAAGACAGCCATCGCAATTTGCAACGACTTCCAAAAAGCAATTATTTAAAGGTCCAAACAGTCCCTTTTAAAAATCACTGAAGGACAACACAGTTGTTGTAAAATGGAAAGAAGAGATCAATGCAATGATGTAGGTTTTCACGGCTCAATGCATGATGATTGCTTCAAAAAGCTGCTCTATCGAGAGCCGCGATGATTGCTCCCTCTCCCTCCATCACCACGTTTCGCCTCTCAAGTAAGAGGCATCCTTAGAGCACCTGAGGATGCCTTTAATGTGTGAGGCGACACGTCGTGATGGAGGGAGGAGCGATCGCCCAGGTTTGATGTGGGTGCATGATGATGCGAGTTGCAATTATGAACGAAACGTCGTATCCTATTACAAATACGGTGGGTTCAAGGAGCAGGGTTAATAATAATAATGCATTTATATAGTGCTTTTCACCCGAGGGTCACAAAGTGCTGCACAGAGCTACGGAGCAAATGGCACATCAACAAAAACGACATTAGAACTGAAAATCAACAATAAAAAAATGTAGGATCTTTTTATTAATATACACGTCGTTGTAGGATAACATGTAAAATATTATCTGACTTTCAATTAAAATTTAAAAATGCTAAATTATCAGTATTTATAATACATATATTGGTAAATGGTTTAATATAACCATATTACACCATATATTTAAAATAACCATATTAAACCATTTAGTGCTGCACAACAACGAGATAAGAACGGCAAATCAGCAATTACGTTTTTTTTGGAGTTTTGTTTTTTAAAATCCGAGTTGTGAAGAGAATGGCATTTCAACAGCAACAGGACAGTTCAACTGAAATTCAAAAGGTAGCAAAAACTTATAAGGACATAAAATAAGCTATTTTTTTTTAATCTGCAACAAACAAAGAAGGAATAAATGTTCCTGAGCAGGCGCAGGTTGGAAGAGAGCCATTATGCTGACACGACAACACTGAGCTGCATCAACAGTCCAAGCCGTAGGACTTACGGAAATAGTGAGTCTTAAGACGAGATTTGAATATGCCCAAGGACTCAGCTGATCAAATCTCCAATGGAAAGGCATTCCAAAATCTGGGAGCAGCACGCGAGAAGACTGTCACCCATCAAATGGAGATGCGACCTGGGCACATGCATAAAGCCCATATTGGAGGATCAATGTCGTCGTGTTAAGTAGGTCACGGATGTATATCGGAGCAGTGCTAGTGAGAGCCTTGTATGTGAAAAGGTGGATCTTGAATTCAATCCTTTATTTAATAGGTAACCAGTGGAGAGACTTCAGTACTGGGGATATGTGATTATGGATGGGTGTGCAAGTGAGGATTCTAGCAGCCACATTCTGCATACATTGGAGACGATGAGGTATGAATTGGTGCTAGGGAGCAGTGCATTGTTGAGCTGGTGGCTACTGAAGTGATGTATTGAACATATGTATGGTCGCACATATATTAAAGTGCTGATGTATGGGCATGGACACGCCCCACGTACGGTCAGATAAACGGGAGACTTGGTAAGGTATGGACGCATTGTCCTGTTGCTGTCAACGGCAGAGTACATAATAATAAGATATACACGAAAGAAACATCCGTAGAGCTTGTCTGATAATTAGGCATTTAGTGTTGTCCGCAGGGGTGCAAAGGAGGTTAATGTGACACTCTGTATTGCTGTGTGGGTGTTGTTCACGCAGGTATGTGACTTCAGTTGCGGGTTTTGGTTGTGTAGTTGAGCGCTTTTCAGAAGTAGTAGTTTGGTAATTCTGGTTCGGGAAGTCGGGAGTTCGATAGTCGAGGTGAAATGGGTTGTTTTGGAGTTAAGCGGTTTGAGCGAGATGTTGTTATTCAAGAGGGTGGGGATCTTGGTAATTCTTTGAGTAGGTTCCTTTGTGGGTTTCGTGGGGAATGTGTGGCTGCTCACGGTAGCCATCTTAAGTGCATTGTTTGCGGGGAGTGCAGTTGTTAAGGTCGGACATTTTGTTTAGTGGAATTCGCGGGATTTGGTTAATCTGTTAAGCAGTGTATGTTTATTCTCACGGTCGTGTAGAGATGAATGGGAGACTCAGTGAGGGGTGCGAAGGAGATTAATGTGGCTCTGTGTATTGCTGCGTGGGTGTTGTTCATGCAGGTTGTGCAGGTGTTGTACGAGCCAATTTATAAAGTTGTTCATATAAAAGAAGATACGTGTTGGCGTGAGTACAAGTCTGTGGTGACGGAAAAGGCTAATCACAGCAGACCAGCGGCATGTGTGCAGCACAAGGGAGATTCACACAAAAAATACGCAACACAGAACTCTACCATCTGAATATCCTCTCGTGCATTTGGCACGTGCATTGTTTAACTGGTCAACTCCACAATTTTGGTTAACCTTCGCGCTAGTCTGTGTCTCTCATATGGTCACGCGGCCGAAAGTCGAAAGAATTTGAGAGACGAGACAACTGACGCCGGTTACATCAGTGCCGTGACTCGGATCTAAGTTGAGCAAGTTACAATTACAGTAATCGATTCGTGAGGAGATGAAGATGTTTATGAGCTTCTCAGCATCAGCAGGTGACAGGATGTTGCACAGTCTGGCTATATTTCTGAAGGAAACCCACGCAGAACAGTGGGAGAACACACACACTCTACACAGAAAGGTAGCAGAGGCAGGAATCAAACTGCCTTGGACAAGACTTTCATTCTGTGAGTCGCAGATGTTACCACTGCGCCACCCTGCTGCCCAAAATAATGATACACCTGACTCTCGAAAATGAGCCGATTTCGCCACTCCATCCACCTAGCGCATGTCTTCGATGTGAATGTCTCCTGGACTGCTACTGTTGACAATGTAATGCAGTATACATTTTGATTTGTATAAAAAATGCAATGATTACTAAACTGGGCTTTTTCGCCTTGGCAATACATTAACCTTTATAAATTATCTATTAAAATATGTTTTATACATTTCGACCAATTACATTCTTTCAAGGATCTAGCCAACGTTAGCTTTGTGCACCGAAATAACTGCATTGATTTTATATGCTGTGCACTGTACGTACAGTGGTTATTCACATAGATGTGCTTGTTGTTTGACAAATTTGGAATTTAGCCAAGTACACAGTTCCTATTTGAATTTCAAATGTTCTCTGTCCAATTTCATTTTGACAAGTAATATATTTATTTAAGCCAGAATCTTGCATTCAATAAAATATACACAAATACAAATCATAACTATAAATTTATCCTCAGTATACTTTGCTAAAACCACAATTGAAACTTGTTAACATTTAAGTTTGAGAAAAAAATATATTCACCACAATGGATATTACTGGCATATTTATATAAAATAACATTTGCTGGCATTTCCAGAATTCGCACAAATGAACAGTTCATTGATATTTGACAAATGACAACCTGAACAATTATATTAATTCTGAAAAAAACTATTTACTGCTGTCATATGCGATACACGTTATTACTTTGTTACATATATTAGTATGCTGAAAAGTGAAAATATTGAATTGTTAGTTTACATGTTGTTTTTTTTACCATAATTGGCAGTTTAATATTTTACGCAAAAATTGTGCTAAACCTATACACATTTTATGAATGTAAACAAGGATATATGAAATGTAATATATACATTACATTTCAAATATTTTAAATTATTTCTCTATAACCATATAATATGAATGGAGATGTACGATTTGACTTTCATGAATACACTCGCAACGTGAATCCCATTCCGAGCTGATTGGATCCAATCACTAAGAAACACGTGAAATCCCCATAATATTGTGATCACATTTTAATAACTGCATAAAAAGATATACAAAAATAATATGTAAACAGGGTCATGGGGGAGGGGGCGTAGAACTGATCCCAGCAGACACAGGACAAAAGGAAGAGCTATCCTGGAAATAAGAGCTATAGTATGACGAAAATAAACGTGTAACAGAGAGCCTTAAGAATGCTAAAACTCATCTCTGATGGCCTGCTGTAATGCAGGGGAAGATGTTCAAGTCTGTTGAGATCTGCGTCTGAATTCCAGATGTGGAATGAGTTTTTTATACAAATTCCTTGCATATTATTCAAGGACTAAAAAAATGCATACCATTTTTTACAGCCCTTTATCAATTCACTGTCATACGGAAGGCTTCGTCATGAAGTGTTGGTCATGAGGATATATTTCACTACGTTGGTCAGTGTGGGTTAGTAAAGGGATGACCCTCCACCAGGTCAAATATCACTTGACACTGCTGTTCACCATGGCAAGGAATCAAAGTCAGGGCACTAGCTTCTTATTAGAGTGTTCTAAGCCAAATGGCATTCATCTACCCCCATGTTGTTTGACTGCTCAAAGCATTACTAAACTAAAAACATATGTCGTGATGCATGTAACATCCAAGAGTCGATGGCGTCGGCTCCCCCTTACACGTCCCCGACGATCGTGCTCATGTAGGCAGGTTCTCATCCAGTCTCTCCAACTCGGGCATACTGACGCTCTCCATTATGCAATAACACTCAACAAACAACAGGCCACGTGGTCACTCGCAGGACAACGCACGTCTGACATGGCTCGTTCGCACATTGTAGCAGACAGAACTCATCTCTTCCTGCGCTTTGCTGTTTAATCTCGCCCGGCTCCTCCTCGTAATGTCAGCTCATGCTCCCATCACGTTCCGATCACGCCGCGCCGCCGACCAATCCAACGAGTCCCTACACGTGCTGTTACCGGCACCGCAGTCAGGTCCTTATCACCGGCCCACGTGATGTTTACTGATTTCTCGGGTTGTCCTCACATCACCCCGGGCGTGCCGTCTCAGAACCACGTGACCCTAACGTACCTGGTCTTGGGGATATTAGCGCACTCCCCACATGTACGTGACCGGGTAAGCTCGTGGCCGGCCACCACAAATACATGAATAATGCATGGAACGTATTCATTGAATTTTGAAGGAATTCATTCAAAGGGGATCGACAAGAGGTTCGAGGAAACCGCAGAGAGGCGAGTAGAGGGAGGCAGCCATGCAGTTGGCCAGCGCAGACATTTTCCAGTGCGTCCTACAATGTGGATCGCTATCATCAACCCCCTCTCTTCCATCCTGCCGCCCACGTTGGGGACTCATGGGGCAACGGCCGGGGGGAGGGAGGGCAGCAGCCGGGGGAAGGGGCGGAGTGCCCTCCTCTCCGCTCCGCCATCACGCTCACCTAGCACCCCCTGTGTACCCGGGGAGAAATTTGATGGGGTATACAGGCCGTAAGGGGCTCTGCCCCACCGTGAGGGGGCACGGGGATGCCATGCCATCTTGCGACGCCCCGCACTCTTATCCGCGCCATGGCCTCTGCCTGCATAGCGTGTACTGCACGCAGAACAATTGGATTCAGCTGCACTCTCTGCCCGCTGCGCGACTCACAAACCAACCGACTCGCCGATGCATGCTGTGCTCACACACACAAAGCGTGCCAACCACTGCGCCACAGCTCCCCGCACAGTGCACCAACCGCTGTGCCACCGCTCCTAGCTCCAAGCCAAGAGTGGCCGTCTCTCTCACCTCTTCCCCTTTAATTCCACCTCGTCCCTAGTATCCTCCCTCCCCATTGGTCCCAACACCATCTCTCGCCTCCTCTCGTTGCCAGCATCCACCCTCCCGATTGGTCCCGACATTCTAACGTCCTTCCGCCCTGACTTTGCCGGTCCTTTGCCCCTCCCCGGTAAGAACTGTATTTAGCTTGTATCCCTCGGCTCTCATTCTACACTCTAAGTTAGTAGCCACTACCCACAGCTGTCTCTTTATGAGTGCACCACCCTTGCAGAATCAGTCCCAAGAAGATGATGCACCCAAGGCTGCCAATTCCACTCCCTGGAGAAAACTATGAGATTCATACCTCCTCCTGAGGTCTCTGGGCAAAAACCAATAGGAGTTGCACAGAGGTGCATGTGCAGAGTAAAGGAATATAGGCGGAGGGGGGGCGTCAGCTGTCTGGTCCCGTCTCGCGGTGCCTCGTGATGTCTCGTGATACGGTGACTCAGCTGCCTCGTGATGTCTCGTGATATGGTGACTCAGCTGCCTCGTGATGTCTCGTGATGTGGTACAGTAGAAAGGTGATGTCATTTAGAAGGCGCTAGAAGGGGCCACGGGTATATTTAGGCGGGGGGGGGGGATTGGAGGGTTTTTTGCGAGAGTCTCCTGGGGGAACGAGAAGGAGGGTCAAGATGTAGGCTGCTCGTTGTGTGTCGCTACACTCCGGCCCGTGTCTTGCTGGTTACAATAAAGCATCTAAAATCAAGAAGTCTCTGCTCGTCCATGCTCGCTGGCTGATCTGTGGAGGAGTGGGTGCTGATCCTCGCCATGGTGTTGCCGCTGTAAGCCGTCACAAGCCCGCAGTCGAAGCCGTGGTGTCACACGTGTATATACAAGAAATACAATACATACTACCATTTAAA
>JAZEWT010000002.1:23775946-23795474 GCA_036362905.1 Mordacia mordax | reverse complement strand
CACACGCAGAATGCTAGGAATGTTATGGCAAGATAGGGTAAGTCACGAGCAGGTGGTCACTATAGTTTTCACAAGAGAGCATTCTAAATTTAGTCAGGGAAGGGAGGTTGTTGAGCTCGGGTGAAGAATTGAGGAGAGTATTGCCGAGACTGGAATTGGACCAACACGGAGATGTTGACCAACGAGAAGACTTAAAGCCAGACGGTAGGAAACTAAAAGCAGACCTTTGAGGCTGGATATTGTCTGCGCAGAAGTGGAAGTGAAATCGCCAGCTTTCGCCAAGAAACCCTTTGTTCCAATATGTTTAGCTTTCCCCCGGCAGTTGTAATGATGTTAAATGTGTTTATGCGGTGTAACCCCAGGACTACAAGAGCAGCCTTGCGTTAATTATTTTATCTGTTATTCTCTACCCTTTATTGATGTGGAACCATTTTTTTTACTTTATTTGATCTACTTGGGCGGTACAGTGGCCCAGTGGGTAGCGCTGCCGCCTCACGGCAAGAATGTCCCGGGTTCGAGTCTTAGCTCGGGTGCCTTTCTGTGTGGAGTTGGCATGTTCTCCCGTATCCACGTGGGTTTTTGCCGGGCGCTCCGGTTTCCTCCCACAGTCCAAGAACATGCTCCTGCATGGGTTGATGGGCTTGCAGACAAAATTGCCCTCAGTGCCCGGTGATGGACTAGCGTCCGATCGTGGGTATATCCCTGCCTTGCGCCCTATGTCTGCCGGGATAAGCTCCGGCTGACCGCGACCCTGTACAGGACTAAGCGGTTTCTGACAATGAGATGAGATGAGATTAATCTACTCTGATGTTGTGGTTGACATGCCGTTCTCTCCACAGCTCTGTGCAGAGCTTTGTGAACCTCGGGTAATAAGCGCTCTAGAAGTGCAAATATCAATATAATTATTAGAGCAGTGTGTTGGAGTGTACCATTCGCTTGGGACCGGTAGGGGAAGCGTGATAATTGTGTGGCACCACGGCTTCGACTGTGGGCTTGTGACGGCTTACAGCGGTAACACCACGGCGAGGATCAGCACCCACTCCGCGATAGATCAGCCAGCGAGCAGGGACGAGCAGAGACTTCTTGATTTTGATGCTTTGTTGGAACCAGCAAGACACGGGCCGGAGTGTAATGACATACGAGCAGCCTACATCGTGACGATCCCTCTCGTTCCCCCAGGAGAGACCGTGTCCTCCCCCTCCAATCCTCCCCGCTTACATTTCCCCGCGGCCCCCCTCCAGCGCCCCCCAAATGACATCACCCCTCACGAGACATCACGAGAAAGCTGTCACCACATCACGAGAACATCGCGAGACAAAAACAGAAAGCCGACGCCGCCCCCCCGCGCCTATATTCCTTAACTCTACAATTGTACTGTTGTTTTATGAACCAGTTCCATTCGTTTTGTTGTTTTATATCTTGACGGGGGTAACAACCCGATAATAAATAGCGAGGTTTTTCCTCTGTTAAGGGCCTTTGTTGCCCATACGTGAACATTTTGGTATTCGTCATCTGGGATATTGTAATGGTTAGTAAAAAAAACGGGTATGGTTTTGACCCTGGTTGACTGCGAATTCCTGGCGGTCTGACTCCGTCCCTTCACCGACATCACACCAAGGGCACCAGTTTTCAATTTCCATCAGTTAGGGAGTGCTCTGATTTTTGAGTTCCACGTCGCTACTGCCCCTGAGCGGGTTCCCCGTAAGTTCAATCGTCACCCGTGACAGTTGGGGGCATCCGGTGTGACATCGACGATCATTTTAACCAACTCTGGCTGTGGGCCAGGATAAACTACCTCAAATGTTTGAGTCAGTTTATGTAGAGGAATATTTTGGTTAGGGTCACAGGTTATGAGTGGCAGTGGATTGTTGTGGAGTTCACGGGTGAAATCGCTGAGTGCAGATTAATTTCGGGGTTTTGTGTTTAGGCTAAATCCCGTCAACGTACTAAAATATATGGTTAATACATCTAATGACTGTATATGTACAACGTCAAATCCCATGTACAACGTCAATTTTTCAATGAGTGAAATCGGAATGATGGTAATGTAGAATAAAATTCGTATTACTATTAGTTACCTATAACAGTACGTATAAGAGCCAATCAATGACTCATCTCATTATCTGAAACCGCTTAATCCGATATAGGGTCACGGTGAAGCCGGAGCCTATCCCGGAAACATAGGGCGTAAGGCAGGAATACACCCGACGACGGGACGCCGGTCCATCGCCGGGCATTGCGGGACAATTTTTTTTTTTAGTCTGCGAGCCAATTAACCTATCCATGAGCATGCTTTTGGACTGTGGGAGGAAACCGGAGTACCCGGCGAAAACCCACGCGGACACGGGGAGAGCATGCAAACTCCACACAGAAAGGCACGGAGCCGAGAGACTCGAACCCGGGACCTCAATCAATGACTGTAAAACACAATTCATTATCAACAGTAATACTGATCGCTGTGGAGATTAATTATCAATATTAATTAAATTATCAACTTCATTTAAAGCATACGACCGATGGCAGTTAAATTTGTTTTGAAAAATGGCCTTTGTATGAATGTGTCTAATATCAATTATTTTGAAAATAAATTAAATAAAGCTCCCTCTGTTATTACTATTTTTCGGCTGCCCTTATCCAGGTTGACTTACAAAATCAGAAAGACATCCAATTCAATTGCCAATGATAGTTTTGTAAATAATGCTAAAACCAGCATGAGAGCCTCTTGCAAAGCCCATTTTACAAACGCAACGCATCACAAACGCAACACATTGTTAAATGTAAAATACCCTTTAATTCGAAGGATTTCGTGGCCAATGTTATTGATGATTTCCATTTTTTGGGTTAGGTCACGTAAAAAATATTGGTCGTATGATAGCCGCCGATCAAACCTGGACTTTACATCATTCTATAAAAGCAAGATCTCTAACGATTGAATGAAAATCCACCTGTGGGTCTGGACCAAAATAATACTCATTTACCCCTTTGAGAAATTAGCAATGCAAACGATGAATGTGACACTTTGTAATTAGTGTTTTCATTGTAAAGAGATGATACGACTATAAGCACATTGATAGCAAGGTTCTGAACGTGACAGTGGTAGACGTTATTAAATAACATTTTTTTATCGTGACAGTCGATTATAAATCATAAATACACTTGGACATGCAAGCTGGATTTTGTGTAATCATATGTATTGCTTGTGGATTATGTTGATATCCTTCTTCAGATGTCAACGACCAGAGTGCGCCACAAAATCATAACACATGTGCCATTTGCATCACACTGGCGCCTCGATATACATTCACCACACGCACGGTCGCCACTGCCAAGAGATGACACGAGAATGCACACTCGCACTCAAATGCACCACACACAATGCTTTTAACACAAAGCCAAAAACTAACACTTGAAACTAAAGGGTAAATCCCATTAACAGTGGAGAACTTTAATTTTTCAGCCAAGTAAAGGGCGGCACAGAACGTTCAATTAGGTACACATAGGCCAATGGGAAGACTTCATGCACGTCTGAAGGTATACAGCTCAACCGAGGGGCTAAAGGTTTACTGCTCCTCATTTCCATATATATAGACGATTTCAGGTCTTGCATGATTTATTTCAAAATTTGTGTACTGATTTCATTTGGGCTATGCTGGCTCTTGCTAAATGATTGTGCATTTACATTTTTCTTGGTATTGTTACGAAAATTATTAGAGCCATAACTGCAAGGCCATTATTTGGTATAGTACAAATGTATCACGCATTTCAAATGCTTCTTGTCTTACGTATTGCACTTAGGTCTTCAGTTTTAGCCTGAATAAGATGCCGATTGAGTATGTTTGAATAGTAAAGAATTTTATTGCTTTAAACAGAATCCTTAAGTTACAAATGAACATACATAGCACATCACACTGATATTTCGCTCAGTCTCAGTCAGTATGCCTGAGGATGCCTCCAATGTGGAAAAAAAGTCGCAAAGGTGAGAGCAAGACCGCTCAAAATGGCTATCCTAAAAGAGCAGCTTTGCAAAGCATTCACGTAATGAGCCGTGAAAACCTACATCAGTACATTCTAAATAATAATAATAATAATATTTGCACTTCGAGAACGCTTTCACCCGAGAGTCACAAAGAGCTGCACAGAGCTGTGGAAAGAACGGCATGTCACCAACAATAACATCCGAGCAGATCAATTAAAGTAGAATAATGACTATGAATCAAGGTTGGACATAAAGTAACAAAAAAATTGTTAAACAAATGAAGGAAGGCATAAGTGTTCCTGAGCAGGTGCAGGTCTACAGCGCATGGTCATCCAAGCACACAACAGTGAGCAGCATCAACGACGGTCTGAGGCAGAAGATTTCAAGAGCCCACGGAACAAGAGAGCCTTGAGACGGAATTTGAAATTGCCCAGGGACTCAGCTGACCGAATTTCCAGGGGTCTGGGAGCAGCATGAAAAAAAGGCTCCATCACCAATGGACCAGAGGTGAGATCTGGGAACATGCAGCAGGCCTGTATTGGAACGAAGCACCTTTGGGCATCCGAGTTGCTACAAGTCTGAAGGATATCACGTCTATTTTAATTGTTCTTATTTTTAATTCTCTATTGCTCTGTTATTGCCAAATGTGTGGCTGTTCTTGTTCCTTTTCAGTCTTGAATTGCCACAATGACTATGTATATGAAATTTAATGAATAAAATCATCATTTCATTTGCTCTCCTAAGAAAATGATGTCAATACACTGAAGGTAAACCAACTACATATTAATATTGCAATTATTGCATAATTGCAAAAATATGTTAACAGAAGAAATCAGTACAAATGCATAATTAAAAAAATACACTTTGCGTTACTTGTGACGGAGCACATCAACGGGCTGGCCTCCACACCACCCGAGACAGCTCGTTGTCACGCTCCGTGGATCCCGGGACCTACTTCTCCTTACGTGGCAGCAATACCAGTGACAATGACGGGAGGCTTCTTGCCTTGCAGCACTTTTATTCATTCCTCAACACAATAACAACACTCCGTGCTGCGAGTGTCAACTGAACTCTTGATCTACTAACACTGGCACCGAGCCACTCTTAAAAGAGTCTGCTGTTCTATAGCCTTACCCGTCAGCTGTCACATTCCCATCCAACTCACCCCTTGCTCCCTTTTCACTCTGCCTTTTATCTACCACCACCCTCACGTGTACTTGACATCCGATATCCAATCCTTCCGGCCGTTCTTCCTGTTTACCACTTACGAGTACACCTGGCTTCCTTCCCAGCCATTCACACCACAGCTCTCCCTCTCCTGGCTCAAACCCCAGGCATGCCCACGTGTACCTAGCCTGGCACACACGACACCTCACTCAGCCATCCCCAACACACAACTCGGCACTGCTCATCGCTGCAACCTGGCCCCGCTCATCACTGTCACTCGGCACAACTCATCGCGTATGACCCACCTACTCAAGACATCGCAAACCCCCTCACGACCTGATCGATGGGAGTGGGTGTGCAGATGCACCTAGCCTGGCATGGCGCGGGGCTTGGCACCATACTTAAAATGTACTTATGTTTGCATAGGCACATGTTAAATAACTGTACTCATCATTCAGGTCTTTTGACCCGGAAGTGACCGCCATCCCAATGGACGCTGGCTGTTGCAGCTGTTGGAAACGCGAGATATACGAGTTCTATGAGTACATCTGAAGATATATGAAACCGTTTTAATCGTTTAATTCTTGCAAATCTGCTTTTATTTCAATTCTTTTAATTTCTATTATTAGCCACAAATAATTTTACGTCTCAACTCTTGCGGCATACTCGACAAACTGAGAGCAGCAGCAGCAGTTACAATCGTTATTTTAATACAGGCAACTTATCATGGAGCCCACCTTCACGTTCACTCTCACCTTCCTCACCTCGCTTTCCCATCACGACCCTCCTTATCTTATCTTCTTACCTTCATCCACCAAACCATCTCTCTACACTGTCTTTCCTCACCTTCCTATATCCTTACCAACTGCTCAGCTCAATTACCACACTGCCGTATCTCACGTACCGTTTTCACCTTTTAATTCATCTCGTCATCCTCTCCTGACCTTCGTCACATTTTCACAACACATCCTGACATCTTCAAGCGCGCCACCACATTCCTCACCTTTTCACCTCACTCCCCCCTCATTACCTTCATAACCATCTTTTGACCACATTTAACCATCCTCTGTCGCTCACATCGCATGCTCCTCACCTTTTAAAACTCTCATCACTTCTTATTCACTCACTTAACTATCACTACTCTACTCACCAATCCTCTCCTCACCGTCATGCACCATCCACCATGAGATAATCATTCCATTAACTCACAGTGGCTCGGTGGACGCGGAAGGTAGTGCTGCTGCCTCGCAGCACTACCTGTGCAGGATTGAGCCGGTTTAGATAATGACTGATACTACCTGACATTACCTCACGACCTAACTACTCATTTCTTAATCATTTGCCATATGAGCACTTCAATCGTGGTCACCTACAAACGTGCGACTCTGCTGAGTCTATGCCCTGAATCACATCCCACTATCTGCAACCTTCTTGCTATATGCCGTCAGCTGGCGATATTTTGCCGTCCTCGTTATATCCATCGGGGCGCTGGATACAAATGCTCATTTACCTCCCCATGACTGATTTCCCTACCCACATCCCTGTATTATACCCTACACATTGGCAGTTGAGGAAGCAACAAATGAGGCCTTTTGCAGCTCAGCGTTGCTTGTCAACAATACCACTGGTCAATGCCGTTCTAGCACGCACATTGCCTGCAAATAAAACCCAATTTGCTCGACTCAATTTGCACTTTCTGAACACCGAAAAAATACCCACTCATTGCTGAGCTAATCTTGTACAACAGTGTGGATCTGCTCTGTCTAACAGAGACCCGGTACCGTCAACATGATTTTCTCACATTGAATCCGGCTCAAAACCGCAGAACTTTACATTCCATCACAAGGCTCGTTCAAATGGCCATGGTGGTGGCTTAGCAGTTCTCCACCATGTGACTGCCGACATCTGACCGATTCGGTTGCCAAATTTCAATTCATTCGAGCATGTCTCTGAATTGTAGGTCGGCTCAACCTGTGAAGTTAGTACTGCTATAAAGCTCACCTGGATTTTATGTTATCAATGAACTGTCTGAGATGCTTTCCAAGTTGTGCTCCAGTTCTGAGAGGATACTGATGTTATTCAACATCCATGTTGACTCTCCAAAGAGTTAAATTACAAGGGATCTCATAGCTACTCTAAACAAATTTGGCTTCTTTCAAAACGTAACGTCTGTCACTCACAGATGTACCCATACTCTGGACCTGGTTTGCTCAAGGGACATATCTCTACCCAACCTGTCCGTCACTGATCGTGGTCTGTCTGATCTGATCTTCAGGTACTGTCCCCCATGTCCATCACTAAGCACCAAATCTAATTCCGAAATCTTAACGTCATCACTCCAGAATTATTCATCATTGCAATCAACAGTTCATCACTATCTGCCTCGGCTCACTCTGCCTCTGATGTGGCAGTTGAATTTTACAACAGCTCGCTATCACATATTGGATGTTTTGGCCTAAATCAAAACACGCTGTGTCCCAAGCGGAAAGCAATTTGACTGGTATACTGCTGAACTTCGGGACCTCAAGGTGAATGCAAGCAGCACCGAATGGACTCGGAGAAAATCTGGCTTCACCGTCCACACTCACATCAATAAAGACCAGCTCAATTGCTACCAGAAGGCACATGATTACGCTCGTACCAACCACTTTTACAGCATCCTAGCTGATGCCTGGGACAAGCCCAATATCCTCTTCTCGACTATTCACTAGCTCTTTCATCCAATCAGTCACTCACCCTCATCTCTCTCCATTAATAAAGACAAGGCAGATCAGTTGATTCAGTTTTTATCAGAAAAAAAAAACAAAGTCCACTGCATCTCTAGCCGGTCTCATCATCAAACTAATAGTTCTCCTACCTTGCTCTCAAAACTCCTCGAGTTAACGAAATCTGATGTCTCTTCATTAATTACAAGATCTTGGTCTACAAACTGCCCCCTGGACCCTTTCCCATTCAAACTCATCTGAACGAATTTGAAATCTCTTGCCACCTTCGTCACGAATCTCTTCAACAACTCACTTTACTCCAGCATTGTTCCCTCACTATTGAAATGTGTCGCAGTTACTCATATTCTCAAAAAAACATGACCTTGATTGCAACAGCCCTTATAATTATCGCCTCATCTCCAATTTACCATTACTCTCTGAGGTCCTTGAGCATGCAGTAGCCATGCAACTGCAGAAACACATCCTCAACAATAACCTCCTCGATCCCTTCATATCTGCGTTCAGATTTGGCCATAGTACTGAAACTGCTTTGGTCAGAGTAGTTTCTGACCTACTTGTCGCTGCTGATGAAGGTTTGCCAAGTGTTCTTGTCCTCTTGGATCTTAACATAGCTTTTGATACCATTGACCACCCTACCTTTCTTGAGCAGGTGGAAAGCATTAGGGTTGCTGGCTGTGCCCTGTGCAGGCTGAGATCCTACCTCGCCGACCAAAAGCAATACATCAGCCTCGGAGGATGTATCTCAGAAGTACATGTTGTTTTGTCTGGAGGTCCTCAGGGTTTAGTTGTCGCCCATTTCTCTTCAGCATCTACATAAAACTACTTGGCCATATCCTGCGCAGCCTCAATCTCAGCTACCATTGCTATGCCGCTCCTCACGGCTTTCCCGAAAGAACATCTTTGTAAAACAAACATCATGCATTGAGCTGTGAAAATCTAAATCAGTTTAACAGATCCTCGCTATGCTACCGCGCACATGGATAATATTGGGATGGAATGACAAAGCAATAATTTTTGCACTGTGCTGTTAACCAGATTCCCAAGTTCGAGTCCCAGCCACGGCTGCCACCAGTGGTGATATCCCTGGGACATGCACTCGCCAACCCGCTCCATCCACTGTGGGAACATGTTCAAGCAATAGTCATGCCTCTGCATCAGGGGAGATAATCCAACAGTGGAATGTGAAGCTGCTGTAAATTGTATATGCATATGTATATCTGTACATGATATATGCAATTACTGTGTTATGATAAATTATTTTCTTTTTCATTTTTAGTTTGTTTCAAAGTATGTATACCACCATGAACGATTTTTAGACCAGCTCATTGAATAGAATGCAAAAGTAATGAAATTATAGTAAAAGTTTGTCGAATGTGTATTAAATAATGCATGTGATTTATATCTGCCACAAATGTAAATAATAATAATGGAAATAAACCTTAGACTTCATATGAAAAAGGACAGTACTATATCTACGATAAACATATTCCTATTAAAAACGAAGGTAATGTAATGTTCAATATCTTTTAAATTGACATTTTATATTTGTGTACTGGTGTGGGTTTTCACAGCTCGATATATAATTATTGCTTTCCAATGCTCTTCTTTCAGGATAGCCGTTCCAATGTCGGAGGCGAAACGTAGTGAAGGAGAGACATGGATCGCTTGATACGGCTCTCCCTAAAGAACAGCTCTGGGACACAATTCTGTTTTTGCGTTTGTGTTTCATTTTGATAATTATCTCCTTTTTATGGTGTGGTACATGAAACATTATAAGAGAAAATATATTGGCTAGCAAAACTTGACTATAGCATTATCTAATTATGCCTTTAATTCTGATAACATAGTACTTTTTGAGTGTTTACAGAGCAGTAGATTGGACACTTGAGTCCTAAACAAGTATCCAAGATTTGGGAGAAAGAATATAAGCTATGTAATGAGACAATTCAGAAACTGGGAATAGAGTCTGTACTGGTTTGAAAACCTCTATTTACCGAGACTGAAAATATACATAACTGGGAATATTCCTTAATACATTTGATTAAAAAAATATTGATGAACCTTATGTTATAGGCAGTAATAAAGCCATGGGACACTATTAACAGCTTCAAATTTAGTTAAGAGTGCATGTAGATATTGTATTCGGACCAATAGTGAACTTTTATTTCATGTACACTGAAAAGTATATGCCTGGGAAATTCATCAGCCATTTATTTCAGGCTTTAAACTTACTTAAACATTATGGGTACTTTTTTGCCAGTATACATATATATATACTTAAACATGTTCTTGGCAAACGCTTTACTGAAATGTACCGACCGTTTTGTGCGTCTCAACAATAATACATTCCAACATTCATGATGACCACACACATGCATGCATGTGATGTATTAATATTTGTGATTTGTGATGGTTGCGTGGTAATTTTAAGGAATTGTATAAATTATTGGGTGACAATGTGGTGCAGTGGTAACATATGCTCCTCGCAGAAAGTCCTGCTCGAAACTTGTTCCTCGGGTATCTTTATTTGTTCTGGTGGGTTTTCCTCTTGGGCGGCGCGGTGGCCCAGTGGTTAGCGCTGACGCCTCACAGCAAGAAGGTCCCGGGTTCGAATCTCTCGGCTCGGGTGCCTTTCTGTGTGGAGTTTGCATGCTCTCCCCGTGGCCGCGTGGGTTTTCGCCGGGTACTCCGGTTTCCTCCCACAGTCCAAAAGCATGCTCCTGGATAGGTTGATTGGCTCGCAGACTAAAAATTGTCCCGCAATGCCCGGCGATGGACTGGCGTCCCGTCGTCGGGTGTATTCCTGCCTTACGCCCTGTGTTTCCGGGATAGGCTCCGGCTAACCGTGACCCTATATAGGATTAAGCGATTTCAGATAATGAGATGAGAGGTTTTTCTCTTGGTTCTCTGGCTTTCTCCCACAATGAAAAAAACATTCAATTACTATTTGCTGCTGGCTGAACTCGCCCTCCGTAATCGTGTCTCGTCCATGACCAGGTGTAGAATTGGCGTGTATAATAAATTGTATTATTCTTTATCATTTATACGTAAACGATAATCGTCAATATGATGAAGATTTCCCCAAGCTCTTACAATTTCATGCTAGCCCACAATGCAACAATCTACCCAACATCTGCGCACATGTTGATTATTTTTATCAATTTTCTCTCAAAACCATTTGTTGGTTGCCACTCTGTCATTGTTTTTGACAATCTATCATTATTATTTACATTTCTCAACTTTTTAGGGCGGCGCGGTGGCCCAGTGGTTAGCGCTGTCGCCTCACAGCAAGAAGGTTCCGGGTTCAAATCTCTCGGCTCAGGTGCCTTTCTGTGTGGAGTTTGCATGCTTTCCCCGTGTCCGCGTGGGTTTTCGCCGGGCACTCCGGTTTCCTCCCACAGTCCAAAAAGCATGCTGCTGCATAGGTTAATTGGCTCGCAGGCTAAATTGCCCCGCATTGCCCGGCGATGGACTGGCGTCTCATCGTCGGTATATCCTTGCCTTGCGCCCTATGTCTGCCGGGATAGGCTCCGGCTTCACCGTGACCCTGTTTAGGACGAAGCGGTTTCAGACAATGAGATGAGATGAGATGAACTTTTTATCTTTCATCATGGCCCACTCGCTTTGCTTGAATGATGCATTTAATCTATATATATTCTTTTAATTACACATATTTATCTATCCTCCTATCAACAAAATTGTACGCATGCATATTTCCACGTTCGTTTGTGCACGTTTAAGATGGCGTTCCATTTTTTGTTTTCTTGGCACGGACCACACAGTTTGTATGCACTGATTAGAAAAGTTCCTAGTTAATCAAGCAGAATACTTAATTTGTACCATCAAGTACATATTTCCGAAAGCATGCCCAACTACTCTGATCCAACTCTCATAAGTTTTATTTAGATCGACTTCTAGTAGCTATCATAGGACATATATGGTCTGCTCTGGTGTCACAAGCTCCATGGATTTAGCGGCGATTACTTGCGAATAATATTTGGATCGTTGATCCAAGTGGGAGTTTATGAGAAGAGACAAAATGCTATGCAACCAAATAATAATCAGGCCGAGCGACGGTTCACAATTTAATAATGAACATCTCATTATCTGAAACCGCTTAATCCTATATAGGGTCACGGTGAAGCCAGAGCCTATCCCGGAAACACAGGGCGTAAGGCAGGAATACACCCGACGACGGGACGCCAGTCCATCGCCGGGCATTGCGGGACAATTTTAGTCTGCGAGCCAATCAACCTATCCAGGAGCATGCTTTTGGACTGTGGGAGGAAACCGGAATACCCGGCGAAACCCACGTGGACACGGGGAGAGCATGCGAACTCCACACAGAAAGGCACCGGAGCCAAGAGACTCGAACCCGGGACCTTCTTGCTGTGAGGCGTCAGCGCTAACCACTGCGCCACCGCGCCACCCTCATAATGAACATCAATTCAACAACCCCATTGATATGACAACATGCAACGGTCAATCATTTAGTCTGCATGATAAGATCTGTACTGCACTATGTTGTATCGTGCTATTTTACGCTATTCCAAACGTGAAACAGTCAGATACTGTTGTGGCAATCTTACACTAAACGATTACAGAACAATGCATGATCGCATGTCTAAGTGTGTGCAGGGGTACGTGAGTTAGTGGCAGTCCATGTTACTGGTGGTGTGACTGAAGTTCCCATACAGCAAGAGTGTGTTGATGCGTTGACACACAACAGTGGTCGTGCCGCTGCCGTCAGTGCACAACCAGCGAGGCTGTTGGTGACAGCTTGCGCTCCGTTGCCTGCATGCACTTCGGGTGCTAAACGGTTAGTGTAGTACCACTGGGTTACGTTGGCAATACAACGTTTTGCTGCTGTTTGCGCAGCTGTCCCTTAGGAGTCGCCATCTCTCGGGAGTCTGAACAGCGAAGATCTCGACATGCTGTTCGCATTCTGCTGTGATTTACACAGTGGTTTGTTGAGATGCCGTGCCTGTGGTGCTGTTCGGATGTGTCTTCATCTCTCCATCTCCATCTGTCTCTCCTTTATCTGTCTTTCTCTCAGTGCACCACGTGCTCCCTCTTATCTCTGTCCCTACATCCGTTCACCCGTAGCATCTCAAGCAATCCGACTGCGCATCATCGCCATAGAGTTCCCCTTCCGTTCATTGTTCCCAACTCCACTAAGTATCTTGAGGTAGACAGGATGGAAAAGAGGATGTGTTCGTGTACTGTATTTAAGTGCACCCACAATCTTGACATCTGTATTCCAATTGTGTCCCTCTGATGCATATATGATGCATATATTTAGTTGTTTCGCGAGCTTGTTATACATGAACACTTAGCCCAGCTTTGCAGCCCTCTTTTGCAAAATCACATGACATTCATTGCAGCTCCTTTTCACTGGCTGTTATAACAACTATGATTTCGGCAAATCTAGTATGGTTAATCTGTTCTCCGTTAATACTGCAGTTCCTCGAGTCTTATTTTGGGAATACATTTCATAGCTTAATTTCCTGGGTATATCTTTAGTTTTACCATACTTTACAGTGGTGATGCTAGGGAAGAATGAGCAGCAGCAGTGGTTATATAACAGGCCCCTGAAGTTATTCTTGGCAGGAGAACAGCACTTCGATTGTGGGGCAACTGTCTCACTATTTGACCCTTTATTTACTATTTCTTTGAATTAGTTAACATTGGTCTGCAATATCTCTGTTTCGGTAGAGCACACCCGTATCACAAGTTTACTCTAACAAAGACATACCTATGGCCAGGAACGATAATTTCATGCAATGAAAAGTGGTTTAATGTGAAATAATGGACACAATTTGAATTTCAAAATCGCTTTTAGAAATGCAATCACACATTCCCATGCACAAAAAATGCCTTTCAGTGCTTGGATTAACCTGCTGCAAAAACGAGGTCTGTCTGATTGACAGATACAGTTTCAAGTATACCACTTATCCATAGTAGGAAATATAAATTTCTTTCCGGTATCTGGGAAATGGTGTTCATACATGCATATCCCACATGTGCCATTGAAGTGGAGAAGCCACGCCGTTGAATTTCAGTGAAGTGTGTTAACCACTACTAACCACTGCACCACTACACTTAATCTACTGTTTGCTTAATGTTCCTAGATGCACATCAACTTTCCACAAAAAGGCATTCGTGGCAACTGTCACTCGCTTTTAGAACAATATTGCCATGAGCTTGAGCTCGTATTAGAGATAGGAGTCATTGTCATGCCGCGGGAATCCTATGTAAGGGCACACCAATGGGCCAGCCTCCACACCACCAGCTGGCCGCCTGCTGGCGCGCCCCGCATCAGTTCCAGCACGCACGGAATGGCGCCATTCTTCTCACGCGGCAGCCACACCAGCAAAGACGGGAGACTTTTGTCTTTGTAGCACTTTATTTACACTAACACACTAATATAACTAAACGACTAACAAGAACAACAACACAATAACACCAAGCTGTGCATGTCAATTCAGCCCCCTGTCTCCAACCCATCAGCGCTCAGCTCCCAGGCGCACCCACGTGGCGCCCTGCTCTGGCTAACCGCTGCCGCTAGTTCTTGTCACGTTCAGTCTTCATGTTCCCAACCGACTCCCTCCCTTAGCTTCCGCACATCTCCCTTAAATATCACCCAGACCTTCCAGAATGTTCTATGTGATGGCACCCCGACCTCGTGATGTTTTGTAGTTTGGGATGAGTCACTCTTCACGCCTTAGCAACCTCACCTCCATGACTCCTCATAGCAACCGTGCCCAGCCATCCTGACCACCGTAACCTGGTGACCAACCCGACTCCACGCACGAGCGTCAGCATGCACTCAGCCTAGTACGGCGTGATACCCTACCCAGCATCACTCTTCACGTTACTCGGCACCGCTCACTCACGCACAACCACCCCACCCATGACATCGCGATCCATCCGCACGGCCCGATCGCTGGGTGTGGATGTGCAGGTGCACCTAGCCTGGCACGACCTGAGGCTTGGCACCATACCCTCATCTAAGATAAGATAAACGTTATTGTGATCCCACCCTTATAAAATGACAGTACACAGAGGAACGAAATTAACACAACGCTGAATACAACACGGCAGGGCAAAACATAAACTAGATATAGTTTGATGACATTGAATAGAGAATTGTGCAGAAGAGTTTGGTAGAGTAAAGGCAAGTGGCCAGTGCAGGTATGCCTAAGTGTGTTGTGGGGGAGGGTGCATCTGAGTCCTGCTTGTTATGATGGGGGGTGGGGGGTTGTCAACATCGTATTAAGAGCCTGATGGCTTTGGGAATAAACTATTGCATAGTCTGGCAGATATGGCCAAGATGCTGCGGTACCTTTTGCCAGATGGCAGGAGAGTGAATAGTCCGAGGGAGAGGTGGAAGGGGTCCTTCGCAATGCTGAAGGCCTTGTGTGTGCAGCGTATAAGGTAGATGTCATGGATGATAGGGTCCCAGTGATGTTCTCGGCTATCTTCACTATATGCTGCAGAGACTTATGGCCAGAGGCATTGCAATTTCCATACCAGACATTGATGCAGCTGGTCAGGACACTCTAAATAGTCCCCGTGTATAATGCGGAATGGATGGATTGAGGAAGGCTGGCTCTTCTCAGTCGTTGGAGAAAGTGGAGACGTTCTAGTGCTTGTTTGACCAGGGAGGTGGTATTGAGTGACCAGCTGAGGTCATTTGCAATATGCACACCAAAAACGTTGTGCTCCGATCTCTACTATGGAGCCGTTTATGAACAGCGGTGGGTGGGAAGCATGTGCCTTCCTGAAGTCTATGGTCGTCTCCTTCTTTTTGTCAATATTAAGTGGCAGGTTTTAGTCATTGCAGCAAACTGCTAACCGTTCCATCTCTCCTCTGCAGTTTCATCATTGTTACTGATGAAGTTCACCGCTATCGTGTCATCTGCTTGCAAGGTCACTGGATATTTTCTGCTGAAACAATGAACATTTATCTATCTAGTTTTAGACAGGAGTTAGTGTAGGACATAGGACCCAGTGTTAGAGATAAGAGCTCGTATTAAAAACAGGAGCTGGTGTTGAAAATAGGAGTCCGTGTTGTAGCACAGGAATTTTGCATCTAGAGCTTGCAAGCTCACTGGATTCTTTCTGCTGTAAAAATGAACATATATCGATCTATCATGACACCTCTGATGTTTTACACAGTAGAGACAATCATAATAGCATAATAAAATCTGAAACACACTGGATTGCTTTTGAAGGTGATTTCTATATAGTTGATTGAGGGAAAGGCAAATGCTCCATCGATGTGTAAAATCTGTATGATTAGTGAAAAGGGCAAAGGGTAAGGAAATATCAGGAGGAACAATGCTGTCAATATGTTTAAACATTCCATTTAAACATTCTAAGAAATCTCAGAGGCACACATTTAATAAAGATGCTTCAATGTTTACTCTTTATATATGTATGCACACTACGTCCAACATTAATTATTTACAATTTTGCTTGTGTAATTTTTAATGTATATTCAGTAGCTCTACCTTTAATACCGTGTCTTTTAAAACATTATTTTACGTCATTTATATATCCAGAAAAGTCTCAGTGATCTGAAGACATTGCCTTCAGTAAAGGGTCCAACATGGAATGTATTACAAGTCTTACCAGTCCCTTGCCAGGTAAACGACAAGTAGTCTCATATACTAGGAGACAACAAAAATAACTATACATATATCGTCAACAATCTACTTGCTGAAATCGCAAGACAATTCTTGCTGTACTTCCAGTCTGATGCTCAGCAAGTGAATTGGTTAAGATTCAATAATCTAACCATAAATGTGCACTTCAGTCAACCTCATGATTTCCAGAAGAAATATTTCACGTGGGAAATGAAGTGTTGGTATGATTGAACATGTCTGATACGTGAGTTACATTTCACTAATAAATCCTTTCCCCATTGGCCACATTTTCGTGCTATAATTAAGATGAAAGAACTAAACAGCTTTTTACTGCTCAAAGCATGTCTCCTTAAAATTCATGAATGACAAATTAATATTAATCCATTGTCAACAATCAGCTAACTTTGTTTCATTAAGTGTTATGTATGGCATGCCAGAATTCCAATTTCAACATGGATTCAAAAAATTAGGGCAATTTCAGCCAATAACTGATCAAAATATTGATTGCAACACTAACCACATTCGTTGTGCAGCCCAAGAAACCACGTGGCATCATTAGCAAGGATTTGCCAAAGAGGGGTGATAGGTTGAGTGGCACCAGCATCACTAGATGTTGTTTCTAATATTAATGACAATGAAAAAAGCGCATGTACAAATACTTATCTTGAAAATAAGTAATGACAAAATTAAGAATTCAGTACCAAACACTTAATCTACCACTTAAAAAAAACTATGCTACATCCACTTAGAAAGCAGCTATTGAACTGAGAAGCCAATATTTAAGTGAATAGCATGTGTTGCAGGGACGTTGTACAGATTAACCTCAATTAGTCCAATTCTCGTATTGGAAGGCAGTGTTCACAAATATTTTTGGCAGAACATGCGTGATATTACATTTCAATTACATTGTCAATTTGGCCATCTTTACAATCTGGCAGGAGAGACGTTTCCACCGGTAATAAAATAGGATAAAAATATATTTTTTAAATGACCTGTTTTACCGCACTCAAAAGTAGAAAAAAAAATTGAACACACCCACTTTTAGTCTGTATCCCTAGAATAGACTGATTTTGAGTTCAAAATTTGTTTAAGGCGTTGTACTCATTCTGGACTTTGCATAGTTAACTCTGTTTACAAAATCAGTTCAATATCAGAATCTGATTGATTCTCTACAGGGTAATGGGGGGCCGAATCCTATCCTGGCAGACATTGGGCACAAGGTGGGGCTATAGCCAGCATACGACACCAGCACATCGTGGGGCACTTTTTTGGGTTGGTTGGTGGAAACTTTTCACAGTAGGCCAATTAAACCTCAGCAGCAGCATGTCTTTTGACGGTGGGAGGAAACCGGAGTACGTGGCAAAAACCCACACAGACAAGGGGAGAACACGTAAACTCCACACAGAAAGGCACCTGAGCTGAGAACCGAACCTGGAACCTTCTTGTTGTGGGAGAGCAGCATTACTTATTGCTCCACCGCACGACCTATTTCCAGAATTAAATCTGTAAATGGGAAACATCTGCCATAACACATTAAAACAAGCAAAACACATAATACAAGCAAAATTGGCCATAATTAGGCACCTCATAATGTAGTATCCAGTCAAACTGTGCAAGCTGCAGCATTGATGGTCATAGTACGACAAAACCAGCCCATAGTATACGAATGCTGTTTACTAATGCATGTTAGCCACATAGCTGGTCATATTTACTTACCCTTATTTAGATGGGTACCTAATATAATAGGACTACAATGCACTTCTTGAGAAACCCTTGATGAGTCTGGCATATGCACAAAGGCTGCATATTTGTTTACGTTTTTGTGAGTTTCTTACAACTTGACTGATCAGTAGGGAATTGTGCTGGCTTCGTTATAGCTTGGTGTTGGCAATAGAATTAGCTGGATTCCAATGGCAGCGTTACCCAGCCAGAACAATCCTAGTCCTATCCCCAAAAGATTATATTCTCAATATGGGAAATACATTAAGATAACATCCATATCGACTAGGGTGGGGGTTTGGTGAGCAAGGGCAACGAGCCTCGTGGTTCATGAGAATACACTGCCTTGACCTGTTGCTATTTCTGGGCAGATCCTTGGTCATTTCTGAGCCAGTAGAGTCTAGTTCACAATGGATGTCTATTGATTATGAATTCCGTTTCGTTTTTTAGAGTGTTTACAAAACACTAACATACATTTCTTCCTTTGATATTGACGTATAGAGATCAACATGGAGAAGGACTCAGTTACTATCGCTGAACTTTTTGAGAACCACACTTGTGAATAATTCTTAAGTTTTATTTTGGTGTTTTTGACTATAAAGGCCAATATAGAAGTAATATAAACAATCTCTGAAAAAGCAAATGCTCTTCCTCCATATTTAAAAATCTATTGGCGTCTCACAATATTGTCTAAAAGCTTCATGCACAGCTCCATTAGTTAAGTGCAGACTGTTAGTCAAAACAATTTCCGTGATATTTCCGATGATAGATGTTTTCAATTGTGTCAGAACTCAACCAGCAACTGCTCTCAGCAAACGCTTTTTCAAGACTAAGTGCTACAAAAAATGTTTTACTGATGAAACCCTTTCATAAATTTCACCAGTGATTAAATCTGAAAACAGCTTCAAAAATTCAATCGAATGCATTTACTATGGATTCGTGAGTGGAGTTGATGCGAGCATCACCAATGATTTTTTTGCAGTCTACTCACCAATGATTGTGGATATGAAGCAAGTGTTTGGTTGTAAGACTATATTCTTCATCTCCACCTAAGGGGAGGGGCAATAGACAGTGGAACCTTCTAGAAAGGGCAAGAAGCTAGAGAAACAGCGGGGATTGGCAATGGTCCTTGTATGGAGGGGAATGGCGCCAGTGTTGGGGCAGAAGGGAGAATAGTGGAGGAACAAATTAAAGCCGGGCGGCGCGGTGGCGCAGTGGTTAGCGCTGACGACTCACAGCAAGAAGGTCCCGGGTTCAAATCTCTCGGCTCAGGTGCCTTTCTGTGTGGA
>JAZEWT010000002.1:23761733-23774160 GCA_036362905.1 Mordacia mordax | reverse complement strand
TGTCTTACGCCCTGTGTTTCCGGGATAGGCTCCGGCTCACCGTGACCCTATATAGGATTAAGCGGTTTCAGATAACGAGATGAGATGAGAGTATACTTCGCTGCACGACACTCTCATGGACTCGGAAGCTCCCTCTACTGGCTATGACGAGGAAGATGAAACCTCGAATGAGATAAACTTTTCTCAAGTAAAGGTTCACTGGGAGCAGTACACTCTAGAGCAGTTCAGGACTTCCTGAGCACTAATTTCAGGAAGCAGAGAGTCATCATTTAGAACTATTTCCAAGAACTACTTGGCTTCCTAGAGGTATCACAAAACATTTGTCATAAGTGCGGTTTTTGCCGAGAAAGATGGCTACAGACTGAGGGCGCTGATGCAAAAAGTAAAAAAGCATCCTTCCCTAAAAAAGTTAATTGAAAAAAAACACCTAATATGGATGCAGAAATGAAAATATCTGGAAAGTTAAAAAGTGAGACCACAGCTCCCTCCAGCAGTAGTGGGACAATGGAAAAACCCAGATCCGGGTCCTCTGTCAGCACTTCCTGAGTGAGGAGACATTAGCCAAGGGGGAGATAGTGCACTGACTGGAAAGTGAGCTTATGATGTAGGCCGAGCACAGCTCCACCCCAACAAAATCAAACAGCAGCTCGCTGATAGAAAAACACCAGCTCCTGAGAGCCGTTACTGACCAGCAGACCAACCACTCCCTTGTAACCAGAAACATACAGCATATAAAATAGACAGACTTCCCCACAAAGTACTTTTTCACTCAACAAGGCAAACCGTCCAGTAATAACACCATCACGAGCCTGGAGGGGCCAGACCATAATATACAATCAGCAGAGGAGAACATCGCAAAAAATGCACAAGACTTATACAAATCTCTACACTGCCCAAATAGTTCAGGCTGATGCCGCCAACGAGATCCTCAGAGATGTTCCCACCCTGAGTGCTCAGAGAGGGAACAGCTCGAACAGCAGATGACCCTCGCAGAACTCGAGTCGGCCATGAGGGGGTTAGCATCTGGAAAGACGCCAGGTCTTGATGGTCTCCCAGCAGAATTTTACAGTGCCTTCTGGCCTGAGCAAGGACCCTGCCTACTGGAGGTGCTGACAGAGAGCCTGGGAAATAGCCACCTACCACAGAGTTGGAGAGCAGTGGTCGCCCTTTTGCCCAAGGGAAGCGACCTCTGCAACATTAAAAACTGGCAGCCTGTGTCACTCATGTGCACAGACTACAAAATCATATCAAAAGTCATAGTTAATCGCACTAAGTCTGTAATTGGCCAGCTGATCCAGCCTGAACAATCTTTCTGTATTCCTGGCGAATGCATACACGACAATATATCCACAGTGAGAGACATGCTGGCTCTTGCCGAGAGGCACAGGCTAGAGTCAGGCCTCATCCTCCTAGATCAGGAGAAGGCGTTCGACAGAGTAAGCCAAGAGCACCCAGACAGTGTGCCGCAGGCCTTTGGCTTTGGCGAAAAGTTCAGAGGTTCAATCAACAGCTCAGAACTCCCTTCCCAGTGACGAGGGGCATGAGACAGGGCTGCCCCTTATCAGGAATTTTGTACGCCCTGTCAATTGAACCGCTGCTGTATAAACTATGCAGACAATGTCTGGCTTCGTGGTCCCTGGATGTGAGAACATAGTTATTAAAATTTCTGTCTATTAGAACGATGTCTGTGCAGTGGTCAATGATGCATGGGACATGTCTGCTCTCTACAGGGCAGTTGACCTGTATGAGAGGGCCTCCTCTGCATGGGTCAACTGGCTAAAGAGCAGAGCACTCTGTATGGGGGAACAGTGTTCAGTGCATTCCCTGGCCCTGCCCCCAGCCACCATCCATCCATTTTCTAAACCGCTTGTCCTGGTGAGGGTCGCGGTGGCAGCAGTCCAAGGAGAGTGGACCAGACATCCCCTTCCTCCGCAATAGATTCCAGCTCTTCTTGGGGGATTCCCAGGCTTTCCCAGGCCAGCCGAAGGATGTAATCCCTCCAGTATGTCCTGGGTCGGCCCCTAGGTCTCCGCCGAGTGGGCCATGCCTGGTAGACTTCCCAGGGAAGCCTTCCAGGGGGCATCCTTACCAGATGCCCGAACCACCTCAACTAGCTCCTCCCAATTCGGAAGAGCAGCGACTCTATTCTGAGGTTCTCCTGGATTTCTGTGCTCCTCACCTTGTCGTGTAGAGTGAGCCCAGCAACCCTGCGGAGAAACCTCATTTCTGCTGCTTCTATCCGCGATCTTGTTCTTTTGGTGATTACCCAAAGTTCATGACCATAGGTGAGGATAGGGACATAGATTTACCTCTAAACCGAGAGCTTTGTCCTGGGACCAAGCTCCCGCTTCACTACCACAGACTGGTACAGTGCCCGCATCACTGAAGATGCTGCTGCAATCCACTAGCCAACCTCATGTTCCCTCTTACCATCACTCGTGAACAAGACCCCAAGATAATTAAACTCCTTCACTAAGGGCAACTGCTCTCCACTCACCTGAAGAGGGCAACCCGCTCTTTTCCGTGAGAGGACCATGGCCACAGCTTTGGAGGTGCTGACTCTCATCCCAGCCACTTCACACAGCCTCGAGTGCCCATCGGAGGTGACAATCCAACTAGGCGAGAAGAATAACGTCATCTACAAACAGCAGCGATGCCACCTCCATGCCCCCAAACTGGACACTCTCCATACCCCGGCTGTGCCTTGAGATCCTGTCCATGGAAATCACGAATAGTAGCGGAGACAAGACACACCCTTGACGGAGACCAACCGCCACATTGAACGGATTCGACTTCACACCAAGTATTCGAACACAGCTCTCGCTCTTGGAATAGAGAGACCAGATTGCTCTCAAAAGAGATCCTGGCACCCCATACTTCTGCAGCACCTTCCACAGTAAATATCGGGGCACACGGTCATAGGCTTTCTCCAGATCTACAAAACAAATGTCGACAGGGTTAGCAAACTTCCATGACCCCTCAATTATCTGTGAGGGCAAAAATCTGGTCCATGGTTCCATGGCCAGCACAGAAACTGCATTGTTCCTCCTGAATCTGTGGTTCGACTCATGGTCGAAGTCTCCTCTCTAGAACCCTGGCATAGGCTTTACCTGGGATGCGAAGGAGTGTGATCCCTCTGTAGTTGGAGCACACTCTTTGGTCCCCTTTCTTAATGATAGCTACCACTACCCCAGTTTGCCAATCCAGAAGTACGGAACCCACTTTCCACGCAACATTAAAGAGACTCCCTAACCACGACACCCCAACACTGTCCAGTGCTTTCAACATCTCCGGACGAATCTCATTCATGTCTGCTGCCTTACCATTCCGGAGGTCATTGACCGCCATAGTGACTTCTGCCACAGTAATGGAACCGACCCCACCGCAGGTTTCCAGCACTGCCTCCTGGAAGGAGGGCGTGTCCACCGGGTTAAGGAGTTCTTCAAAGTGTTCCTTCCACCTTCCAACTATCTCCTCAGTAGAGGTCAGGGTTTCCCCTCCCTTACTGAAAACAGCTTGGGCGATGTCCCGTCGACTCCTCCTAAGGCGCCGGATGGTTTGCCGGAACTTTTTTGAAGCCGTCCGAAAGTCGTTTTCCATGGCCTCTCCAAACTCATCCCATGCCCGAGCTTTTGCCTCAGCAACCGCATTAGCTGCTCCCCTCTTGGCAAGTCGATACCTCTCAGTTGATTCAGGAGAGCGATTCACAAGCATTGCTTGGAAGGCCTCCTTCTTCGACTTGATAACTTCCTTCACCGATGGTGTCCACCAACGGGTTCTAGGGTTTCCGCCATGACAGGCACCAACTGCCTTCATGCCGCAGTTTTTCACAGCCGCCTCAGCAATTGAGGTATTGAACAAGAGCCACTCGGACTCAATGTCATTGACCTCTCCCGGGATGCAGGAGAAGTTGTTTTGGAGGTGCCAGTTGAAATCTTTCTGCACCTGGCACTATGCCAACATTCCCAGGCCACCCTCACTGCTCGTTTAGGTCTCCCAGGTCTGTCAGGTAGGCGCCCTGTGCGTCGGATCCAACTCATGACCAAGTGGTGATCAGTTGGCATCTCTGTCCCTCTGTTCACCCGAGTGTCCATAACATACGACCTTAGTAGGTCTGCTGAAACAACTATGAAATCTATCATTGACCTTCGGCCCAAGGAGTTTTGGTACCAAGTACCCTTATGAGCCTCCTTGTGTTCGAACATGGTGTTTGTTATGGACAATCCATGACAAGCACAGAAATCCAATAACAATTTGCCACTTAGGTTCAGATCGGGGAAGCCATTTCTCCCAATCACGTCCCGCCAGGTATCTTCATCATTCTCCACGTGTGCATTGAAGTCTCCCAGTAGGACTATGGAGTCAGTAGACGGAACCCTATTGAGCACCACACCAACTGTTTCCAAGAAAGCCAAATACTCTGAGCTGCTATTTGGCACATACGCACAAACAACAGTCAAAGTTTTCCTCTCCAAGACCAGAAGTCTCATTAAGGCGACCCTCTCGTCCACCGGGAAAACTCCAACTGTGCAGCACCAAGCCGAGGACTTGTGAGTATCCCCACTCCCACCCTGTGCTGCTCACTTGGGGGCCTCCCTGGAGTGAGAGAGACCAACCCCGATCGAGAAGTTTGTTTCCAGAGCCAATGCTATGTGTGGACGTGGACCAACTATCTGAAGTCGGTACTCTTTCCACCTCCTCAACGCCAGAGATGTGACACTGCACATCCCAACAGCCAGTTTCCATTGCAAAGGTCTAGTCCGTCTAAGTTTGTTCTTTTCGCTGCCGTGACGGCATCGCACCCGACCCTCACGCTTCGCCTTGCGGGTAGTGGGCTCACAAGGCTGCTCCACGTATCTATTTCGGGCTAAGCCCGAGCAGGTTACATGGGTCCCGCAGTCACCAGACGCTCGCCGATGGACGCCACTTCCAGGCCTGGCTCCAGGGTTGGGTCCCGGTAACCCTAGTCCAGGCAGGGTTCTCATGATCTTTTTTCGATCCATCATGAAGGCCTTTGGGTGGACCGTATTTAGTCTGGAACCTCTCCTCAGACCTGTTCGCCATGGGTGACCCTACCAGGAATGATGGACTCCAGACGACATAGCTCTGAGGTTCATTGGAACACACAAGCCCCCCCACCCCACCACGACAAGGTCCGATCCATTGGGGGGATTTTGAAAGTAAAAAGTAAAACAGAAATATCGCCTCACATTTTTGTTATGTTTAGTCTATTCACCTATCAAATGAAATCAGTAATCTTACAGCAATACAAAATGACCACTTCATCATTGTTAGAGAACGTGTATGCAGATGTACTGCCTATAATAAATATTACAAGTATGACAATTTACGAAGGGTGTTGGCAGTAACAAGAGATGTTCATATCCAATCGAGTGATGAAGCATACAGAAAATAATAGCTTGACAAAGTGCCTTCATTTACCCATATCCTTATGAAATTGACAGTGATCTCAGCCTCTGCTAAAAATATAGTGTTTGACAATTTGCTCTCCAAAGCTGTTCTTTGTGATAGTAATGTCGAGTGCTCTCTTTTCACGAGAGGGGGGTCGCTAATCATGAAACCTACATATTGATGTTTGACTGCGATAACATCTTGGGTGCATTGTCTCATAAATGAAGTTGTAGAATTGAAACCCACCAAAGGTTTAGACACGGAGATAGAAACATTTCAGTTCCCTTACCACAACCATTAACTGCATGTATCTCCCTCATCGGTTACAGCGAAATATATAGAGAGCCCCATACAGCACACAAGCATGCATTATAGCTCACAAATTTATAATAATTGAGATAGCGTGTTGGCATTTTTCTTATTAGTATGAGGAGTATAAACATTTTCTTTAAAAGCTGTCGTTGTGATACTCCCTTTTCAGCCCAGATTGATTGCCCGCAGTGTGATCAGTAGAGAGGCAGCCATCGCTTCCTTGAACCTATTCTCTCATTTCACCCAGCCCTCCTCCCATTTTTGGGTAGGGTTGGATTGTTTTTGATCCAACAGCAATGTGCTATTATCTGCAACATTTTTACTCTCCACTTCCTTCAAATGAATCACATTAGTACATTATTAGACAAATGCGGAGCTCAGTAACTAAACTGCTTACTATGAATTTCTTCCAAGTTGTGTTTTCTTTCTTTAGCCATTAGTTATCCACATATGGCAGACTTATGCTGACCGAGTTGTTTTGTAAAGTCACTCCATGTGTCATATTGCTTATTGCATTCCGGGTGCTGTTTGGTGTATAAGGAGTGGGATGGCTGCATTGACAATTGATTTGAAATGAATGAGTCACCTATTTAACGTGTCACTCGCACTATATGCATTCGTGAGACGGATGTATCCCAGAAAGTGTGTGCTCGTAATCTATCTTTTACATAGGTTGCCAACATCTAAAAAAACACATTGTCCGCATGAAGCATCACACGTAATACAAGCAGAATGCGATAAACTAATCCCATTAGTCAAATTCTGAAAACACTGCAATGTATGCAATGGGCATCTATTTTTGACTGATAAGAGCATTGAGAACAATATGAATTTCCTTAAAATGGAATAGACACTGGTCATACTAACAAATAAAAATGAGCAGCTTCAGATGAAAACATGAATGTGTCATGGTTATGTACAATAACAAACAATATTTTCACTTTAAAAAATAATTGGTTCTTTGAAGCAATTATACCTACACATAGCCATGCACAATATATGGGTCTAATGTGCTCTTCAATTTAAAACTGTACGCATTTCCATTTAAAAATTTGTGTGAATTTGTATGCATTTAGAATTGAAATATAATTTGCCATTATCTATCAACTGCGGGATCAAAGCCCCCTCATACTGCTAACTCAGTCCTGCGATGCTCCACTCGATCTCACTTCTAAATGTAAAGTTATCTTATCACTCCATCTCCATGGTGATCTTCATGACTGGAAAGTCCTCTCCATTGGCTGGTCATTCGCCAGCCTCCTCCATTGGAGAGCTTTGTTTTTCATGATACGTCTTGCTCAAGCCCATTTACTTTTGTTTAAAGTCAATGTCTAGGTTTAAATGTGTTCCTTGATCTATGTGTTCCTCCTTCTACCCTGAGGATGCTTCTCACGTGTGAGGCGATATGTCGCGATGGAGGGAGAGGGAGCGATCGACGCGGCTGTCGTGAGAGAGCAGCTTTTCGAAGTAATCATCCGACCCTATTATAATTGCAAATCCATCTCTTCGTTAGTCTTTGTGCACTTTTCACCTTTTCTTCCATTTCTTCGTAACTGTGCATGTTTGAGATTCAGGTCATAAAAGGTAATTTGTTCAGTCCTTTTATCATTTTAAACAAGATGTGTTACAAACGTGTTGTACGTTGCTCGTGCATGTTTTTTAAGTATCTAATATATTTTTCTTGGAAAATCATAAAGTATCCTGCATCAAGATATGTACAAATATTTGTACATATTTTGAATAACAGAAATGGATGTTGCTGGGGTTTTTTTATATCAGCATATTTAAAACAAATAGTGTTACCATCATAAATAAGTTAAGGAACTTTTTTTTACAAAATATAGGTACTGGAAAAAGAAAAAAGGCTCGACCCTCTGCATAAATAATACAGGGGTTAAGATGTTCAAACACCAAATAAACACATCAGGTTTGCAACTTATTTCACATCTTTATGCCTTGTAAAATATAACCATTTTTTCATTATCTGTATATCTAACGACAAAAATGTTCCCATAGTTATTATAACTGCTCGAGCCGAGCTATTGATGCTCTTACTTTTGCATCGTCCATGAGCTGTATGCCTTTTGGTGATATTTTATCTGACATTGGTCAGACAAGGACATAACGAAGGCTGTCTGCTGTATTGACCAATCAATTTCAAGGACAACGCATATATTATGATTACTTCCCAAAAGCTGCTCTTTCCGGATAGCCGTGTGCATCGCTCCTCCTTTTTTCTTCGCGACATTTCGCTTCCCACGTTGAATGCTTAATATTGTTGTGCTTGGATGAAGGCTCGGTATTGCCCTGCGCCTACTCAGGAACACTTATTCCTTCCTTTATTTGTTTAACAATTGTTTTAATCTGTTATTTTATGTCCTTCACTTATTTATAGCCATTATTTTACTTTTTATTCATCTACTCTGTTGTTGATATGCCATTATCTCCACAACTCTGTGCAGAGCTTCATGACCCTCGGGTAAAAAGTGCTCTGGAAGTGCAATTGTTACGATTATTATCATATGACTGGGCTTTAATCTGCCCTTATTAATGGTTTATTTAAACAATGCCCCCCATCCCGAGGTCAATCTACACATTATAGTCTTGTGACTGGCCATTGAATTTATGTTTTTCTCCATTTTACATACGACTTATTTATCATCGTTTGAAAATGTAGATTGTAGAATAAAGGCACCCTGACTATGCTATAACAGACTATGCTATAAGTGAAGCAATACACAGCTCACACCATAATCATTGCATAAATCAACATGGACCTAAATCAGCATATAATATGTACTCTACTAATTAACCGTGAAGAATTAAATACACTCATGCACACACGAAACATACAAAATGAACCCTATATACCTAGCAGCCTCCAACTAACAGCAAAAGCCACCATCCAAGCATAACTAACAGCAAAAAACACTATCCAAGCACATCAACAGTGAGCACATGCCCGACCAGATGCACTCTGAAGCCACACAGTACCAAATGCTCGCTGGCAGTAAGTCAAGGGCAAGGCCCAGGTGCTATAGATTAACTGAATTAGATAATTGAGCTCTTCACCATCTGCACTCCCTTGCCTTGCTGTGCTTTATCCACCTAGCGCTTGGCTCATTATCATGAGTTTTGCTCCACTCACCTCCTTTCTTGCTTCAGGAGGGCTGCCTCGAACTGCCAGTGTATTTTCTGAGTGTCCTCAACAGAGGTTGATCTTAACATTGCTGTTATCTCTCAATGACATGTTAATTCATGTGGGTCTTCCTGTACATCAGCCGATTTCTTCTACAGCCCCTCCTGTATCTATTTAACCCTATATGTCATAAACAGGCACCACCTGGATATGCAGTATCTAGAAATGTGGACTAAATTACCCAGCTGTAGCATTCATTTTTACGAATAAGCCAAGATTTCTTAAGGATATGTGTACTCTTTTTATTAGCGAATATGGACATACACAGAATGAATTGTGAAAGCCAGTCAGCCTAATATTTCAACCTAGCGCAGGTGTTCCTTCGAAAGGGTCCACAATTCCAAAGTATAGAGATGCGAGCACATGATTATTGCCAAAAGCTCAAAAGCTTCATGTCAAGTGAGAGACAAGACAATTTCCACAAAGTTTCATAGCCAACAGGTTTTGGCCAGGGAATGTTGTTGACATCTGTCCTCTCGTGTCTTCCAGCGCTTGTTTATTCGAATCAGCTTCCCGAGATTATTTGGTAACTATTTTAATGTCGACAGGGTACCAGCCCCTCATTCAGGGCCAGATGACCACATATTCCTTTGTGACTGATATGAATACCACATGGGTAATCAACTAATTAGTGTGAGCCTTTCCCCAGGTTGCATTGCTCAAATCACACTGCAATGTTATCTTCTGACCTGATGAAGCAAAGGTTGTTTTTTTTACTTCCAAACAAGAACATTCTAAGACAATGCAAAGACAAAAATCCCCCATACAGATGTTTATTATTACAGCAGGAAATACCTAGTGCGATTGCCAGATCTGGATGCAGGATTCTTGCACAACAAACATTGCGACTTACCAACGCAACAACATCGACTTTAAGAGACTATTCTAGAAGGGTCTGTTAGGGACACAGCTTTCAGAGAACAACACAACGGGGTGGATGGCCATGCCTTTTTCTTTCAAGGTCTAATGTTTACACACCTCCCCAGGTACATGACCATGGGAAGACCGAACACAGCTTCAACTATTCGCCACTATTACTAGTCTCGTTCATAGTACAGTGACCCTAAAGTGATACATTACAAAGACCCCCATTGGGGGGCTTTAACAGACATTTGAGGCTGTTAGGGAGCAACTAAGAACACCTCGAGCGTTATGCAATACATCCTGATGTGAGGGACATAGGCCCACATCCACTCTTCCGCCACGATAAAATCCAGCAGATCGTCTTGCTTGGACCCGGTATGCATCCATGCTGTTATGTGGATGCGCAGCTGACGGAACAGAGTGTTATTGATTCGAGTCCATGGGCTGCACAGAAGTATAATAGCCTCCTACCGTTATTGTTGAGTTTATCTGGCCCATGGCTTCCAATCACTGCATCATGCCCCGCTGGGCATTAAAGTCCCCCAGCAGGATCACTCTATCCCGAGGTGCCATTTTAGCCAGCATCTGGGACAGTGAGTCATAGATGGCATTTGACTCACCACGACCATTCAACGCCTCCCATTGATAGGGAGGCGAGCCTACACACGCACACCAACTTGCGTACACACATAGCCTAAGTAGTAATTTCTCTAACAACTTCTTGTTGTTTCCGTTATGCCCCAGGTAGTGTATCACTTTCAGCCCTCTTGTTCCCAATATTTGAAACATACAATGTTTTTCCACCAATTTCGAATACATGCTTGTCAGAAAAGTTGTCATCTTACAGCGTACGGAAATATTGGTGATCACATGGTTCGTTGCATCATGTAATTTCTATAAAAGTATTAATTTATTGACATGAAAAGCTGGAGGAAGTGTCTGGGGTGAAGGAAGTCTGGGCATCGCTGCTTAGACTGCTGCCTCCGCGACCCGGCCCCGGATAAAGCGGATGAAGATGAAGATAAAGACATGAAAATAATAAAATAACATACAAGGAGATGTAGACTAACTGATTTGAAAATGCACAAAGGCCTTATTGTGCATTGTTTTTTTCTGCTGGTTTATCGTTGAATATACCATTGAGACTGAATAATCAAACATGTAAATGAAAGTTACATTAAGGGTAATGGCTAAAATAATGCTAAATGAAACAATTCCTGGACATTATGTTTTTTCTTTAATTTATATATGACTGTGCTAATTCTGCTACTCTTGTTTTCATAAATTCTACATTCCATATTTGAATTATATGCTGGCTGAGTATTTTCACTTAAGTACTGGCATAGTACTGTACATTACACTCGTGCTGTAGTATTGGCTAAGACAAGGCACATGCAAATTAATGAACGCAACAAAAGCTCTTGTTGAAAAATCCAAAACGTTGTTTTCTTTTTTGTTACAACATATATTTGCCAGGATGACAGTTAAATATGTTGTAAAAACAGATAGATTTTAAGAAGATGCATGGCTTGAATATTACAGTCAATGAGTGTTTGGAATGCAGTAATATATTACATTTTTCATGACTCCTTTTCAAAGCTGATCTTTCAGTGTAGCTGCGTCAGGTGCTCGCCCCTTCTTCTTCGCAAAGTTTCGCCTCCCACGTTGACGCATCCTGAGGCAACACTGGGACTGAGTGAAAGGTGAGTGTGCTGTGTTCTACCTCATATGAAAGACAGTTTATTGCCTTGCATCTATTCATTTGATTCTCTGTCGTGCCTCCTCTCTTCCCACGTATTTCCCATGAGTCCTTTGCTAGTGTCTCCTAGGGTTCATTATCTTTCCCACCCCCTTTGATGTCTGTGGTTCAACTTTTTTGCTGCGTCTTTGATCTATGGAATGAATGTTCTTCTCTGAAGAAGCCACTGTCCTGAGATGTCTGGAATGACTGCCTAGTTTGCAAGGTTGGATATTTGGTCGCGATTAGAGGTTGTCCGAGTTTCTGTTAAAAGTCCCATTTGTAACATTACAGTTAGTTATTTTAGAGCTGATGACCATTGCATTTTAAGCTGGTTAACACATTTGGCTGAGTTTTATTTTTATTTCTTGCTTGCCATTCATGCTTTTTGTTGTTTTGTGAATATATATTGCTTCACGGATCAAAGTGGACCTTTGTAGAACATTTTAGCCAGCATACTCATCTTTTTAAATTCTATTGACTTGTCTGCAATGTGCACTGTCGTAAATTTCTCCGTGCGCAACAAATGCACTTCAGCCTCATATTTTCTCTTTCTTGTGACGATTGTTCTGCCGGTTTGCCCAATATGAACTTCTTCACAATTTTTGCATGGAATGCAATACAGACTTGTCTGCAGTGGGAATCGGTCTTTAGGTGATTTGATCACGTCTTATATCTTGTGAGCGCTCAACACAGCTATCCCGAAAGAATAACTTTGGAAAGTAATCGGCATTGAGCCGTGAAAGCCTACATCAGTATCACATCATTTTCAAAGGAGATATGTTGCAACCATGCATGTCTTTTCAGTTCCAATCTCATCTCATCTCATTATCTGAAACCGCTTAATCCTATATAGGGTCACGGTGAGCCGGAGCCTATCCCGGAAACATAGGGCGTAAGGC
>JAZEWT010000002.1:23734548-23757642 GCA_036362905.1 Mordacia mordax | reverse complement strand
ATTGGTGCGGGGTTCCAACAAGCAAAACTTCTGTCTTGTCTCCATTTAGTTTTAGAAAATTTGAATTGAGCCAGGCCTTCATAGTTAACAGTGAGGATGCCATGCAAAGACCAGACACATTACTTTGCATGTGTAGCCGGCGCCAACCTGCACCATCTCTCTATACCCAATGATACGACACGGCCGTCGATCGCACAAAAGACTGCAGGCCGGCGCCTAGGCCAGTGAGAATGTCAGACACCAGGTGAACTCGGCGTGCATGAGCGCACACGTCGTGAGGAGGGGGTGATTCGGATGGTAAAGTTCTGCGTTCTGTTTTTTTTTCCATCGAGCCGCTTAACACCACGTACCTTTCATAACACCCACCAACATACGTAGTCACATCAAAACTCCACAGCCCTCAATCACGCTTCACTCACACTCAGGAAAACTGTGAACCTAAGATGACCGCCGCGTGCCCCCACAGGCACTCCGCTCCAAAACACACATAAGATTCCCCCCTCTCCTAAATAACAATACCTCCATCGAACCGCTTAACACCACGTACCTTCATACACAACCACCAACATACGTAGTCACATCAAAACTCCACAGCCCTGCGGATAGTAAAAAGCACCTAATTAGTAACCAACCTCTACGGATATAATTGCATATGTGCAGAGCTCGAGACGCAAACGTTCTCACCTCAATCATGCTTCACTCACACTGAGGAACGCTTCCACAAAGGTGGGCGTGTCTCCCTGCACGTGGGGGCGTGTGCGATGCTAACACGTGTCTCCCTGTACGTGGGGGCGGGTCCGATGCTAACACGTGTTTCCCTGTACGTGGGGGCGGGTGCGATGCGAACACGCCAGCATTTTAATGTGCGACCATGCATATGTACAACTCATTACCATAGCCACAAGTTACACGAGGAAACCACAGAGGGGAAGTCAGCTAGGCTGGCGCCAATCCGCCAAACACTGCTTTCATATAAATTTTATTATCGTCCAATTTAATGATGTAGGTTTTCACGGCTCGATGCATGATGATTGCTTCGAAAAGCTGCTCTCTTGGAACAGCCGCGTCGATCGCTCCCTCTCTCCTCATCGTTACGTTTCACCTCAAACGTTAGAAGCATCCTCAGGCAGCCTCTTTGAAACAATTATCGTCCAATAAATGAATGCATTTCTAAAGTACCTTTAACCCGAGGGTCACAAAGCACTGAGCAGAGGTATGGAGAGCATGGCATGTTAGCAACATCAAAATAGATCAATTAAAATAATAACTGTAATTCAATGAAGAACATCATATAACAAATAAAATGATTGTTAAAACAAATGATTGAAGAAGTGTTTCTGAGCAGGAACAGGTCAACAAGGAGATGTCATACAAGCACACAGCAGTGAGCAGCATCAACAGCCCTATCCAGAAGACTTCAAGGTCTTATAGAACAAGGGAGTCTTGAGAGGCGATTTGAAGATGCCTAGGGACTCAGCTGACCGAATTTCCAATGGAATGGCATTCCGGAGTCTGGGACCTTCATGCAGAAAGTCTCTGTCATCCATGCAATAGAGGTGTGATCTGGGCAGATGCAATAAATCAGTATTGGTGGATTGAAGTTATCGTGTTGAAGAAGGTGCCTAAGGTTCATCACGGATGTATGTCAGAAAAGAGCCAGTCAGAGTATTGTGGATAAGAGGGAGGATCTTGAATGCAAACCTGTATTTAACCCGCAGCTAGTGCAGAGACACCAATACTGGGGATATGTGATCGTGGATGGGTGTGCAAGTGAGGACTCTAACCGCACGCGCCACATGGTCGCACGCGCCACATGGCCATACGAGCAAGTCGGACCCATGGGTGTCTGGCAGGGATTACAATTGAGGTCGACTTCCTTGGAGGGTTTCCCGCTGAGACATTAAAATTGTTTTGTAACGTTTAGTGTTTTTAGTGTGTAAGTCACGTGTGATGTGTGTTTAGTGTGCAAGGCACGTGTGGTGTATTTAGTGTGTAAGGCATGTGTGGAGTGTCTGTTTAGTGTGTAAGGCACGTAAGGTGTGTCTGTTTAGTGTGTAAGGCAAGTGTGGTGTGTGTGCTTAGTGTGTAAGGCACGTGCGGTGTATTTAGTGTGTAAGGCATGTGTGGTGTTTTTGTTTAGTGTGTAAGGTACGTGAGGTATGCGTGTTTAGTGTGTAAGGCACGTGTGGGTGGGTGTGTTTAGTGTGTAAAGCACGTGTGGGTGGGTGTATTTAGTGTGTAAGGCGCGTGTCGTAGCTACTCGTATCAGAGAGAGAGAGAGACAGTGAGGTGCGAATGTACTGTTCGAGAGTACTGTGACAACAAGAACGAATTCGGGGAATGTCGGGCAGGACAGACGGAGGTTGCAGGCTGCTTGCTCCCGGATAGTCGAGGAGGCCCGTGTGTTTTGAAACGAAATTTGATTAATGAATAATAGCAGAAATATAAAACGGCAAGGGGCACAGAATATGGCCAAGGTGTTTTTGAAGATGTTGTTGAAAAATGGGCCGAGAACTAAACTCTGAGAAACACCAGACAAAACTGGATAGATCTCTGGGTTCCAAAACGTGGAGAGAACACAAAAGCTACAAACAGAAAGGAACCCGAGGTTGAGAATCTTGCTGCATCGGGCAGGAATTTCTGTGAGGCACAGATGTTACTCCTGCACCACCTTGCTCCATACGTATCACTTATATGACAAGACATGCTTAACACACATTTAACATGTAACAATTATAACCGACGGCGATGGACCGGCGGTCCCGTCGTCGGGTGTATTCCTGCCTTACGCCCTATGTTTCCGGGATAGGCTCCGGCCGGCTTCACCGTGACCCTATATAGGATTAAGCGGTTTCAGATAATGAGATGAGATGAGACAATTATAACCGAAATCTCATTCCCATGGTGGGTTTGAACTGCTGTCTCAAAATCCACTCCAGGCTAGGTCAAAGAGCCGCGGTTCCTGTGGTAACCCTGCCGGAGGTAATGGGATCTGTAAAAATATACTTCCCTTGTTGTTTGTTATTTTGAAGTCTGTATATTTAGTGCATAATGTGATCAAAATATAAATGTATACCTCGCATATCCTCATGGCTGATATGAACAGGATTGATGGGTGAGTACATGTATAACCTGAAGAAAAGTTTGTTCTGTTGAGAAATAATTGGAGGTGCAGGACATCTTGTGTCCTTCGATATAAACTGGACGTCTTTCTTAGTGCAATTTTACCTTTGGAAATCTCATTGCGTTTGATGTGTGGCATATATGTACAGCAAGATTCTAATATATTATTAAAACTTTCAAAAATATGCCGAATAATCTTAAAATAATATATAGCCACTATTCTATTAACAAGCAGCAAGACAAGTTTAGTTGCAAGAATACCATAAAAATATACCATTATTATATAGATAAATTATTATGAAGCCTGGTTACCCAATACATAATGTAATGAATTAAAATTAATTACCCTACTGACATGAGTATTAAGCATAGATTATTTTAATACATTACTAAATTTTTCTCATCTTATCTCATTGTCAGAAACTGCTTAGGCCTGTACAGGGCCGTAGTGAGCCGGAGCCTATCCCGGCAGACACAGGTAACAAGGCAGGGATATACCCACGATGGGACGCCAGTCCATCACCGGGCACTGTGGGCAATTTAGTCTGCAAGCCAATTAACCTCTACAGCAGCATGTTTTTTGGACTGTGGGAGGAAACTGGAATGCCTGGCGAAAACCCACCCGGACATGGGAAGAGCATGCAAACTCCACACAGAAAGGCACCCGAGCCGAGACTCGAACCCAGGTCCTTCTTGCTGTAAGGCGACAGCGCTACCCACTGGGCCAATGTGCCGCCCTACTACAATTCTATTTGTGCCCATGTGCAACAGCTATTATAATGCAAAGATGTCTAAATATAGCATCTTGCTCCTCTAACTTTGTTTCACAACGTTATAAAATGCTCTTGAGGCGTTTGAAAGTTATGTCATTTAAGGGAGAAAAATATTACAATGTTAGATTTGCAGATGATGAAATGATTGCAGGGTTAGAGGGAGTGCTGATAGACCTAACGGGTTAACGAGACAGTGGCAACAATTGAATGGTAATTAGTTTTGAGGACAACAGGACGAGTCTATGCTTACTGTGAACGGTGATTATTAGGTTGCATAGGACATATAAATCAGATGAAAAAATCGAAAGACTGAGTGGATTAAAATGAATAAAAGTCAACATCACAGATGATTAACGATCAAAAAGTTAGGTAAAGTTAGGTAAAGACCTAATTGGTAATTGTAATGGGAATCCTTACCAAAATAATAAAGATATGGGCAGGCAAAGATACACCTCATGCGTGAAATATTTATTTTCAATTAACATGAGTAACATCCACGCAATATATTTCCTTGAATGTTGGACTCAACAAATAATACCAAGAGGGTTATGCAGACTTTTGAGATGCGGTGCTTCTAAACACTACATATTCCACACATTTCACATTAGGCAACCGCCTGATTTTATGCAGTGGTGACTAAAACATTGGGGCGATAATAATAATGAGAATGCTTTGTCTTGAGAGCTTGCCCAGTATGCAGGGACATCTCACAGCACTTTACATCACATCGCAGGTTTTATATTTCAAGTGGCAGCCTTAGTGGCAGCTGTCTCTGTTGAACACAAAGTAACTGAGTGCTGACTAGCAACCAATACTTTAGTTTGCTAGTCAGCGGCGATGACTGCTATGTCATTTCTTTAAACGTGGCAAATTTGAATCATGACGCCAGTACACAATGGTTTACTTTTGTGAAAAAATGTCAGTGGACTTTAAATATCCACTCTAATTGCGGGCATTACATATTCATACGATTAATACAACTGTAGTATTAACCGTGAAAATAATAACAGATTACTATTTTCCATTAATGGGGTATGTCAACGGGTACTCAAACCACTGCTGGTAATGAGATACGTGTTATTAAAATAGCAGAAAATATCCATTGAGCTTGTGAGCTCTGGATGCGGGATTATGGTGAAATAACAATAACACAGAGGACGAAGGTGCAAAGGTGTAGGCATTCCACTCAAAAAACAGAGACATTTTCAGTGAAATCTGGCAGAGCCCAGTCAAAGGGACAAGGATGAGAGGCTCGATATAAATAGAGTTAACACAATGAATGGAGTAGTACCAAAATTACGTATCAGATATTAGAAATTCTGTGTCTTGTACGTCGTTATGCTTGATTTGAATGTTTGCTAATCTAATAAGACTTGTTTGTAAGAGAGTGACTTGTCATATCGAAACGTTTTAATCTTTTGGCTAGTTCATGTTGCTTTTTAGGAAGCAGTCACATGATGCCGACTGCTTTCTTGATGTTGAGTCTATGAAATTGTGAAGTGAAAGTCTAAAAATATACTGAGCAGTGAGACACATTATTTAGCACATGCCAGCTGGTAAAAGCCACGTTAAGAAATCCCAAGCAGTTTAGATTACTCCTGGGAAATATTTGTCAACGATGATTTCATCAATATATTCTCATTTTTATCATTTTTACGATGTGTTTTATTATTTTGTTCCCTGTGGTTTAGAAATATATGCCACAACGAAATTATTAAACATTATTAATGGCCATTATCGCGGATTTGCCAAGGATAATAACACTGTGCTGAGAATACATCTGCAAGGCAAATTGAGTATACTTAGGTAATGCATTAATATGAAAATAATGTAACTCCTTCAGTATCCATGATTACTTCACACAGTCTAAACTGGATAAACCAAGAATGGAGAATAATATTGATATAAATGTTTGAAGAAGGAAGTAATATTCATTCAAAAGCATCGCACTTCTCACGGTCACTAATGAGGAAATGTAATGGCTATAAGACAAGGAACTGTGTACTAGCAGCATTCAATTAGCATCAGCTGGCTTCTGAAGTTATGCCACCACTTGCCCGATAATGAACGTGATTTTTTTCAAACTCTTACACATTAGACTTTTTAGAACGTAAGAGGTGAAACATGAGAAAGAAGGAACGCTCGACACAGCTATCCCAAAAGAGCAGCACTTAAGAGCAATTTTCATACAGCAACCTGTTAAAATAGATAATAATAAATATTCTTAAGGGTTGGCCATCAGAACACTGTCTAGCAGGTATAGTAATACATGCAAATATATAAATACCATCAATACTAATTAAAAGGGAGACAGAGGGATCAAGTGCTAAAGAACTTGAATTGTAAAGGCAGGCGTGCCGTTTTTCTTGGAGCTACGGTAAGTTTACCTGAAAGCAATCGCAGTGGTCAGCAGTAGACATCTCATCTCATCTCATTATCTGAAACCGCTTAATCCTATATAGGGTCACGGTGAAGCTGGAGCCTATCCCGGAAACACAGGGCGTAAGGCAGGAATACACCCGACGACGGGACGCCGGTCCATCGCCGGGCATTGCGGGACAATTTTAGTCTCCGAGCCAATCAACCTATCCAGGAGCATGCTTTTGGACTGTGGGAGGAAACCGGAGTACCCGGCGAAAACCCACGCGGACACGGGGAGAGCATGCAAACTCCACACAGAAAGGCACCGGAGCCGAGAGACTCGAACCCGGGACCTTCTTGCTGTGAGGCGTCAGCGCTAACCACTGCGCCACCGCGCCGCCCTCAGCAGTAGACATTGAAATATAATTTAAACTGAACATCATTCTCTTTTTTTACGTCACCTAACCCGAAAACGGATTTCATCGATAGCATTGGTCACGAAAGCTTTCGAATTAAAGTCACCTGTTCATTATCATGCGTAACATCATAATAGCTCTTATGATCTTTCAGCTAAGTCTATGCTGTGCTCTGCCGTCTTATTTGCGGATATGGAGGCTTAATGGGCAGTCAAACACATGTACATGCAAACTGCTCACACTAATGTTCTTTTTCATATGATGATTGCTTTCAAAAACTACTCTTTCGGGATAGCCGTGTTGATCATTCCTCTCTTCTTCATGACGTAATTTGTAATTTAGGGGTGGGATCGGATTAATTCTAATTTGCGAGAAAGACAATGGAACCCTTTCAAAGGGATCCCCTTCTATTGTCCCGAGAAGGGAGTGACGTGGAAAGAAAATTATTTCCGACCTATAAACAGCACAGTCACACAAACTCACCCACAGAATGCCTGAGAATACCTCTAACGTGGAAGGCAAACATCGCCAAGGAGACAAAAGCGATCAACACGGCTATACAGAAAGAGCAGCTCTTGGAAGAAATCATCATGCATCAATCTGTGAAAACCAACAAAAGTACTTTATCACGTGAAAAATGTTATGGAATTCAAGATCACCTTAAGTGATCTTGTCTCATATTGTTGACATGCCGTTTGCTCCACAGCTAGGGATTGTTAAAAAAAAAAGTTATTGTTGCTGATTTTCCATTCTTATGTCGTAGTTAACATACCGTTCTCTCCGCAGCTCTGTGCAGTGCTTTGTGATCCTCTGGTGAAAAGCACTCTAGAAATGCATATCGGTAACCAACCTGTCTGTCACTGATCCTGGTTTGTCCGATCATTCCACTGTGTGGTTTGATCTTCAAGTACCGCCTCCCATTTCCATCTCCAAGCACCAAATCCAATTTCGTAACCTTAGCGCTCTCTCTCCAGACATATTCGCCGCCGCAATCAATAGCACTCACTCTCCGCTCTGCTCACTCTGCCTCTGATGTCACAGCAGAAACTTACAACAGCAGAAACTTACAACATACGTGATGATTTGGCCCCATTATAATCACGCTATGTCTCAGACAGAAAACCATCACCCTGGTATGCTGCTGAACTCCGGAATCTCAAAGTGAATGCACGCAGGGCTGAACGGACTTGAAGAAAATCTGGCCTCACCGTTCATTGTCAAATCTTTAAGGAACAACTCCTCTGTTACCGAAAGGTACTGACTCTGCCTGTACTAGTCATGTTTCCAGAGTTCTGGCTGATACCTACGACAAGCCCAAGATTCTTTACTCGACCATTAATCAATGCCTTCTTCCTACCAATCACTCACTTTCACCTTCCTTCACTAATAAAGATCAAGTAGATCAGTTGATTCAGTTTTTCTGTGAAAAAAACTGAAGCCCATTGTATCTCTACCCAGCCTCAATCATCAACCAATTCCTCAGTAATAGATCCTCCACCTTCCTTTCCGAATTAACGGAATCCAAGGTCTCCTCTTCAGTTACCAGATCCTGGCCCACAAACTGATGCCTGGATTCTTTCCCATACAAAATCGTCCAGGAAAATTTTAAATTTCTTGCCTCGTTCGTCACTAATCTGTTTAATAACTCACTTCACTCTGGTATCGTTCCCCCGCTGTTCAAATGTGCCGCAGTTATCACCCTGCTTAATAAACCTGGCCTCAATTGCAACATTCCTGATCATTATCGTCCCATCTCAAATCTACCATTCATCTCTAAGGTCCTTAAACATGCCATAGCCGCACAACTCCAGAAACACCTTCTTAATAACGACCTCCTCAATCCCTTCCAATCTGGGTTCAGATTTGGCCATTGTACTGAAACCTCATCTCATTATCTGAAACCGCTTAATCCTATATAGGGTCATGGTGAGCCGGAGCCTATGCCGGAAGCACAGGGCGTAAGGCAGGAATACACCCGACGACGGGACGCCAGTCCATCGCCGGGCATTGCGGGACAATTTTAGTCTGCGAGCCAATCAACCCATCCAGGAGCATGCCTTTGGACTGTGGGAGGAAACCGGAGCACCCGGCGAAAACCCACGCGGACACGGGGAGAGCATGCAAACTCCACACTGAAAGGCACCCGAGCCGAGAGATTCGAACCCGGGACCTTCTTGCTGTGAGGCGTCAGCGCTAACCACTGGGCCACCGCGCCGCCCTGTACTGAAATTGCTCTGGTAAAAGTAGCTGATCATCTACTCATCACTGCTGATGAAGGCTTGCCAAGTATTCTTGTCCTCCTGGACATGAACGCTGCCTTTGATACCGTTGACCATCTGATCTTACTTGAGCAACTTGAGGGTATATGGTCGCACATTAAAATGCTGGCGTGTTAGCATCGGACCCGCCCCCACGTACAGGGAAACGCCCACCCTTGCGAAAGCGTTCCTCTGTGGCACCACGACTTGGACCACGGACTCGTGACGGCCCGGTGATAACAGCACGGCGAGGATCGGCATTCACTCCACGATCTTTCGTTCAGCCGGCGAGCACAGACTTCTTTGCCTTTTGATGTTTTATTGAACAGAGCGCGATTCGGACCCGGGACGTGTCGAACACGAGCTGCAGACTATATCCTGGTTCCCTGATGACTGACTGACGACTCAACTCCCTCCCTGATCGACTCCCTTCCTTTTATTCTAATCCCCAGCAATCACCGCCGTCCTCCCCATATCCCCTTACGGCGCCTCTCTCAGCACCAATCACCGCCGTCCTCCCAGTATCCCCTTATGGCGCCTCTCTCAGCACCAATCACCGCCATCCTCCCCGTATCCCCTTATGGCGCCTCTCTCAGCTTCAATCACCGCCGTCCTCCCCGTATCTCACACGCTCCTCCCCCCCAGATGATCTTATGCAAATACCGGCGAGACAATGGGTAATCCAGGAGCTCGCCAACACGGGATTACGTAAGTCAACAACCCGAGTTCGATGAATCACGAGTCTCGCAATCGCACTGTCCGCTCGTAAAACTCTAACTCCACACCTCGATGTGAGTGAAGCTTGATTTAGGTGAGAACGCTGGCTGCTCGAGCGTTGCACATATTTATACAATTATATCCGTAGTTGGTTAATAATGAGGTGTTCTGTATTATCCGCAGGGCTGTGGAGTTTTGATGTGACTACGTATGTTGATGGGTATGTTTGAAGGTGCTGTGTCTGCAGAGTGAATAAATATCATTTCCAGAGAAGATACGTGTGGAATCAAGTCCTAGTGGTAGAAGAATAACGAGTGTCGGCGAACCAGGAGCGGTGCATGCGGTGGCCAGGAGGAGGTGATCAGAATCACCCAACCCAAAATGGTGACTTTATGTCTTTAATGCTTATCAAGCTGATATTGAGTCTGTAACAAACGTGGAAACTACAGCGCAACACTAATATGGGCAGGCATGTTCTTGATTGAAAAAGTCAGCTTAAATCTGTCATGCTTAAGTCTGCTTTACATAATCGTACAGAACTTGAGTGATATTTCATTACAAGGATTAGGTCAATTGTGTGGGGGATCGAGTTAAACGGTTCAGGAACGTGTAAAATATTCTGTGTAAAATAAAATTGATATCCGCTGGGTGTGTGTCTGTGTGTGGACCAGGAGTTGTTCAAAATATTTGAAAATTATGTATTAAGATCTCACACAAATTCATACATTATTTAGAGCAACGTATTACACATTGAATTGTAACATGACGAAATTATATTAAACCTGTTGGTTATCATTACATATATGCCTCTGCATGTTGTGCAACAAGTAATGATGTCTCTACGTTTTCATCTTCAATAGCTATTAATCCAGCAAAGTTCTATATTTTACTGCCCCATATAAACTGAAGTGAAAGCTTCCTTGAGTTATGTATGTTGTTAAAATTCAATACCGTAATACCAGGAAATAAAACAATATCTTTAATACAGGTCGGTTAATTTTATTTACTGTATGAGTCACTATAATCTGGCCAAGTAAAATACCACTACATAGTCATGACATTTAATTTTCCAGTTAATTTTCCAGAGGCTATTTGTACGATTCCTACTTGTTTTGGTTTATGACTGTAACATATAGTTGGTCGTGGTACATAATGAAATACACAGTATTGGGTGTGTGTTAGCACTAAAGGGAAAGGAAAATGCTTTTGTTATTTAACCTCTCCATTATTTATATAAAATTGCATATGTGTATATGTTTATTCCAATGGGAAATTGTGATGCAACTCATAGACTGAATGACTTACAAACCCTCCCTACATCGTTTCCCTTTCACACAAGCAACGTCCATTATACAATTACAAATCCCACACAGACCTTGAATTAAAAAGTACTACAAAAACACAATAACTGTTCTCCATTATAATGCAATAGTAATTGGTGATGAGTAATAACAGCTACGTTAAGCATAATGCGAGCCTATTTGAACACACTTGAAATCACTGCATCTATTAAACACGTGTTATGCAGAGAATTTAAGTATGAGTGGAAGGAAGTAACTACATTCACTATTGAACAGTATGCTCTAACTAACATCATCTGATTAGGGCCTGCGTGGGTAAAACCTTAAAATAAATTCCGTGCGTCTTTAGAACTCTCCAAGGTATGATTGTGACAGGCACAACCCTGAGCCGGCCTCCACACCACCACCAGACCACCTGTTGTTACGCACGTAGACCCCAAGACTTGCTGGTGCTTCTCCTTAAGTAGCGGCTACACCAGAGACGAGGACGGGAAACTTATTTCTTTACGGAACTTTATTAAACACTCACTCCACACCTCTCCACAATGCATTCTCACAACAATCGACAGCCGCTGGTGAATGTATGCATCACGATATTCACCGCTGTACTAAAATGGTGCATATTGCAAAACATGCTTACTTCAGAACTACCCTGTTGGCTTCACATGGAAACCCAAAGCTATTTTGGTCTGCTATCAAAGCAAATATAAATAAGACAAGTTCTAACATTCTACCAAGAAACCTGTTGGTAAATGGGAAACTCATTACAAATGATTTAGATATTATAAACAACTTTAATTCATCTCTGCAGCTGGTCACTTATTTGATATGTATAATTCTAGTAACTCTTCTTCAAACGCAACTAATCCGCCAGACCTGCATTACTGTCTGCAATAATACTACCACTCCTTCAAAAGGATTTATTTTTGAGCCAATCACACATCTGGATATCTTGAGTTAGTTTAAGTCACTTAAAACTACTTCCTCGACTGGGGTCAAGAACCTTCCACTATTTGCTTTATTTGCAGTGGCTGATATAATTTCCAGATCTCTAACTCATATTTTCAACCTATCTATTCAATATTACACAGTCCTTACTGAATGGAAAACCGCATTTAGTTGGTCTCTTCATAAAGGAGGGTCTTTAGACTATTCAAATGATTCTAGGCCAATTTATATACTATCTTGCTTTAAAATGTTTGAAAACATTTTTAAAAGCTAGATTCCCTTTTTTTATTTCAGATAATAAATTGCTACATCCTAAACAATCAGGCTTTCGTAAATAAAAAATACTGTACAACCTCACCAGTACTGGACTCTGTAAATATAGTTTTAAACCATTTTAGAACAGAAACAATGCAGTACCATTCTATTCCTTGACTTTCAAAAGGTTTTGATACGGTAGACCATAATATGATTTTAAATAAACTCTTAAGCCTCCGTTTCTCAAGACATGCGGTTGACTCCCCATAGTTACCTCTCTCTGCTTAACCAGGCCGTTTCCGTTGATAACCTGATGTCCAACAAAATCGTTCTTACTAAGAGTGTACCACAAAGGTCCTCTTTTGGTCCATTACTGTTCTCTAATCAATGATCTGGGTATTTCACTAGTACATTCTGATAGAAACATTTTTGCGGATGACAATGCATTGTTAGTGACTGGAAATTGCCCAGAAGATCTCATCTCATCTCATTATCTGAAACCGCTTAATCCTATATAGGGTCACGGTGAAGCCGGAGCCTATCCCGGAAACACAGGGCGCAAGGCAGGAATACACCCGACGACGGGACGCCGGTCCATCGCCAGGCATTGCGGGACAATTTTAGTCTGCGAGCCAATCAACCTATCCAGGAGCATGCTTTTGGACTGTGGGAGGAAACCGGAGTACCCGGCGAAAACCCACGCGGACACGGGGAGAGCATGCAAACTCCACACAGAAAGGCACCGGAGCCGAGAGACTCGAACCCGGGACCTTCTTGCTGTGAGGCGTCAGCGCTAACCACTGCGCCACCGCGCCGCCCTTGCCCAGAACATGTAATTTGCAATTTACAAGGTGACTTCAATATCCTACAAAATCAGCTTCTCTCCCTTAAACTGGTTTTAATGCCAATAAAACAAAATTTATGCTTTTCTCGTCAAACGAAACATCTCTTTTCAGTTTTACACACTTGTTAACCAACAGATTGAACAAGTAGATGAATACAAAAAATCTTAGCTTCGTAATTGCTTCAAAATTGAAATTCACTCCCCACATTGATTGTATTGTAAAAAAGATTAAAATAAATCTTGGCTTTTTTATAGACATAAACATTGTTTCCAAAACTATGTTCCGCCTAGACTTGGTAAAAGCAACTATTCTTCCATTGTTTGGTTATTGCGACATTATCAATCAGCAGCCAACACGTTAAATAAACTTAACACACTATTTCATTCTGCTCTTAAATTTACTTTGGTTGCCCCGCATAAAACCCACCATTGTGAAATGTATATTGGTGCTAAATTATCTTCACTAAATAAGCGAACAATTATTTAGGCCCTTTTCATACTTAAGGTCTTAACAAGTCAGCAAAATATATGAATTGTTTGTTAACTATACCGATTTAAAAAGTAAGCCTTAGAAGCTCAAATTTCTTCCTGCTAAATTTCCTAGGTTCACATCAAGATATGGGAAAAATATTTTGTGGTGTCTGCCCTACGTTTTGGAACAGTATTGCCTTGAACTTGAAGCTACAGTCACTACCTTCTATGCTCAACCTTAGATCTAAATAAGAATTAGAATATCTTCCTAGCTGTGATTACAAATAGTGATTCGTGTTTGAAATGTTGCTAATGTTGAATTTGTTCCCTCTCAATGTGCAATATCTCATAGTCAGAAACCGCTTTGTCCTTTACAGGGTCGCGGTGAGCCGGTGCCTATCCCGGCAGACACAGGGCACAAGGCAGGGAAATAGCCACGATGGGACGCCAGTTTCAGTGTGCAATATGCCACCTATAATTTATTTTTCCGCATTGCAATATTTAACTATGTTAATTAAATTTCGTTTATTACGTGCAATGCTGTGTGCAAATGTTTTTTGTTGTTTTTTCTTATTTTGTTTGGTTAATTTGTAATATTTATACATTTTTTTTCTTTGCAACTCGTGTATTGTGTCGCAGGAATCCCGTCAAGAGCTTGCAATCTCACTGGGTATTTTTTTGCTGTAATAATAAACATCTACCTATCTTTGAGTTTTGAAATATTTCACATTCGTACAATGTATTTTACACCATCGCTTTCCAAAGAGCTTTTAATGTTCAACTCAATCTTTTTTTTTACAGCAGGATCACTTTGTGATGATGTGGTTAATACCCCGCGCATGCGAAACTGAAGGAACAGTGTAACGTCATAAAACTTGGAAGATGGAAAGAAAATAGAACACACTGACTAACAGGACCCACGCCAGGAGGAAGGGTTGAGAGAGAGAGGCGAACCTGGCAGCACCAGCTCATGTGGAGAGCCTAGAGTCGACCCAAGCCAGCTGAAGGAATGTTGATATCGGTCTTGGATGGCTCCAGAGATGCAAAGTTGGACTACCTCCTGGATGTCTTGATAGCAGTCCTAGGGCACCTGGAGGCATGTGAGCCGAAGGGGAGAAGCTATGGTGGAGCCTCAGGTTGGGGAGCGAGCTGTATATATGGAGACGGCCGGAGCCCTGGGAGAAAACACGCCAAAATAGGGACCCCAGATTTTGGGGCCCAAGCTGCCAAGGGGGAGCCCAGAGCTGAGAATATAGCATTCTGGGCCATCGACCCGACTCGGACCCCCTTTCTAGAGGTTCACGCTGCAAGAGAGCCTCTTCACATATCAATTTAGGGCAGCATGTGACTTGGTGGGGTGAGACAGGGAGGAGGAATTGAGGATCTGGTTCTCTTTGTGGGACGATGTCGCCCTCGCCATATATCTGACCAATATGGCAGAGAGAAGGAGTACACCAGAGGTAACCATTAAAGAAATGGGGAAAGTTTGTGAACCCCCTTTTCATTGGCAAAACAGTGGTTCTGGAAGTGGTGTCTTTCATGACAACTTTTCATGTGGCACTATTCGGTGATGTTTGGGGATGTGGGCAAACTTCAGCCGCTCTGACCACCGGCAGATAAACCACTATTTTCGAGTGTATTTAAAGCAGTCTAAACAATTTTATTATTATTACCTTGGTTTTATTTCTAGTTCCTTCAATTCTCGTTGAATGTTCTTAATCATTATTATTTACACTTAAACCATTGGGGCGACTGAAACCATGCCACACCTTGCAACAGCTGGGCACCTGCTTCCTGCAAAAACAATACCTTCTCCCACTTGTCTGAATCAGTATCTCCATCTCACTAACCATACAGCAAAACACCACCCTCACCATCACGTTTTTCTCTCTTATTTGACCCTCCAAATCTTCTGATTTATTGTCAGTATCCTGCTGTTGCTGTAATGTATTTGTCTCGCTGCTGCCAATTCGCTGTAGTTGTACAGTCGGAACTGTGTATATCAATTTCCCACATCACACTCATCGTACAGCACAACCCTATGCTTACCCTCACCTCATTCTCTCATTTAACACTCCACATCTTCTGCTTTATTGTCAACATCCTGCTGTTGCTGTGTGACACCACGGCTTCGACTGCGGGCTTGTGATGGCTTACAGCGGCAACACCACGGCGAGGATCAGCACCCACTCCGCGATAGATCAGCCAGCGACCATGCATGAGCAGAGACTTCTTGATTTTAGATGCTTTATTGAAACCAGCAGTGCACGGGGCCGGAGTAGCGGCATACAACCAGCTGCTACATCATGACGCTCCCTCCTCCTCGTTCCCCCAGGAGACTCTCTCGCCCCCTCCAACCCCCCGCCTATATATCCCCGCGGCCCCTTCTAGCGAGTTCTAACCAATGTCACCCTTCGTGGCTTTGTCCCCCCTCTACAGTAAAAGTCCCCTCTCCCCTATTCCTTAACTCTGCAATTGTACTGTATTAGTCTCGCTGCCTAGCCGCATCCAACTCGCAGTAGTTGTAGTATGCATCGTGTATATCAATTACCCTCATCACAATCATCGAGTTTCACAACTCCATGATAATTCTCATCTACCTCATCTCATCCTCCTTCGTTTATCTCTCATTATCTTCTCCTTTATAATTGGTTGTTGTACACCAGATTAAGCATTATAACCAGTCCATCTGCGTGTGTTAAAAGAGTTTAATCGTTGTACCATTGTTACCATCGCTGTTTGTAGTCCAGATTATCCAGTATAACCAGTCAATCTGCATGTATTAAAATAGATTGGTGTGCCTGCAGTATATATTGCCCCCCTGGGATGTCCCCTTTGATGTGTGGGTGTCGTATCCTGGGTGTGGCCCTGCCGTGTGACCCGTTTCTGTCGCAGAAGGCTCTGGCCCCTATTCATCCTAATCACCTATACAGGTGTGGCTCCTCAAAGCTTGATTCCTGCATCAGTGCCCTGTTCCCCCAACCTTCTGGCCATTTGCCGTGAGCTGATGATACTTAATCGCTCTCATTATGTCCATTGGGGTGCTGGCAACAAAAAGCCCATTAACCTGCCTATGATTGATTTCTCTACCCCCATCCCTTTATTAAGTCTTACATATTGATTGCCGAGGAAGCGACAAATTAGACCTTTAGCAGCTCTGCGTTGCTTGTGGAAAATACCGCTTGTTGTCCACCTTCTCAGCACGCATATTGTCTGCAACTGAAACCTACTTTACGTTGCTCAATGTACCCTCTCTGGACACCAAAAAGCCCCATTCATTGCTAATCTGATCTCGAACAAGAGTCTGGACTTGCTTTTCCTTAACAGAGACCTGGCACTATCAAGATGATTTTCTAACATTGAATTATGCTCTAGCGTGGAACTTTGAACTCCATCAGAACACTTGTTTCCATGACCGCTGTGGCTGTGCAGCAGTTCTCTATGCTGATACTGCCAACATCCGACCATTTCCATTGTCCATCTTCCATTCATTCGAGCTTAGGTCTTTGATTTGGAGGTCGGCTCAACCTGTGAAGTTGGTGCTGCTCTACCGCTCACCTGGAGCCTCCACTTCTTTACTCAATGAACTGTCTGAGCTGATTTCTAATCTGTACTCCAGTTCTGGAAGGATCGTGATTCTAGGTGATTTCAACTTAAATGTTTACTCTCTAAAAAGCCTTCTTACAAGAGATCTCATGGCCACTCTGAACTCACTTGGCTTCACTCAACACGTGACATCTGCAACTCACAGGTGCGATAATACTCTCGATTTGGTTTGCTAATGGGGCATATTGGTAACCAACCTGTCAGTCACTGATCCTGGTTTATCTGATAACTCCACTGAGTGGTTTTATCTTCAACTGCTGCCTCCCATTTCCATCACCAAGTCCCAAATCCAAGCTTGAAACCTTAACGCCCTTACTCCACACATATTCACCGCAGCTATCAACAGTTCAACACTTTCTTCCTTGGCTTACTCCACCTCTGGTTCGACAGTAGAAAACTTACAACAGCCTGCTATCAAGCATATGGGATGATTTGGCCCGTAAAAATTACGCAGAAAACCATCCCCCTGGTATACTGCTGAAATCCAAGAGCTCAAGGCGATTGCAAGCAGCGCTGAACGGACTCATAAAATCTTGCCTCACCATTCATGCACAAATATTTAAGGAACAGCTCAACCGCTACTGGAAGGCATTTGACTGTGATTGTACCAACCACTTTTCCAGAATTCTGGTTGATACCTATGACAAGCCCAAGATTCTTTTCTCGACAATTAATCGGCTCCTTTGTCCAACCAATCACTCGCCCTCATCTCTCTTCACTAAGAAAGATCAGGCGGATAAGTTGATTCTGTTTTTCTCAGAAAAAAATTGAAGCCCACCATATCTCTGCCCAGCCTCAACCAACCAATACCTCAATAAATGTCCCTCCACCTACCATGATCTCAAGCCTCCTGGAATTTTCCGAGTTAACGCAATCCAATGTTTCTTCATTAGTTACCAGATCTCGGCCTACAAACTGCTCCCTGGACCCCTTCTCATCCAAAATCATCCGGGCAAATTTCAAATCCCTTTCCGCTTTCATCACTAATCTCTTTAAAAACTCACTTTGCTCTGGCATCGTTCCCCCGCTATTCAAGTATGCCGCAGCTATGCCTCTGCTTTAAAAACCTAGCCTCGACATCTCTGATAATTATCGCCCCATCTCAAATTTACCATTCCTCTCGAAGGTCCTTGAACGTACAGTGGCCGCGCAGCTCCAGAAACAAACTTCTCAACTATGACCTCTTCAATCCCTTCTAATCTGAATTCAGATTCGGTAATAGTACCGAAACTGCTCTGGTCAAAGTAGTTGATGACCTACTCATCACTGCTGATGAAAGCTTGCCAAGTATTCTTGTCCCCCAAGCATAACAGTGAGCCGCATCAACAGTCCTAGCCAGATGACTTAGCCTTATGGCACAAGTGAGTCTTGAAACGAGATTTGAAGATGCCCAGGGACTCAGTTGACCAAATCTCCAGTGGAACGGCATTCCAGAGCCTCAGAGCAGCATACGTGAAGGCACTGTCACCCATCGAATGTAGGTGCAGTAGCAAGTGACATTTTCATCGATTAATCCTAGCTCTCTTCCTCACTTCAGCAACCATACTGATTAGAGGGCGGAAGTATGGTCAATCAACAACCATGACTGGTGTGGTTGTCAGAGGTGGCGCATGCTTGTTACCCGGAACCATTGAGGCAGCAAGGTTAGCTGGATCGTACACAAATTGTTAAACTTCTTTCTTGATCGTATAATGGTGCCATGCCCTGGATCGCCAGGAGATGGAAGTACAGTGAGCGGATGAATCCTAATTCGTTACACCTGTGTGGGATAGAACGTTGTCCTATCGCATGTGTGGGTTTTATCTTGAAGCATTCTGTTTTCCTGTAACATAAAAACATACCCAGAAATATTAGGGGATGATAACTTTTCACAAATCACGCAGCTTACGTAGGAATTTGGTGCTGGCTTAGTGCCCGGCTGCTCGATTCATGCTCATCTGCCGTTCGTCACGCCACTGAGTTGTCATTTTTTCATGAGTAAGCAAACATTGAGTGCTTCAGAGGTTCAAATTATTATTGGCAGAGAATTGAAAATTAATATTACTGTATAATTGTTTCTTATTACTGTGTTGTTGGACAATTTAATGCCAACACGTGGTTTAAGCTTTCCTTCAGGTGAATGCTTGCATGTATTGGTCGCATGTCACAGTAACTTATGTATTACAATGAAATGGTAAATGTATCCCTTTAATACTAATAGAAGAAAAAACTAAAGATTAATATAAAGCTTTTGACGACCAGACGAGGTCACTGTACCACGGATAACATTCTCTATATAACGATCTGTGCAGATAAAATCAGAAAATACATTCTTTCTTATTTGTTAAGGTGTAAACTATTTTCCACAAGCAATTTTGAATACATATGTTTTCTGAACACTTAATATACTATAATAGTAGTTAAAGCTCTTTGTCAATACACTGCTAGAAGAAAGTAACCCCAATTTAAAATAGGTAATAATGTCAAATGTTACTAACAAATGTGTTTGTTAAGGTTATGAAAAATATAAATATGACGTTTTCTTATTCGTCTTTAGATCAAAGACAGTCATCTCCTCTCATCGTGTCTCATCTATCTGGCTCATGGTCGACACGCAGCCTTGTGTGAAGCTTGCGTGTTCTCTGCCCATGCCCGCGTGGGTTTTCGCTTCCAAAGACACGCTGCTACCTAGGTTAACTGGTCTGCTGAGTAAATTGCCCCCCCCACCCCCCAGAAATGCTGAAGGTACTGTTGTGGGCCTGTCATGGCTGACATACCCTTTCAATGTCGCGTGGATGTCGGGAGCAGTACCAGTGGATTGGCAGACGGGTGGTCGTTTATCTTCAAAAAGGGGGACTGGAGGGTGTGTTCCAACTTCTGAAAGATCGCATTGCTCAGCCTATATGAGATAGTCTGTGCCAGGGCATTGGAAAGTAGAATCTAGCCGATTGTCAAACCTAAGATGTGGATTCTGTCCTCGCCATTGCAACAACGGACCAGCTTTTAACACTCACAGATTCTTTGCCGAACCAGTCTACATGTGTTTTATGGACTTGGAAAAGGCGTATGATTGTATGCTGCAAAGGTTTCTGTGGGAGGTACTGCGGGAGTACGGGGTACTGGGAACGTTATTGCTCCACCAGTTAGTACTTGTACAACCGAAGTGAGAGCTGTGTTAGCATCCTTGACATTAAGTTAAGCCCGTTTGCTGTGGCCGTTGGGTTCCGCTAAGGGTGCGCCTTGTTTCCTATTCTGTTCTTGATCTTCATGGACAGGATATCAAGGCATACCCAAGGACCAGATTGTGTCTAGATTGGGGGTATGAGGGTGGCATCCCTGCTTTTTGCAGATGATGTTGTCTTCTTTACTTTATCAGACTGATCTCCAGCGTGCACTTATCCTCACAGTGATGCTGTGGAGATGTCAGCACCTACAAATCTGAGGCCATGGTTCTCACCTGGAAATAGGTGGCTTACCCCCTCTGGGTGGGGAGTGAGCAGCTGACCCAAGTGGAGAAGTTTAAGTATCTCGGTGTCTTACTCACGAGTGATGGCAAAATAAAGGGTGAGGTCAACAGACAGATGGGGACTGCATCTGCAGTAATGCAGGCATTGTACTGCACCGTCGTGGTGAAGAGGGAGCTGAGTCAGGAGGTAGAGCTCTCAAGTCACCGATCATTCTTCGATCAAACCCTGAACTATGGTCATGAGCTTTAGGTAATAACAGAAAGAGCAAGGTCAGAGGTTCTTGCGGCTGAAATGAGGTTCCTCAGTAGGGTTTGCTGGGCTTAGCCTTAGTGATAGGGTGAGAAGATCACTGATCTGGGAGGATCTCAGAGTAGAACCGCTGCTCCTCTGCATTTAGAGGAGCCAGTTGAGGTCGCTAGGGCAACCGATATGAACGACATTTCTTGATGCCTCTCTCTGGAGGTGTATTCGACACGGCCAACTGAAAGGAGACTCTGGGACAGACCCAGGACCCTTTGGAGGGATTACATCTCTCAGCTGGCCTGGGAAGTTGCTTGTAAAAAAGACATCTTTGCTGCTTTGCTAAGTCTGTTGCTTCCGCGACCCCGACCCGGATTAGTGGTAAGACAATGGATGGATGGATATAAATCGATGAGGCACATCAAGTAACAAATACGATCATCGTAAAAAAAGGAATAAGTGTTACTGAGCCGAGCAGTAACAAGTCAACAGGGCACCATCATCCAAACACCCAGCAGTGGAGTATCAACAGCCAGAGGTCTCTAAGGCACACACATTAAATGTAATAACAAATGCATTTGGGTTCATAGTTCATCCATTTAAAGCCAACTACATCCTAAATTTTAATGTCCTCTCAGAAGATTACAAAATGAGAGTGCAATCTACATTTTTTTAAAGAAAGCATTCCCTTACCACTATTCTTAGAGTAAGTAACCTTATACTGCAGTCAAAGCTAAAGTTGTAAGTTTACCTGAAATTATTAAATTGTTTAGTCTAAGTGATTATCAAGGCTAGACACCGACAGTGTGTTGGCAACAATCACTTATTTACTAAGATGCAGAATTTTATTACATAGGACTCTGTCTGTATATACATTAGAGTGGGTGCATGGCAGTTTGGTACCAGATTCAGAGTACCCTGTCCTATGGGTACTTGTTCCAAGCTAGTAAAACGTACTTCTGACATCAGTATAAAGGTGGTAGAGGGATTAAGAGGGTTGATGGTACAAGTGCAAAAGTGCGAATTTAAAGCTGCAATAGTGTGAACGTTTAGACGAGAAAACAATAAGTGGAACGTAAAGCTGAAATAAGAAAAAAGAATTCCGCCATATATATAAACCTACAAACACTTGCTCCATTATATAATAATAATAATAAGTGCATTTGTAGAGCGCTTTTCACCCGATGGTCACAAAGTGCTGCACAGGGCTGCGGAGAGAACGGCACGCCAACAACGACAGAGAACGGAAAATCACCAATATTTTTTGAGGGTTTTTTTGTACCAATCTGAGCGGTGGAGAGAACGGCATGTCAGTAACATCAAGACAGTTCAACTGAAAGTCAAACAGTAGTGATAAATTATAGGACACAAGGTCAGCAGAAAATAAATAAAATAAATAATTTTTCAACAAACAAGTAAGGAAAAAAGTTCCTGAGCAGACGCAGGTCGGAAGAGAGCCAATATTCCGGCACGGCACCACTGAGCCGCGTCAACAGTCCGAGCCAGAGGAAGGAATAAATGTTCCCATGCAGGTACAGGTCGGAAGAGAGCCAGCATCTCGGATGAGCACAATGAGCCACATCAATAGTCCTAGCTGGAGTGCTTCTTGAGAGCTTAACGGAACAAGTGAGTCTTGAGACGAGATTTGAAGATGGCCAAGGACTCGGCCGAACGAATCTCCAGCAGAAGGGCATTCCAGAGTCTTGGAGCAGTGCATGAGAATGCTCTGTCACCCATCGAAAGGAGGTGCGACCTGGGCACATGCAGCAAGCCTGTATTGGAGTATCGAAGTTGTCGTGTTGAGGAGGGTGCCTGAATTAGGTCATGGATGTATGTCGGAGCTGCGCCAGTAAGAGCATTGTAGGTGAAAAGGAGGATATTGAATTAAATCCTCTATTTAACAGGTAACCAGTGGAGAGCTATGCGTACTTTTTACCAATGTACATATGTATCAATAGAACAGGTTTTTACAATGTCTGGCAATTATACACGTGTGAAGATCTTAAAACACCAAAATAGATACATATCGCAATGTGTCTATCTTGAAAAAGCCACACATGCTTGTCGGCAAAATATACAAACATGGAAGCTTTGATAACATGTGCATTGTCCTTTAAACTGGTTGGCCTACACCAGACATGGCTTTCTTTTGAGCCTGATTGTCAGTGTTAGCCAGATGATGCAAAATGCAGTCAGCTCAGGGCAATGCAATATCAATGGTTAGTAGCTCAGGTGGTCCTGCCTCAAGTGGAGGAGTTTAAGTATCTCGGGGTCTTGTTCACGAGTGAGGGAAAGATGGAGCGTGAGATTGACAGGCGGATCGGTGCAGCGTCCG
>JAZEWT010000002.1:23710875-23729360 GCA_036362905.1 Mordacia mordax | reverse complement strand
TTTCCGGGATAGGCTCCGGCTTCACCGTGACCCTATATAGGATTAAGCGGTTTCAGACAATGAGATGAGATGAGATGAGGTTTCAGATAATGAGATGAGATGTTCTGATGTTGTTGTTTTTGCTAGACATGCCGTTATCTTCAGAGCTCAGATTGGTAACAAAACAAAAAGAATATAATTTTGATTTGCCGTTCATATATCGTTTTGTTGTTGCTTACATGCCGTTCTCTCCACAGCTCTGTGCAGCGCTTTGTGAAAGCACTCTAATAGTGCAATTGTTATTATTATTGTTCGTGGCAGAATAAAATAATAAATACTTTAACTTTGATTCGAATCATAATTATGATTGCAGCCAATGCCCATAAAGACCATTGGGGAGGGAAAACAGTAAATTATTCCACCCTTACCATACGGTGTATAATGGACTGACATTTAGTTAAATGACAGTCAATGGGAGAAACTAACCTTACAATAGGGACATTTTACTTTTAGTCCGACACCTATATAGGCAACACTTCACATGCAAAAGGGCTTCAGTGGTTATAAAGCTAGGTGCAGTTTCAGGAAAAGGAGTGACATAAGGAGGTGATGTGAGAGACGGGGCTGGAGCAAGCAATGCATGTGCTTTCAATCACAGCAATGTGAGAACACCCTTGGATCCATAAATAAAAAAAGAAATTACATTCAATACGCTTGCAGTTTATAGTGCGACCAGTTAACCGAAGCGTGCTCGCAATCCGGAATCTCCTGCATGCATATATTTTTGGGGATTTTTTTTTTCAATTAGGCATCGTCTGTGCCCGTGTCATGCAGTTTTTTTTTGTTATGTGTTTGTGCATCGCTTCCAACGCAATGTTACCAATTAATTAGTTAAAATTATTTCTTTGTGGAAAAAGCTGGAGGCATCCTGACTCCTTCCAAATTGTAATTTCCTTGCCTCTCAAATTCTCCACCATTGTGCAGTACGAAATCCTCTGGAGCTCTTTGGGCAAACTTTCATTCTAGGTGATTGAGAGAAAGAGGCAAGAGAATTGACACTGGCCTGGGACAAGGGCATATGCAAAGGTTTGGGAGAAGACTTTCTGCATTACTTAAGAGGATGAGAAAAAACATTGGGGAACTTGAGGAATAATATCAAATTGACAAAGGGTGACTTTGCTGTTTTATTTCTTTCCCCTTTGCAGGTTTACTTTCCTTCTTCATGAAGGAGACACCATCTGAGATGAATGAGGGCCCCCTGCTTCATATTTATTTTACCAGAATATCTTCGGACAACTGCGTCATCTCTCTATAAGAGAGCTAACACTTGCTGTTTGTTTTAATATCTCAACAAGTGGATAGTGGATTACGTATGTCCCTGACAAGCAATTTGACCCCATTAGCTCCCCCTCCCCCGTGGGCAGTTATGATTCATTACATGCTTCCTCGTCAATAAAAAGTTCATCATGCCAGCTTTGTAAAGGTCACAAAGGTCATTCATACATCTGTTACTTCGACAGGATGCTACTCTTTGTCTCTCAACGGACACTGGCCTTGAGGATGTTATAAGCCCATATACGACCCAGTAGTCTGATACTTATGAGCAAGAGCAGAATCTTACATTATCTCAGAGTGGTTAGCCAATAGGGTTTTCGACAGCAGGCATTTTTGTTTGTGGAAAGATAACTAATTATAACCTTCTCCGCTACCATGCCTGTAACTAAATATTTCTGTGAATATAATAAATATGTATACCGCTCTGTAGATCGTCATAATTGGACTGCATTTGAATGGCATAGATACATCTATATATGATTCTACTTTAATAATAATAATTGCATTTCTAGAGCACTTTACACCAGAGGGTCACAAAGTGCTGCACAGAGCTGCGGAGAGAACGGCACGTCAACAACAACGAAACAAGAACGAAAATCAGCAACAATAACGTTATTTTTGAGGGGGGGGGGGTTATCAGCATTATCACCATTAAAATGTGACATTTAGTGCCAGCTCTGCAGTAGAACAAAATCTCCAGCAAGTGTAACCGATGGTCACCCGTCGCGTCTCCCTTTCCGCTCACTTTCGGCTGCGCGATCGTATGAGAGACGTGACGGGCATGACGGTTAGCCCAAAATATCACACTGTACGAGCACTTGCGATCCGACCAAGCAATCGATACGCGCGCACGCGAACGCACGAAAAGATATTCAGATGGTAAGTCTCTGCATTGTGTTTTTTTTTGATGACCAATTCCTCTTCGAGCTCCATGCGCGCCACAGATGCTCTCTTGCTGCTTTTGCTGTGATGCGCTTTCATCTGCCACCACAGCAGACTCGCACCACTTGCTTTACCCATACCAAAGCGCTGACGCGAATCTTCAATTATATAAACAACTCTTTATTCGCTCGCTCGACCATCACACACACCAACTTCACGAAGAACATCCACCACCAGCATACGGAGCCACATCAAATCTCCTTCACAGCCCTCAGCGAAGTCTCCCGCTCACTGATAACGTGTCCGTAAGGACGGGCATGGCTCTCTGTACGTGGGGGCATGTCCATGTAGATATGTCATCACTCGCATTTATGTGCGACCATGCATATGTACAACTCATCATTACCATAGCCACCGGCTACACAAGTCACCGAGTCTTATGAACGTGTTCATCTCATCTCATTATCTGAAACCGCTTAATCCTATTTTGGGTCACGGTGAGCCGGAGCCTATCCCGGAAACTCAGGGCGTAAGGCAGGAACACACCCGACGACGGGACGCCAGTCCATCGCCGGGCATTGCGGGACAATTTTAGTCTGCGAGCCAATCAACCTATCCAGGAGCATGCTTTTGGACTGTGGGAGGAAACCGGAGCACCCGGCGAAAACCCACGCGGACACGGGGAGAGCATGCAAACTCCACACAGAAATGCACCCGAGCCGAGAGATTCGAACCCGGGACCTTCTTGCTGTGAGGCGTCAGCGCTAACCACTGGGCCACCGCGCCGCCCTTATGAACGTGTTGTTCTTGAGAAATCACAAGTATTATGGGGAATTTAGTATGAAACTGTCAGCTTACTTCTAAATCTCGGAGGGAGGTAAACTTTATACTGCATCGAGCTACTATTTTGCAACCAATCCCCAGATATTATTTTAAATTTAATGTAGGCTCATGATTCCTTCCTGGTCTCATCTTGTTATATGTACTGTAACTAATAACAAGATGAAGTGATCTAAGGCAACTGGGAAGAGTTGCCGATCAGTTTGACCACATATATAATGGAAGGTTTATGAATTAGACAATTGTATATAAGAGAAGTTCATGCTACTTTTCACAGTCACCCGCGGGTACGAGCAGGAGTGACCAATATAGTGGGAGAGGTAGAGGTTTGGTGAGAGCGTAAATGGCCGCTCACCTCAGGAGCTCGATTGGAGCCGGCTATGCAGGGACGAGTTACAGCTTCATGGTATGGGAGACAATTAACAATACGAAGCAGTTGTGTTAAGATGGTGTCAATTTAATTATCCTAGTAAACCGGTTTCACAACTCACATCGTCATCAAAATAGTATGCTCCATCGCTTCCTGCGTACTGTCTGATAATATGACTAAAACCACCTATGAACCTTAACTGTTTAGGTTTCACCCACCGCCGCGGCATTACCCAACAACCCGAACACCCACGTGTGTGAGTGTATATATGTGCCGTGGTGCATTTGCCAGGCATCTCAGTCAGGCAAACCATAACACCTGGGTCTGTCCCATAACCTCCTGTCAGTGAGCCTTTGACACTTCACATGGCTTCAAGGTACACATGGCCTGGCGCAGGCACCGTGGCGACACCACCACTTAGTAGCGAATGACGGTTGTTGTTGTGCCGAAGTCTGTGCACCTAGCACCAGTCCTCACGCATCTATGTGTCTGAGCGTCGATTTACACGATCTGGCAGGGTCTTCGCCCGGAACTGTGGAGTCTATAGTCACCATTCCCTCACGCCCTCCAGTTGGTGACGTAAGATGACCATAGCCAACCCATTAATTGCCGCTCACAGTGTTACCCCCCTGCATTTCATCTCAAACCGTTGGGTTGCTATGCAGCCGATGCTACGGCTAGAGGCGTTACGGATCTCCGTAGCTACGCGCGTCACCTCGCTTATATCTCCTCATGCCAAGCTTTATGGCTCTCCTCGCTCCGTGTCTCCGGTAGTCACCAGGGCTGGCAGCTTAAATGCCACGCAGCCAGCTGCCCCTGCCGCAGATGTGCAGGTGACGTTGGCAGTCGCTGCTGTAGATGGTGTTTTCCCATCGAGCACCACCCACCCGAGCCAAGCTTGGTCTGCTGCTGGCTTGCGCGCTCTACTTCTTGTGCAAAAGCTTGTGCTGGCTCCTACTGTACTTACAGCTCTCTCGTCTCGGACTGTCTTTTAGCCAGTCACTGCAACTTGCTGCTGCATCGTACTCAGGATGCATTGTGCTACCGATGGCGCTTCTGTAACACTAATTCCAGCTTGTGCCCTCATTTCCCCTGCGCTCTCTGCTGTGGAGGCTCGCCGCCTATGCTGCACAACTGAGTCAGACTCGGTCCGCTGCAGGCTGTCGCCACTTCGCCGGGAGCTGCTGCCGCTTTTACCATTGATCTCAAGACGCCTTTCGTCATCGCTAGTTCCCTTTCATCAGGTGGTGGAACATCACCCACACGCCCTGCTGTGTTGCTGAGCCAAGCATGTTCCTACAAAATTCTGCCAAGCACTCCCATAGTAAGGGCGGCGCGGTGGCCCAGTGGTTAGCGCTGTCGCCTCACAGCAAGAAGGTCCCGGGTTCGAATCTCTCGGCTCGGGTGCCTTTCTGTGTGGAGTTTGCATGCTCTCCCCGTGTCCGCGTGGGTTTTCGCCGGGCACTCCGGTTTCCTCCCACAGTCCAAAAAGCATGCTGCTACATAGGTTAATTGGCTCGCAGGCTAAATTGCCCCGCAGTGCCCGGCGATGGACTGGCGTCCCATCGTCGGTATATCCTTGCCTTGCGCCCTGTGTCTGCCGGGATAGGCTCCGGCTTCACCGTGACCCTGTATAGGACTAAGCGGTTTCAGACAATGAGATGAGACTCCCATAGTAGGAGCTGTCTATTAACTTGCTCCACTCACTCTGTTAAGCTCAGATTATCCCTGCTTTACCATCGTCGCGGTGCCTCGCTCTGGGAATCTTCTCCGTATCTCTCTGGTGTCTCTGTTTGTCCCCTCCGTATCTTCCCCGATATCTTTGGGTTCCTGCTTATATGCGCTTCAACCCACCGTTCTAGTTTTAACCAACTAAAACCAGGACATCAAGATTGTCTCATTTCACGTTCCTCCACTCGTTTTACCTGACTCATCTCATCTCTCCAAGAATTTTTTTTAATTAACTCATGCCATGTGAGTAGGCAGTCATTGTCCATGCTCGGTGAATTATTCTTTGTACAAGCAGCCACGTCAGCATTATATTTGTTTTTCCTCTCAGCCACGTTTACACTTTGCTCTTAAGCAACTTGAATTTGATCAATTGAGCCCTCCCCCCCCCCACCTGGGGCTCACAGCTGTCTTTGTCTTTATGCAAATTCTTTGTCTTTGTGTATGGATATACGTGCATTCCCTCATTCCATTGATGCATTTATTCCGTGCTTTCTGTGGAATATATTTGCAGCATTTGTGTGTGTATGCCCAGTCAACCTCGGGGTTTATATATTGTTAATAATAACAATTGCACTTCCAGAGCGCTTTTCACCCGAGGGTCACAAAGCATAGAGCTGTCAGCAACAACAATGCCATAAGAACGGCAAATCAACAACAATACATTGGAATGTTCCCATCACCAGCTGCGCGCCTTTATTGGAGGTTTACTTGATTTGTTTTCTCTCATCATAAACTGTACTGCTGTTTTTAGATCTATACAGCAACTCTGTTTATGTATATAAATGTGGGCGCGTTTCCGCCCTTTCCAATTTAATTTAGCTTTGCATTTATTGTCTAATTTACCTACGATATCAAACTGTTCTGGGATTAATTTAGCAGCTGCAGCTGGTAAATGAGGAACTGCAGTGAAGCACTCATTGTGAAAACAAATTGCACCCGATTCATGTACAAGTTGCTTTCTCGCTATTGGGAAATTCGACAGATATGTAAACATTCCTGAATAAGCATTGGCCATATTCATCAGCACCTGGGCAAATGGCGAAGAGAATCGAAGCCTTGCATACTAATAATCCTTTCCTGACTTGCTTGACCATTTATAATAATAATTTGCACGTCTAGAGCACGTTTTGCCTGAAGGTCACAAAGCACTGCACAGAACTGTGGAGAGAACGGCACGTCAGCAACAACAACCACAGATGAACGGCAAATCACCACCATAACATTTTTGTTTTATTCCTTACAAATCTGAGCTGTAGAGAGAACGGCATGTTAACAACAACAGAGCAGTTATAACTGAAAGTCAAATAATGGCTCTAATTTAGAGAAGGGCATAGAATAAGCGATAAATATAATTGTTCAACAAACAAAGGAAGTGTTCCTGAGCAGGCGCAAGTCGGCAGCGAGCCATCATCCCAGCACAAGTGAGCTACATCAACAGTCCTAGCCAGAGGCCTTGACTTTCAGAACAAGTGATATACATACGTATGTAATAAAATACCACTACTATAAGCTCTCATTCATCCACTGCTGGATGATTACATCCCAAAGCCTTAAACACCTCTCGTGATCTCACGGTGCAAAAACTATCTAGCGCCTGCACACGAGCTTATTTGATGGTTTCATCTCCACAACAGAAAATTGTCTGTCAGGAGTGCTCTCTCCTTTAACTGCCACTCCACTGTTAATTTCGACCAGGTCACTTATATCCCTTCTGGTGACAGCATCCTCCTCAACCCCACATCCTTCTATTAACACTACGAAGTATTTTTCCCAATCATATTTATCATCACAAAATGTTTTTTTTCTTCTTCCAGAAACGAATACCTGTCTCAGCCGCTGTATATGTGGATAGGTTCAAAACTCGACGAGCCTCAGCTTTAGTTTAATGTTCGCCAATCCTTACAATAGAGAGGTAGGTCTGACTGCTGGAGGTCAGAGGGACTGGCAAAAAAACAGACTGGTGGTAAATCTGATCATGTTTTTCCCAATTGTGTTAGCACCACACAATACGTGAGGCCGACACACCTGTGCCCACGGCACTCACAAACCTTCCGTAACCGTGCCTTTGGAAGTTTTGCTCACGTTCCCGTTTAAGAAAATATGGCGGTTTTCGTAATTTAGAATAAGAGGTGTTCACCAGTGCCATCAAGACACTCTGGTTTCACCACAACGTGCGTAAGCCTACGGGATAAGAGGTTGAGAAGGCACCAGAGTTGACGAAGACGTTCTCTTCGCCCAATGGCACATACGTCCCCTCTACCATTCCCTCTGCTCCCCTCCGGTCGTGTCGCTCTGTGTGTCGCTCCACGCGTTGCTGCATGGCCCCCGGGCCGATTACGTCGCACTACGCCAACGTGAGCTTCATTAAAACGTACTCACGTCACTCGATTGCAGCCACCGGCCGTGGTTGATGCACGTTATTAAGTGTGGAAGGATCGAGGGACATCGGTTCTAATCCCTGTCTCGCGCAGATCCCCTTCCAGCTTCTTCCAGGTCACGTCCGTCCGCGGGTCTCACTGGGCCTAGCAGCTGAACTCTACACTGCTGTTCGCTGCCACTTGCTGACTTATGGTCTCGAATCTCGCACATGCTAACGTGTTGCTATATTTTAGCACTAAATGTTTATTTTGCATGCTCTCCCCGTGTCCGCGTGGGTTTTCGCCGGGTACTCCGGTTTCCTCCCACAGTCCAAAGCATGCTCCTGGATAGGTTGATTGGCTCGCAGACTAAAATTGTCCTGCAATGCCCGGCGATGGACTGGCGTCCCGTCGTCGGGTGTATTCCTGCCTTACGCCCTGTGTTTCCGGGATAGGCTCCGGCTCACCGTGACCCTATATAGGATTAAGCGGTTTCAGATAATGATGATGATGATGTTTATTAAGATGACAAAAAATCTGATAACGATAGTTATGCTCATTATGATAATGAAATATAGTGATCATAGTAATCGTGCTGATAGCAATGAAATGTTGATGATGTTGATCATATAGATTGATGACGACACAGCTGGATAATCCACTATTCCCAAAATCATTGGGAGATAATTGAATTATTTCTTTGCAGCTGAATTGACAGGATTTATAGTCCTCAGCTTTTACAATGAATTTTGAACCAGCATTCCTATATAGCTACATCAGCCCCTGCTCACAATGACCAAGCTTATGCTGTCTAGGACTTCCTTGACACCCTTTCCAGTATTTTCTGTAGGTTCGTGGATAATAAAGGAAGGGTCGTCTGCCACTAATTGCTTGATGGTAAGGCCTTTATGATTAAAATTAAGTTTGCCATATTTATAGCCGTGAACTGCACTGTTTGCTCTTTCATGGTGACTATGCTCTTGGATTAGACCTGGAGTGAAGAGAATGTATTAACGCACTCATTAATTCAAATTCGAAGATATGTATTCGAACAAACAACGATTCAGAGGCGCAATAAAACCGCAGAGATGGGAGGAAGGAAGGCAGCCACGAAGTTAGCCAGCACCAACATTTTCCAGAGACAGTGTCCTATATTTTATGATGTTATCGGACAATTAATTAAAGAGTGTTTTAGTTTTGGGCAAAAAAAAACAGAGAGCGCTTAGGAAACCCACGCATTAAAGGAGTAGAACATACAAACTTCACACAGAAAGGCGTCCGAGGCAGGAATCAAATAACCTCGAGCACGACTTTGTTTTACCAAATGCAGCTACTGCCACTGCGCCACCCTGCCTTCCTAAAATGTTTGCCAGCACCCCACCTTCTGGCTCTTTACTGGACAAACATAGTCACTCTTCAATAGGAGAGAAACTCTCTACCATTCTCTGATATGAAGATCTCGTAGAAGCACTCAGAATTGGCTGGGACCTCATGGACTTCTAGTGAGAATACCTCCCTGCAGACCTCGCCCCCAAACGCCCTCGTACCCATCTCTTGCAATGGCCTCCGAAACCAGCCCTTCCCTGCAGTGCACACACAGTGCCTATAGTACACACAGATACACAACCAGCGAGGGAGAAAGTGAAGGAGGATGGTGAAGATTAATCGGATTGCAGAAATGAAGATAAATCTAGTAACACGGAGTTTCCCCTGATGAGGAGGCGACCCTCCTTCAGCTGCTACCCATGTCCCGTCCAGGCTCTGTCTCCTTGTGTGTTAGTCCCACCTTTATCGTCCCAGGCAGTCCCATCTGGACCCAGTTTCACCACAGAGAGGGTATTCTAGCAGTCGGTTTGGTCACCACCTAAATCGGTTGTTCTGGACTCACTTGTGTTAATGGCACCAGTCCTTTCAGAGCTGTAAGAAGCAGGGATATGCTTGTGCACCTGTATTGAGTCGCAAATTATTTGGCCCCAATCCAGGTACCTTACTGTGTGGGATGCATTCCTCCATGGCGTGCCCACGCTAGGCATGATAACAACATTTCAGCAGATACAAGGCATGGTGGGAGAGGGGGGCGGGGGTGATGGGGGCAAAGTCTTCCCAAAAAATAGTACTTTGTAATGATGTAGGTTTTCACGGCTCGATGCAAACTATGAGGTGAGCCAGAGGCAGAATTGAATTGGGTTAATGCGATTCCGGTGTGCGAGCAAGATAATGGAACCCTTTCAAATGGACGCCGACTTTCGTCCATTGTTCCTGGAATAAAGCAATGCCAGAGAAGAGACTTGACACATACATAGTACCTACATATAAATATGAGTCACAAACGACTCACACACACACACAGCGCCTGAGGATGCCTCCAACGTGTGAGGCGAAACGTCGCGATGGAAGGAGAGAGAGCCATCGACGCAGCTGTCCCGAGAGAGCAGCTTTTTGAAGCAATCATCAAAATAGTACTTTGTAAATATTTCCCAGATTAAATACATCAACTGTTGCTTTGCTTTGTTAATGTAGGGCCCTATTGAAAAATATTTTAAAAATTTGGATTTCTGCCTCCACCCCTGCCCTCCAGTAGTACAAGGGGTGCTCCTGCACCCCATTTGCATTTCCACAAGTGCTGTATACTTCACAGGCAAGCATAGCTCCTCACACATGCAGTGTCAAGGGGCCACATTTTTTTCACTTCGCGGGATATGTCAGCTCATGCACCAATTCACATATCACGGCAGTCACTGCAACTCTGTTGGAGCAAGATATACCCAACCTAAGTACAGCTGACATGGTGCATGAATCGGATAAACGCCCGGGTGGGGGAGCCATACAAAAATATGTTTGTGCACAAGCTCAAAATGCTAGAAACTGGAAACAGTAGCTCTTGGTCTGCGTGACTCTCCGGCTGTTGTGCAATATGGCGATGTTCTGGGACATCTCATACGTGGGTAGTAATAATAATTTAAAGTTATAACACCCGCATTTTCAATCAAAGTCAAAGGTATTGGTTTACAAACAGAACTCTTAAGAGGCGCGAAGCCACTGCAGAAAGGTGGGGAAGGGGAAGGCAGCCACGTATCAACATTTGCCAGACCCTGTGTCCTATATATTATGATGTCGGCCAACTTATTAATGAGTCTCTTTAGTTCTGGGGGAAAATCGAAGACGTCGGAGGCAATGCAGGCAGAAGATGGGGAGTTTGTTGAGTACTGTATAGTCAGTGAGCAATATTGATTCGATTCCAGTTTATGTTGATGTGCTGCGTAATTTTTGCCACATTTACATACTATACTGATATAGATTTTAAGAGTACCCAGCAAAAACCCATGCGGACATGGCGAGAACACGCAAACTCAACACCAAAAGGCACCCGAGCCGATAATCGAACCCATTCCTATGAGACGACAGTGCGAGTAACTGCGCCACCGCATCGCCCATTTATAAAAAAAAAAAGATACGTTGCATAAAAAAGTAAAACTGTGTTTCTTAGATCTTAACGAAAAACGAACGCTTTAACTAGACCTGGGTGGTGTGCATCTATTAAATTATACTAAAACAGTGAAACATTATCTTTACACTCTAAAATTAATCATTATTTGTACACTATAATAATCGGAAACAGCCATGGCGCAGGAGAGGAGGAGCGCTCGATAGCAAAAGAGAGAAAGGAAGAGCACTTGACACGACTATCCCGAAGGAACATCTTTGGAAAATAATAATCCTAATCATGTATATATTTAGCAAATTGAGAATCCATTTATACAATGAATTTGTCTCGCACAAATATTAAAAATAAATAGTTTCCTTTAAAGTATTCAATGTTCTTTATGTTTAAGCACGTCAACTCTCATCTCATCTCATTATCTGAAACCGCTTGATCCTATATAGGATCACGGTGAAGCCGGAGCCTATCCCGGAAACATAGGGCGTAAGGCAGGAATACACCCGACGACGGGACGCCGGTCCATCGCCGGGCATTGCGGGACAATTTTAGTCTGCGAGCCAATCAACCTATCCAGGAGCATGCTTTTGGACTGTGGGAGGAAACCGGAGTACCCGGCGAAAACCCACGCGGACACGGGGAGAGCATGCAAACTCCACACAGAAAGGCACCGGAGCCGAGAGACTCGAACCCGGGACCTTCGTGCTGTGAGGCGTCAGCGCTAACCACTGCGCCACCGCGCCGCCCGCACGTCAACTAATGCTGCCTATTTTTTTGCAGTCATTAAGTTAAATCGATGCCAAATTACGAAAGCTGTCTTGTAAATTCTGCAACATGGGCCTTCTTGACACGATGAGATAAATAATGGAATACTAAATGGCTTCAGGACTACATACTTCAATTGTGGTTGTGTTTAATGTATGCCGGTCTGAATACGAATTTATTAGGGTGAGCACAATGCAAGTTTAATTATTGTTATCATGTTTTGGAAAAAATGCACTTTCTCGACTGATGTTAACATTTATAGTTGGAGGTCAAATATTAGATACTAAATGAGGAATGAAATGAGTTTTTCTTTGTTGCATGAATATTTATGAAGGTTTTTACTAAATATATTCTACACACTGTAAAAATGCATTGCCTTGTTATATCGGCAGCTGGATTATAGATATACATATATAGATATTTATACCGATTAAAAACAAGTTAAAGGTCTTATTCATTTCAACCTGAACCTTGGTGTATTATCTATCATTTTGATATAAAATAAGTTGCTGGATCACTACATGTTTATTTATGGGGTTTTTTGCATTAATTCTTTATACACTTCCTCTTTTAAAGATGTAATACAGATTCGTATAAGATATTGTGATAGTACTGCATATGCTAGTAACATATTCACTAACATTATGTTTTAATGTTTGTTGTTGTTTAACAAGTAACCTGTGAAATTACGAAGGTCGTCTTTGTGATATAGTGATGGCTCGGCATCTCTCTGTATTCTGGCCTCCTCCAGTTTAGATGACTCTGCCTGTTGAGCGCATGCTGGTTATGTGAGGACGGGATCCATTCTCCTCAGCGCTGTTTCACTATGTGCCCATCTCCCACAACACCCAGAGCACCCTGGCCGGCCTCGGGACTTACACTTGCTCACACAAACACAGCGTTAACTACTTCACGACAAGCTGTACGTGGTATACCTCCTGAACACTATTCTACTACGCGCCCGTCTCCCAAGACACCCGCAATACCTTGTCCTGCCTCAAGATTGGCACTCACTCACACACAGCGTTAACACCTCCGCTAACGAGCTACATGCAAGATAACTCGCTCACTTAGACACCACTATTTGCCCGAGTACAATCCCAACCACCTCACCTCTCAATGGATGCTGCGCTCTCCGGACTCACACACCTGCACAATGACAGACACCATGCGGTCTTGTCAGAACTCGATACACTTTAATCACGTACTGTCCCATGACGTGAACTCTGATCACCAGCACGGAGTATCCTCTGTCTGCCGTTCTATCACCACCTGGACTACCAGCCACTGTTTTCAATAGACTTCCTCCCTCTTTCCAAGCGCACAGAGATTTGGGCCTCTCTCACGAACAACGACCCTTTCTGCCCCCCCCCCAAACCTGCCTTTAAGACCCCCTTTCTTATCGACGTCCCAATTTTCCCTTACGACTGTTCCCCACGTCGCCTTTCAACAGAAGAAAGTTGTGGAAAGATTGGCTTCTCACACCTCTTTGAAATTGGTGTGCATTCCCTTCTAGTACCTACCCCAACTAATCCCCCATTCCCCCTCAATTCACATGCTACATCTCTGTGTGCCCCATTCATGCACCAATTCCATATCCTAATCTCAGACACATTCCCGTTTGGGCTTTCCATTCCCATTTTGGTGGCAGTGGCGATCCATTCAGCTTTGCCCAGCGTGGCCTTATGGCCTCTGGCCCACCTTAACCATGGCTCCCCCTTATCACTCAATGTTATCCCATCTTTTGCAATTTAAAAAAATGAGAGTTAGGTCACGTAAAAAAATATTTGTCGTAAACCCTCCACCACCCAACAATGCAAATTGGTAAAGTTTGTCAACGTGAACAAAATATGCCAATTCTTCACTATCTCAGCACGCCGGTGTGTTGGAGAGCAAACTCACTAAACTCACAGCATTTACATTGGATCCTAGCACGAACGAGTGCGTGATTCATGAAATCACTACTTACCCATATAGGGAGATCTAAACGTTTTCTCTTTATTCTTAAGCGAACGCGTCTCAAATTGGTGCGGGTTGTCTGATGATGCTGATTGCATCGTATTTCTTTTGAAAATACTGTGAGTTTGCTCTCCAACACACCGGTGTGCTGAGATAGTGAAGAATTGGCACGTTTTGCTCATGTTGCCAAACTTTACTAATTGGCTGCTGTCGGGTAGTGGAGGGTTTATAAAAAAAAAACATTTTTTTTACGTGACCTTACCCAAAAAAATGGAATTCATCGATAACATTGGTCACGAATGCCGTCGAATAAAAATTGAGAGAGTGAGCACGGTGTGCTGCAAGTGTCATATGGTGTGGTGGTGAGTATGCTGCTGTTGGAAATGGGATTGTGTCGTCAGCCAGGGAGAAAGTTCACCTGCGGCAGTGAAGGGGTCGGGTCCGTGTGCTGGGGGTTCGCTTGTGTATGGCACTACATCTCAATAGACCAATCCGTGTGCCTTTAATCTCCGTCTTTGCATGCTTGGCATAGTTGATTAGGACATGGTGCTATGAATCCGACGACCAGGGCTCTGTTCTCACCAATGGAGAGTATCAGTGGTAAATGGTTGATAATATATCTCCACACAAGAGAGCTCTAATTTCCTTTAATGCAATTTAAATTAACACAACAACCTACAAAGAGGAAAACATTGGTAGGGATATACTGGCTTGCTGCTTCCACTGTCCATTCAGCACTAACAAATATATATGCATGCTTTCTGTATTTGGCGGCACGGTGGCTAAGTGAACAGCACCAATGCTTCACAGCAAGAAGCCCCGGCTTCAATTCCTTGTTCAGGTGCCTTTCTGTGTGGAATTTGCATGTTCTCCCCGTGTCGGCGTGGGTTTGCGCCGGGTACTCCGGTTTCTTCCCACAGTCCAAAAGCATGCTCCTGGATAGGTTGATTGGCTCGCAGACTAAAATTGTCCCGTAATGCCCGGCGATGGACTGGCGTCCCGTCGTCGGGTGTATTCCTGCCTTACGCCCTGTGTTACCGGGATAGGCTCCAGCTCACCGTGACCCTATATAGGATTAAGCGGTTTCAGACAATGGATATATCGACGATGGGACGCCAGTCCATCGCCGGGCACTGCGGGGCAATTTAGCCTGCGAGCCAATCAACCTATGCAGCAGCATGCTTTTTGGACTGTGGGAGGAAATCGGAGTGCCCGGCGAAAACCCACGTGGACACGGGGAGAGCATGCAAACTCCACACAGAAAGGCGCCCGAGCCGAGAGATTCGAACCCGGGACCTTCTTGCTGTGAGGCAACAGCGCTAACCACTGGGCCACCGCTCTGCCCACCAAACAATATAAATACATATTTTAGAATAACTCTAATCTTATATAAACACACTAAAAAAGGCTTAAAATAATATTTTGAGGCTGTAACTTTCATTAATTCATATATGCTGTGTACATACGTTCCTGGTGGAGTGGTGGCACAGTTTTTCACGCTGCTATGAATCTGGCCCATGTGCAGTTGGATTCTCTGCCATAACTGAACATGTCGTGAGCCCCCTTTTTTACAAACCCAGACCGTGTAGTGCAGTTTGGTCAGAGAACTCCCTTGGTCAACCATGTGTGGGAACACCTTCATTTAATATCATTATTATTTAATATCAGTATACACTGTACTTTCTCAATCCACCTAAGAACCAGTTTTATGGATCATATACATTAGTTTAGCATTTAAAAGTAATTATTCCTCTATGCACTTCCAATGCAAAACGTGGATACGTTATGTAAAAAATATATTTTTCCAAGAATTCGTTAACCTATTAGTTGCTATCGTTATTGTAATTGATGAGTATGGTATAACCTGTGGAAGTAAGTTGCAGAGGACACATAGAAAACCCGAGTGAAGGACAAATACAATCAAAGGCTAAACCTATTACCCCGCTATTTTTAAAGCCACTGCCAAGCCACTTTCATGGCCATTAACCACAACTGCCAATTAAGAAAGAGCCATTGTTAATTATAAAACAGAGGACAAATTATGCATGTAAACAAAGGTATCCAATTAGGGCATTCACGTAACATTGATATTTATTTTATTAAGCTGTTCAGTAAATGAAAGCATGCTGTTTTTTTTAACACGACTGTGATTAAATTGGTTTTGAGGCCTTGTAATATGAATAATAATGATATTTGCATTTCTAAAGCGTCTTTCATTCGACGGTCACAAAGTAATGCACAGAGCTGTGGAGAGAACAGCATATCAACAACATCATAATAGTGATTGCTTCCAAAATTTGCTCTTTCGGGATAGCCGCGTCGATCACTCCCCTTTCTCAATCGCGACGTTTCGTCTCACACATTGGAGGCATCCTCAGGTGCTGAGGATGCTGAGGATGCCTCTAACGTGTGAAGAGAAACGTCGCCAAGGAGAGAGGGGGAGCGATCGACGCGGCTATCCTGAAAGAGCAGCATTTGGAAGCAATCATCATACATATTACAACGTCAGAATAAATCAATTCTCTCATCTCATCTCATTGTCTGAAACCGCTTAGTCCTATACAGGGTCACGGTGAAGCCGAAGCCTATCCCGGCAGACACAGGGCGCAAGGCAATAAATCAATTGAGTAAAATAATGACTATAAAATCAATTAAGGACATCAAATAATAATTTAAATAATTGTTTAAACAAATAAAAGAAGGAAGACTATATATGTACACATGATACAATGCACAATAAACGCAGTACAGATCCATGAGGTTTGCAAGTCACAAAAAAATAAAAAATAATTAAGCTGTTTCCATAAAATGTCAACACGGTAAGCTGTAGTTACGGTTGACATTAATTATTTCGTCACGCAATAACAGCATATGATAATCAAAGTATATCTTTTCGGGAACCTTTCTTTGACAATTTAAAAATAAGAACAATAATTGCATTTTACAGCGCTTTTCACCCGAGGGTCACAAAGCACTTCACAGAGCTGTGGAGAGAACGGCACGTGAACAACAATGCCACCACAACGGAAAATCAGCACAAATAAAAAAAATTTGGATTTAAAAAAAATATACACATCGTTGCAGATCTTCAAATAAAATACGATCAGACTTTTAACTATAATTTTAAAATACGAATTTATCAGTGAATATAATACATATATTGGGAAATAGTTTAAGTTAACATATATCGTTTAATGACAATAATAGCACCCAAGAGCCACAAAGCGCTACACAGAGCTGCTGAGAAAATGGCACATCAACAAAGAGAATAGAAAGGCAAAGCAGCAGCAACGTTTTTTAGAGTTTTTTTTCACAAATTCGAACTGTGGAGAAAACGGCATGCCAAAAGCCCAACCGAAAGATAAAAATTAGCAAAAACTACAGGACAAAAAATAAGCGATTAAAAATGGTAATATTTCTGCTACAAAAATAGATGGCATAAATGTTCACGAGCAGGTGCAGTTCCAAGGATTGCCATCATCCCGGCAAGACAACACTGAGCCACATCAATGAACCTAGAGAGCTGGGCATCCTTGAACAGCAGGAGGAATGGATAAGAGTCACAGTGTAGAGATGGTAATGACAGTGTTCGAGATGGGAATCTCAGTGTTAGAGAAAGGAGTCACAGTATTAGAGATGGGAGTCTCCGTATTAGAGGTAGGAGTCACCGTATTAGAGATGGGAGTCTCAATGTTAGAGGCGTAGTGTGAGAGAGCAGCTTTTCGAAGCAATCATCATGCATCGAGCCGTAAAAACCTGCATCATTACAAAACAGGATAGATCTCTGAGTTTTGTCCTGCGATGCTGACAAACTGCATTCGGTTGGACAGGTTGGAGCTCAGCCAATGTAGGGCACTGCCAGAGACCCCTAAACCCTACAATCGCTCAAGTAAGATCGGGTGGTCAACGATATCAAAGGCAGCACTCAGGTCCAGGAGGATAAGTCTTCATCAGCAGCAAAGAGTAGGTCATCAACTACTTTTACCAGAGCAGTTTCTGTACTAAGGCCAAATCTGAACCCAGATAGTAAGGGATGTCGGAGGTCATTGTTAACAACGTGTTTCTGAAGCTGTGCATCTACGGCACGTTCAAGAACCTTAGAGATGAATTGCAGATATGAGATGGGGCGATAATTATGAGGAATGTTGCAATCGATGCCAGTTTTTTTTTAAGCAGGGGGATAACTGTGGCACATTTGAATAGTGGGGGAACAATACCAGAGCGAAGTGAGTTATTAAACAGATTAGTGACGAACGTGGCAAGGAAATTTAAATTTGCCCGGATGATCTTAGATGGGGGAGCTTCCAGGGAGCAGTTTGTGGGCCGAGATCTGGTAATTAAAAAAGATACCTCGGATTCCGTTAATTCGGAATATTCTAGGGGATTGGAGGTCAAGGAAGGTGGAGGAACATTTATAGAGGTATTGGTTGGTGATTGAGGCTGGATAAAGATACGATGGGCTGCCGTTTTTTTCTGAGAAAAACTGAATCAACTGATCTGCCTGATCTTTATGCATGAAGGGAGGTGAGGGCAAGTGACTGATTGGGCTTGTCGCAGGTATCAGCCAGAATACTGGAAAGATGTCTGGAATGGGCACAGTCAAGTTCTTTCCGGTAGCAAATGAACTGATCCTGAAAGATTTTGCCATGAACGTAATGTCAGATTTTCTCCACGTCCATTCAGCCCTGCGTGCATTCGCCTTGGGATCTCGGAGTTCAGCAGTATAGCAAGGGAATGGTTTTCTGCCTGAGACATAGCGTGATTTTCTCTCATCTCATCTCATTATCTGAAACCGCTTAATCCTATATAGGGTCACGGTGAAGCCGGA
>JAZEWT010000002.1:23643204-23658636 GCA_036362905.1 Mordacia mordax | reverse complement strand
GGGGGGGGGGGCAGGAAGATCAATGGGAGATGAAGATGCTAACAGCAGTCTGGATGAATCAGAGGGGAGGCTAGGGGAGGCAGGAAGCTATAGAGAGAGAGGGAGCACGTGACTCGCTCTCTTCTGTGTGGAGATGCGAGGAGGAAAGGCAGGTTGCATATAATCAGAGAGGGATACGGTGAGGTTGAGAGAGAGAGCTATGGGAGATACAGCAAGCGAGACGGACCGTGATATAGAGTACGGGGACAGTGATGGAGGGTTGAGAGACAGCGGCTGGGACGGAGAGAGAGACACATGGGGGAAAGGGTGGCGGCCATTGTGCTGGGCAAGTACGTGAAATGCAGTGTAGAGAGAGTAGACTCAGAGAGATAGGCCGCATATGAGAGAGATACGGGGAGAGAGTCAGGGACCATAATAGAGTTGAAACTGAGCGGCTTGGACGAAGAGTGATGGGGACATGTGGTGGAAAAAGCGGCCGCCATTTTATAGTGAGGCGGAGTCGACGGGGAAGAGGCAGCCACCATTTGGTAGGTGAGAAGACCACTCGGAGACGGACCGGACGTCGGCAGAGAATAAAATTGTTGCATCACTCATTGTGTGTACAGTAAACGTTTCGCCAGTGAGTGTGGTGAGCCTCGTCTCCCCTTATGTCCACTCAATCCTTTCTAGAATGTTCTATCTGACGTCACCCCAACACCGTGATATTTTGCAGTTCATGTTGAGTCACCCTTTACGCTTTAGCAACCTGACCTCGCATGCCCCCTGAAAGCAACCGTGCCCAACCATCTACACCATTGTAACCCGCCGACCAACCCGACTCAACGCACGAGCATCAGCATGTACTCAGTGACACCCTACTCGGCATCACTCTTCACGTCACTTCGGCACCGCTCACTCACGCACAACCCCCCCACCTGTGACATCGCGACCCATCTGCACGGCTCGATCGTTGAGTGTGGGTGTGTATGTGCACCTAGCCTGATACGGCGCGAGGCTTGGCACCACAATTTAGAGCCATTTTACTTTACTTGATCTCCTCTGATATTATTGTTGACATACGGTTCTCTCCACAAGTTTGTGCGGCGCTTTGTGACCCTCGAGTGAAAAACGCTCTGGAAGTGCATATATTATAAATCTATCACCATGCTGCACACATACTGACTCTGCATACATACACACATATCAGCTCTCAGAACACTCTCTCAAAGATACAGCTTTCCTGTATAGCTTTAAGAGACAGTGCTGTTAGTGAAAGCCTATGAAGGACAGCACACAGTCGGTCGGCCAACACCGCACTGAGCCGCATTTGTCTCAACAGTGGTGATATTTACACACGACATTAGACGTTCACTTAAGACTCAGCTGACGTAGAGAAGGTGCAGAAAGAGTTAAAATATTTTCCACTTTCAATGGTCGCGAGCAGGAATCTAAATCCGGTCACTGGGTTCATAGCACAGTGTGCAAACCACTCCCAGATTGCTCTTTGCACACACACACATGCACAATTTCTTACATGCATATTGGGGTGCCCTGCACTCGTCGTAGTACGTGCTGTGAGTGAACATTTTTTCGGTGATGACAAGGGCGATGAAATTGAGGGGATGCATGCTGTGCATTGTAGATTAGAGACTGCACCAGATGCTACTGCTATAGGCTGGTAATTAATAATGGTAATGATAAATAACATAATAAATGATGGTGATGGTAACAATGTATTATTTATGACCATTAATAACAAAAATGGACATCAGTAATCATGATTTTTGTACTTGAAATTTTTACAGATAAAGGGAATGACATGCAAAGTTTCTAAAGTATCTACTCTTATCTGGAATAGTGTTTGTAAATATTAGATTGCGTGCATTTCTTATCCGGGACTTTGCAACGTGTAAATTGTACCCACCGTTTCGTTGAATATCAGAGGGATTTGCCTGTACCCTATGGGGATGTTTCCGTGAGCATGGATTTAAAAAAAGAACTCTGGGAAAGCACCCAAGTCCACGTCCCAAAGGACAGAGGGTCAGCGCTCGACGTGACTATCCTCAAAAACGGCTTCAGTAATAAATAATCACATTAAATTTAGTTATTACAATTAATCTGGCTCATTCAAGCTCGAAGATGCTGGCCATTTTGCTGTGATATATAATGTTTGCATTTCGATTTAACAGCGTGGGCGGTGCGGTGGCGCAGTGAATTGTGCTGTCGACTCACAGCAAGACGCCGAAAGTTCGATTTCCGGCTCGGGTGCAATTCTGTGTGGAATTTCCTTGTTCTCATCGCGTCTGCGTGGGTTACTTCGGTTTCCGCCCACCATCCAAAGACACGCTTCTGACTGGAATGGCCTCATGAATAAATTGTCCCCAGTGCCCTGCGATATACTGGCATCACGTCCTAGGTATAGCCCCGTCTTGTGCCCTCTGCTTTCCGGTATAGGCTTCGGCCTTCTACGACCCTGTACAGGATTAAGCGGATATTGAAAATGATGATGATAAATGGTGTATCTCCTCCTCGTAGATGATAAATGGTGTCCCCTCTTGCAGCTAAAGAGGCCTTCTGAAGTGAGATCAGAAGGAGTTCTATGACCTTATCTGACAAGGCATTACTAGCTGCAGAGTTATCAATGGATATGTTAGTCACCTTGTGACATCATGCCGTAGACACATATGTGTATGATTGTGGTGGGAGGAGGCAAAATATTTTAGTAAAGAACAGTAACTTCCCTCTCTGTTTAAACATATTGTTATGGTTTTTAAATTACAACTCCTTAAACCCATAGTAATAAGATTTCCTGCTACCTTATTATTCAAGTAATTTAATAATTGCTTCATTTCCAGTTAAACTGTTAGTACTCTCTTTTCTGGACATGCTAGTAAAGCAGCTGGTGTGACTACAGAGAAAGTTAAGCCGTTATTAATGTCTGTGAAGCTTTATCAACCAACTGTCTTAATTTCACACTTCATATACTATACTAAGATACTTAAAAAAAATTAAACCGCACCAGTGCTCAAATGTATAATTGGATATCTGTTATTTACGATCATAGGTTATTAGTGGACACGAATACTCCCATCTATCAATTAATGATTCCGTCATTATCCATCTATTTCTTGATCGGAATATATTAACCTATTGGATAACAGAAACACATCAACATATCTGACACAAATAATTTAGTGCATATTCTTTTTAAGTGTTTGCTGCATATTTTGTTTTATACAGATTAGGTTAGAGTTTCTTATACATCCTTGAAGAGATAACTCGGAGTTGATTCCAATGCATGTACTTAAAATGGAATAATGATTGCTTCCAAAATCTGCTCTTTCGTGATAGCCACGTCTATTGCTCCTTCTCTTTCCGTCGCGACGTTTCGCCTCCCACATTGAAGACATCCTCAGGCTTTCTTTGGATGCTTTTATTCGAAGGTTTTCATGACCAGTGTTATCGATGCATTGCATTTTTTTGGGGTCAGGTCACGCCTGAGGAGAAGTCTCCAACGCCTGAGGAGCAGCTTTTGGAAGCTATCATGCATCGAACCGTGAAAACCTACATAAATAAAATGGAATACATCACGATTCCTTGATACAAAGCCTGATGTTTCAGGCGATGTTTAGAGTTTTAGTTTTGGTGTTTTTTCAGATATTTTTACCTTAACTTGTCTTTTTACTTTTGTCTTGTGTTGTAACTTTCAAATTCTAATTGACTCAGCCACACTGAAAAGACTGATATCGAGTAGAATGCATGATGTTTTATAACTAAAATGCTGTCCAGTACAATATTACAATATGTGTATAGGTTAACCAATTTATATATTCAAGTGTGGTGCTTAGCCTCGACCGTGCCAGGTCACGTGCAGGTGGGGAGTGCGTTGGGCTCCCCCCCCTCCCCCATGGGTATGCAAGTTGCCAGTGAGTCACAGAGCGCGGGGGGGGGGGATGAGGGAATGTGTTTGCCCCCCAGCTGGGCTAATAGGTAACCAAGGTGGCAGTTACAACAAGGAGGATGCTGGCGCCAATGGGTCTACCCACTGACACTGGCCAGCGATGGAGGGGTCGAGGCGCCAGTGTGGCTACTCACCGATGGGTTGGTCGTCCGACACATGATCAGCAGGTGTCCTGCAGCATAACGACCAATGGGGGGGCGGGGAGATAATTATAAGCACATAGCGCCAGGGTCCGAGAGAGTTATTTTGGATTGCCGTGGAGCACTACGTCCCTCGGAGTCAGAATACGGCTCGCAACTCGTGCGCTATTGTTGCGAGTCAGCCAGTGGCCAGTGTTATTTTCTAGCGCACTACAATAAATCCAGTCCGCTGTTATGATGGAGACACCGGGTGATGCTGTTGCTGACAAGGAGAGGGTTCAACTAGGCGTACGGCTGCCCATCGTGCGGCGAGTTGAGCGAGAGCCGAGTCCCCGCACGTCGGTCTGGAATACCTGCGAGGAATACCCCTCTGCAACCCAGCCGCCTATATCAGCGCACACGGCGAGAGAGCAGGAAGTGGAGCCAACCCCTTTGATCGCAGAGAGCCCCGCAATTCGCGACACAAGTATATGTTTATCAGGTTGTTATCAACTACTGGTACATCTTTCTTCATTGTAACTTGCTTACCACGCTCTGCTGGACAACTCTTAAAGAAAGCTACATGGCTCCACGGTTCCTTCTAGATTAAATAAAGAATGAATGACTAACTTGTTATGCATAACAGCTTTTAAGTATATCCTAACATGTAATTAAACGCTGCTCATTAGGCGATTGTTCTAACTTTAATGCTATGCATGTTACATAATACTATGTTGATAAGACGCTCCTTCACTTGGTTGTTGTAAGTCTATTATCTATATTAAATGACACTTTTAAAATTGGGCGGCACGGTGGCCCAGTGGTTAGCGCTGACGCCTCACAGCAAGAAGGTCCCGGGTTCGAATCTCTCGGCTCGGGTGCCTTTCTGTGTGGAGTTTGCATGCTCTCCCCGTGTCCGCGTGGGTTTTCGCCGGGTACTCCGGTTTCCTCCCACAGTCCAAAAGCATGCTCCTGGATAGGTTGATTGGCTCGCAGACTAAAAAAAATTGTCCCGCAATGCCCGGCGATGGACTGGCGTCCCGTCGTCGGGTGTATTCCTGCCTTACGCCCTGTGTTTCCGGGATTGGCTCCGGCTCACCGTGACCCTATATAGGATTAAGCGGTTTCAGATAATGAGATGAGAGACTTTTAAAATTTAGTCATGTTTGATTCACTAATCAATCACATATAACAATGATGTGCATTGTCGTGGGAATGTATGAGAGCGGCTGGTCAAAAATAATACCTGAGTGGCAGCTTAGTGGAATATCTCTGAGAGATATTTTATTCCCAAGGAACGATGAAATCAGTTTGTGTGAAGATGCATTGTTACAGCACAATCACGAGAGATGGTAATGGCTTAATCAATAGATTAATATTTGATAATGATGAGTAATTGCCCTAATGAATGATACATTGTTTATTGTATCTAATAATCAAGTATTCACAATGCATATAAAGCATAAAATAGTTGTATGCTAATGTACATTTAGCTAATAGCACAATGAATGGGATAAAAAATACTTTTTTTAATGACCCGCTTTTACCGCACTCAAAGTAGAAAATACGTTTTGTGAACACAAATAAATCTATCTAGGGATACAGGCTAAAGCGGGTGGCCAAACACTAACAATGTGTGACTTACGATTGACTGATAATACAGTGAGATTTACATTTTAATTATTTTAGTCATAAATCCGTGTTTTTCTAATGTTATGTAAAAGGAACAACTATCAGTTATCACATAATATCAGTTTGGTTTAAAGGTTTTCATTAAAGGAAAATATTATTGTAGTCTTATACGGTCAATGTTTGGCCACCCGCTTTAAGTCTGTATCCCTAGAAGGATTGATTTTGTGTTCAAAAAAATTATTTTTTACTTTTGAGTGTGGTTAAAGCAGGTCATTTAACAATTTCATTTTTATCCTATTTTATTTTCTACTTTTTTTAGTCAGCCACGTAAAAATGTTAAGTCAGCTCAGTGCGTGTCTGGCATCGGGAAAATATTGCCCCTATCAGACTGAAAAAAGAACAGTAATTTGAAAGCATCATTTCTATGGCGGGCCCAGGATCAGCTTGTCACCGGTCTAGTGAACTTTTTCACTACATTGAATTGTCATCCGAGTTATGTCTGCGTGCAAAATTCAGCTCTCCAGCTTTATCAGAAATGCTTTAATTTTGTGCTCAAAGATTTTGACCATTACACACATCCCCTAATTAAGGTAAGTAAAAGCGGGCAAAATTAGTACTAACGGTGTAACCAACGACCTCTGTAGAGGAGGATGGTGCAGGACGCTATGGTGCAGTCAGAGGCAGTCGCCTTCCAACAACAACGGAGGGCAGAGGAGCGACGCTCACAACAGCGAGCGGAGCACCTGGGGGATAAAACAGTGAGTTGGCAGAGTGGGGAACGCAGGTTGTGTGTCGGCCACTCATCTTAGCCCATGGCACCTGGAAATGTTCCGTAACCTGTGAGCGAGCCTTCGACACTTCACGTGGCTTCAAAGTGCACCTGGCCTGGCACAGATGACGTGTGGACGTCACTGCCACATAGTGACGAGTGACGGTTGTTGTGCATTTTCGCTCTAAATGCGCTACTCATTAACAACATTTGTCCCCGATATTGCCTTAAAGACCACACGGGAGAAGGGCGGCACGGTGGCCCAGTGGGTAGCGCTGTCGCCTCACAGCAAGAAGGTCCCGGGTTCGAATCTCTCGGCTCGGGTGCCTTTCTGTGTGGAGTTTGCATGCTCTCCCCGTGTTCGCGTGGGCTTTCGCCGGGCACTCCGGTTTCCTCCCACAGTCCAAAAGCATGCTGCTGCATAGGTTAATTTGCTCGCAGGCTAAATTGCCCCGCAGTGCCCGGCGATGGACTGGCGTCCCATCGTGGGTGTATCCCTGCCTTGCGCCCTGTGTCTGCCGGGATAGGCTCCGGCTCACCGTGACCCTGTATAGGAATAAGCGGTTTCAGACAATGAGATGAGAGAGACTACACGGGAGAGCTTTGTCTTCATATTTTTACCTCCCTGCCTAATTTGGCAATTGAGTTAAATTCCGATCTCCCACAAGCGACGCGCTATCCACTCATTCGGTTGCTTGTGTTGAATATTTATCCTAAAAAAAAACCCTCACTATAACTCTTGCCATTATTATAACTCTTTATTATTAGTGCTTTGAATGTCATCGCCCGCTGCCCGGCCAATCAGGCGTCTCGCCCAGCGAGCCCTCGAGTCCCACTAATCGGAGCCGCCCGCCCTCCCTGCGCGCCCCTACCTCCCGTAGCGCCCACTCGCTATGATCCGAAACAGAGAAAGAATCCTTCGTATGGCGGGCCCAGGATCGGCTTGTCACCGGTCTTTAAAAAAATTTGACGAGATTGCATTGTCATCCGAGTTATGCCTACGTGCAAAATTTCAGCTCTCCAGCTTCATTGGAAATGCTTTAATTTTGTGCTAAAAGATTCTAACCATTACACACATCCCACAATGCATGTTAAGTAAAAGCGGGTAAAAATAGAAAGACATACAATACGAGATAGGCACGTCTTACAAGACAAATACAAATGGGACAAAAACCCCGATCAATTTCTTGATCCAATCTCGACCCTACAGTTACTGATTCACCATGAAGTGAATAATTACATGGGTATGCACTGCTCTTCTTGGATAGCTCGCGTTTGTTAGCACCCACATTGCAGTTAGGAACAAAGCTCGGCAGAGTAGTATATAATACCGTTGTTATTTTGTTCATTAAGCATCTGAAGAATAACATTCAATGTTTAAAAAACAATTACTGAGTCATATGTAGTGTGTTAACTTAACCTAGCCAAAACATATTTTTTACACGTGTGCTCTATTTACTCATCATTACCAGCCTTAATTAGCCAATGCTGGATGAAGGTCTCCCTATGTCCTCGAATCCATAAGTCCGATTCTCATGCCTTTGTTTATCTCGCTCCTGCACATAAGCTAATTGCGTGTTCCATCTCCACTGTGAGTAGGCATCTTCCGTACTTTTAGCAATTCTGTGAACAGGCTCATCTTTTCCTAATGCTGTATAATTTCCTAATGCTGTATAATTCCCACAATGAATCTTTCCAATGCTTCTTTAAATATTTTTAAGCTTTCAGTTCCACTCTCTTGGGTAATGTTAGTGAAACGTGTGTCTTAGGTGGTAATATGCCCTTTGAGCATATTGCTTTTCGTTAAAATATTAGACTTTACTAAAATGCTCCTACCTGCTCTCACTTGTCCCCAATTACATAATTATTTTATTTCCTCTACACCTTCATTATTTGATCTAAATATACACACATTACTGTACTTCGAGTTATGACCTTCCAACGCATTGTTGATGTAATTCAGAGAACAAATTTGCAGCCAGAAATATGAAGTCTTCTTTGTTGGGTTATTCAACATTATTCTGTTTCATTTCCCTTATTGACTGTTATCAGCAATTTGAGATGGTTTACATATTCTCCAGGTATAATCATACCTATATTTCTCCAAACGTTTTGAAAATATATTTTGACAAGTCGGAGTGTATCTCACTGCTAATTTTACCGTTTGAGTGTTCCAATGAGCGCAGTCACCTAGAGTCTCGCACTCTTGTTAGGATCTCCCTTGGTGAACCGGTCTGAAGAGTGGTTCCAGACAAACAGCGATCTGAAGATCTTCAGAAGGAGGTTTGTCTCGGGAACGACATCCAGCCATAAAATTCTCCTCCATTGCCCCAACATTTAGGGAGCAACCGGGGCAACCAGGGGTTAAAGTGGATGCTGTACATTTAAATGGACAACTTTCTACATGCAATGTTAGTGTTCATATACATATTTAGAGTTGTAGTGGCATGGCTGTCATGCACACCACGAAACGACAATCTCGCACAGAAACCCACATTGATGCACTTCGAGGCCACACCCATGGGTTTTTACCCAGAGACCTTGCGAGGAGGTATAAATCTCACGGTTTTTCCCAGGGAGTCGAATTGGCAGCCTTGAGTGCATCTCCACGGAACCGTTTCTGTGAACTCCTTGCTCCCGGGATCAGATTGCCGTGAGTAGAGACTACGGGGTTAGACTGACCAATCGAGAGAACAGATACTGACAACGAGCATAATTGACAGATTAACACAGAGAGAAGGATGACCAATCTGGAGAAGGGATGCTGGTGACAAGGAGATCAATGGGGACAACAGAGGCGAGGCAGGAAGTGGAAGTGAGAGGGGGGATGCAGGAGGAAGGGTGTGGCTCTCTCTCTCTTTCAGTGCAAGCAGGTGAGAGAGGCACGGCGCTGATTGTACCTGGCCGTCAGGAGAGAGCAGAGCGGTGAGACCTCGATTGAGCGCGGAGAGACTCAGAGAGATTAAGATATGGAGAGACCGAGTCTCAGAAGGACTCAGAGAGAGATGGAGACACGGGGACTGGGAGAGAAAGGTACCGAGAGACACGGAGAGAGTACAGAGTGTCGGCGGAGAATCGAGTGAGGCAGACACCATTGTGCGGACCAAAGAGAGGATGTAAGGGGTGGAGGTGCTGAGGAATCGAGAGGAGAGCTCTTGGGTGCGGAGACAGGAAGAGATACGTGAGATCGCGATTGTGCATGGGGAGACAGCGGTGCGGCCGCCGTTGTGTGTGTCAGAGAGAGGCAGGTGTGGTCATGATTATGCAGGCCAGGGAGAGGCGAGAGAGGCGGCCGTCCTTGTGCGCGCCGAGAGACGGCGAGACCGGAGCGGAGGGGCCGCCACCCTGCTCCTCCCCCCGGCCGCTGCCCTGTAAATCTCTGGTGATGGCGGCGGGACATAAGCGAGGGGCTGTTGTTAGCGATAGAGTTTTGTTAATCTGCTGCGGCAAACTCCACAGCAAAAAGATAACGATGCTCAGCAATCTCACCTTCTTACAACGCTGCAGGGATTGCAACATTGTCCCAAGATTCTTCCAACTAAAACAATGCAACTGAGGAGGACTGAACGCATTCTACCGTCTGAGTTATAGACTTCAACTGGACGACACAGATAAACTGTACAGCATACACCTACGCTTAGCAGAAACATTCACCAAAGACTTGTTCAATAAGCTACATTGTATAACACAGGAGAGCAGGCTGAATGTATACAGAGACAGCAGAAAAAGTATGAACAGCTAACAAAACACAGGCACAAGACTACCTGGCACAAGACAGTACCTGTCTTGTGGAATTCACAAGACAGTACCTGTCTTGTGGAATTCACAAGACAGTACCTGTCTTGTGAATTTCTCGGCGTTGAGTTCCCGGCCCACTCCTCTTCAGCATCTACATACAACCATTTGGACATATCCCATGCAGCCTCAATCTCAGCTGCCATTGCTATGCCGATGACATCCAAATCTATATCATCCAAGTCATCCATCAATGCGCCTGGTCTTTGCATGTCATCCTCACTGTTAACTGCGAAGGCCTTGCTCAAGTCAAAATTTCTAAAACTAAATGGTGAGAAAACAGAAGTTTTGCTTGTCAGAACCCCGCACCAATTGTCCAAGGCTGAGCCGATGCAATTGTGACTCTTGAATCCTGTCACCTTCGAAACACAGCAACAAGGTGACGAAGGTAGCCTATTTCCATCTCACAAATATAGCCAGACTGCGCAACATCCCGTCACCTCTGATGCTGAAAAGCTAATACTCATCTTCATCTCTTCACAAATCGATTACTGCAATGCACTGCTCCCTCGCACCTCTGCCTACCTGATAATGTCTCCAACGTGTGCAGAATGCGGCTGCTAGAGACCTCACTCGTGCACCAATCCACGATCACATATCCCTAGTACTGATGTCCTTCCACTGGTTACCGGTTAAATACAGGATTTAATTCAAATATATCCTTACCTACAAGGCTCTCACTGGCGCTGCTCCGACATACATCCATGACCTACTTCAGGCACCCTCCTCAACACAACTGCGATCCTCCAATACGGGCTTGCTGCATGTGCCCAGATCGCACCTCCTTTCGATGGGTACCAAAATACTCGCGCGTTGCTCCCAGACTCTGGAACGCCCTTCCATTAGAGATTCGATCAGCTGTGTCCCTGGGCATCTTCAAATCTTGTCTCAAGACTCACTTATTCCATAAGGCTTTCAGGTCCTGTGGCTAGGACTGTTAATGCGGCTCACTGTCGTCGTGCCGGGATGATGGCTCGCTGCCGACCTGTTGCCTGCTCGGGAACATTTATTCCTTTTTTATTGAGGAATTATTTTTTATCGCTTATTTTACGTTCTATAATTTGACATTTTTTGACTTTCAGTTGATCTGTCCTGTTGTTGTTGACATGCCGTTCTCGCCACAGCTCATATTTGTAATCAAAACACTTTATTGTTGCTGATTTTATGTTCGTGTCATTGTTGTTGCTAGATACTGTTCTCTCCGCAGCTCTGTGCAGCGCTTTGTGACCCTCGGGTGAAAACGCTCCAGAAGTGCAATTATTATTATTAATTCATCTATACTAAAACTCACCCAATCGTATCAATACACTGATAAACCATTTGTTGTATGGCCACACGGAAGACAGAAGCACGAGGAATTCCTTGCTCACTTGAACTCCATACACCCAAACATCAAGTTCACCATGGAAACAAACGAAAACGGCCAAATCCCATTCCTGAACGTACTGGTCAATAGAAACACAGATGGGATACTCATTCACATTATATACAGGAAGACGACACCATGACATTAAACAGAAACGAGGAATGCTGCACACCCTAGCCTACGGGTCAAAAACAATATCAGACAAACAACATCCAAAAAGATGAGCGACAACATCTACAACAAGCACTACTCAGCAATAGATACACTAAAACAGAGATCCAACGTGTCATAATAAGAGAAGCAAGACAGAAAGACCATGAAAATGAGACGGAAGATACTAAATCCCGCGCTTTCCTGCCATATGTGAAAGGTACCACCGACAAAATCAGCCAGCATCTAGAGAAATACAACGTAAAAACTGTCTTCACAAACCCATCTCGGAAGATACAGAATGTACTGAAATCACCCAAAGACCAACTGCCATTACAGACAGAAGGCATGTATTGCATTGTTATTGACGTGACGTTCTCTCTGCATCTCCGTGCAGTGCTTGTAACCCTCGGGTAAAAAGCACTCTATAAATGCAATTATTATTTTTCCTTGCAGCAACTGTGAAGAAGTGTATATCGGTCAAACAGGAAGAAAATAGCCACAAGGAAGAGAGAACACGAGGCATCAGTGCAATAGAGATTCACAAGATAGGAAAAACCATTAACCGCAAACAATAAATGAGAATAAAGCTCAGCCAAACCTGGAGGCCAGTTTTTAAAATCAGCAGCAAACTGCTATAAAACACTGGACTACGAACATCACGAGAGAATAGCCACCACGTGTTTGGAAAACTGGGCAAGCATTCATGAAACACAAACTAGTTAATGAGTCAGAGGCGGAAATAGATTAAGTTAATGTGAATTCTAATGTGCGAATAAGACAATTGAACCTTTTTCAAATTGACGCGGGTCAATTTGCAATGGAGAAAGAAGTGATGCTGTAGAACGGAGTGACATAACATATACATAGTATCTACATCAGTACATATAAATAGTAGTCGTACACGTGACTCGCAGAATGCCTGAAGATGCCTCCAAAGTGGAAGGTGAAACGTTGCGAAGGAGACAGGTGGAGCAAATAACGTGGTTATCCCGAACGAGCAGCTTTTGGAAGCAATCAACAATTTAACTGGTTTGTATAACAGTACAATTATCACACTTCCCCTATCAGTCTCAAGTGAATGATGGGCTCCGGCACCCCTGCTCTTCCCAGGTGGGTGGTATGCTACCAGAAAATTGTATGTTCCACCACCCCTGCCGCTCTGAGCAGATGGTACACTTTATCACACTCTAATTATCACGCCCCCTGTCGTTCCTCCACGCATGGCGCACTCTTTTACATGCTCTACTTATGACAACCCGTCATTACAAAACGGATGAACACTCTTCATTACACCCTACCTACACACACCCCGTCGTTCCTAAGCGGGTGGTGCACACTTTAACACCCTCTACTTATCATGCCCACTGACGTTGTTCAGCTGGTGGCACACTCTTTAACACATGAGCATTCAACACACACTCCCGTCCACACTGTAGCCGAGCTCCCCTTTTGTCCACAGCCAGATAGCGTCCCCCTAGGCATACACACACATGATAGCTATGAAATTCACTGTACACCGTTCTCCCATGCGTACACAGCTCGAGGCAGCTAACTTTATACAACAGTTGTCAGTGCAGTCCAGCTGGTGTTTGCGTGACCCCGATGGCACAGCAACTGGGGCTGTAGAGATGTGATGAACAGAATTGCAGCTGTTGATGTGCGCGAACATTGTTCACCGGCTGTCGTCGCGGCATAGTTCGGAGTAATTCTCGGTGATGTAATCATAAGGCAGCTTGCCTGACTTGAGCCGAGCTGCACCGCAGGGTGTAGTGTGCCAACTGCGAGCTGAGAGCACCCGTACTACTCTCGCAGGAGATGAGACGGCTATCGCTGGTCTCAAGCCGATACGACGGGTCTGTTGCGCTCGTTCTCCGGCCGATCCTTGAGCCGAGCTGGTCAGGTGTGCCGGGCTGGGTCTTCGGTCATCACGACAAGGTAATATGTGGCGGGATGGTTCCATCTGGTGCCCACTTGCCTCTGCATAATCGCCATGTGGTACGGCTTTCCACATGCAGCAGATAGCTTGGGACAGCGGCACCTCTCGGTCGAGCAGGTTTTATTCCTTTATGTTCCCTACGTGGGAGGTTCACCCCTAATCTCACGCGTATCATTATAATAGGTGCACTGTGGTCTATTATTCGTTTCTCCTTCATTCTCCTTTCATACCCTCAGTCTTTCTCCATTCTGCTCCCCTCTTTTACAGCTCCCCTCTGCCCTGTCCCAGCTGCTGTCTCTGATGCTTGCTAATGCTGGAAAGTCTCATCTCATCTCATTGTCTGAAACCGCTTAGTCCTATACAGGGTCACGGTGAAGCCGGAGCCTATCCCGGCAGACACAGGGCGCAAGGCAAGGATATACCGACGATGGGACGCCAGTCCATCGCCGATGCTGGAAAGTTCCAGTCTCTATTGCTGCGCCCCTCAGACGGGGCTCCCCAGTTCGCCTGGCAACATCACTGTCCTGAGTTCTGTGCACACCTCTCTATACGCCCGGATGTACAATGTCTTATTTAACCCGATGCACACTGTTTCATTCCACACGCACACCTGCTGTGTTCTCTCATCACCCATCCCCACATAGCCAGAGTCAGCCCGCGTTTGTGACAAAGGAGAATGAGGTTTTCAAATTTCCAGCAGTAAAACAAGTATTATGTTCTTTAAACACCAAACAGATACATTTGACAAAGTGTCATATTTGCAAAAAAATAACACATGGTTGTAGCAAAACATGCAAACAAAATGCTTTAATAATGTATGCATTGTCCTTGATATTCATTGGTCCACATCAGAGATTATTTTTTTTTTGGAGCCTTGTCTTAATGTTAGCCAGATGTTTCAAAAAGGCATTCAGCTCTAGACAACACAAATATGAATACATTAGTAGCTCAGGCCGAGCAGCTAGATCTATGGGCACGCACAGCTAGATCTATGGGCACTCACAGCTAGATCTATGGACACTCACAGCTTTTTGGCAACGCCTGGCTCACACTGAGACTCGGTCCGAAAGAAAGCTATCTTTGGTGTGGGCAAATCAGTTTCAAGGGCAATACATAAGATATCAAAGCATTTTGTTTGCATGTTTGCCACAAGTGTGTGTGTTTATTTGCAAATTGACACTTTGTTAAAGGTGTCAATTTGATGTTTTTAGACCTTAACCCTTGTATTATTGCCATGAATGGTCAAATCATTATTCTTTTTTACATCTTTGCACTGGCAAAAAAACATATTTAACGATATATTTTGTAAATTTCAACTTCATAGTACTTCAAAAAAATAGAGTTAAGATTGACATGAGTCACAGTTGCCTATACCCATAAAAATTCTAAATAGATTACAGGATGCAATGTGAACTGCACTCTATTGCCTTGAAAACGTCCTTGCATTGCAATGTCACATTTTAAATACGAAAGCAGCACGTAATAAAACCCAGTTTTAGAAGTGATAATAATGGCTCTTCCACAAAATAAGAAAGGGCAATTAAATTTGCTTTCATGTGATTGAAAATGTTCAATTCCTGATATCTCATGGCCTGAGACCACCACCTTTGATTCTCAACTAATATCTCATCTCATCTCATTGTCTGAAACCGCTTAGTCCTATACAGGGTCACGGTGAAGCCGAAGCCTATCCCGGCAGACACAGGGCGCAAGGCAAGGATA
>JAZEWT010000002.1:23630862-23643171 GCA_036362905.1 Mordacia mordax | reverse complement strand
AAACTCCACACAGAAAGGCACCCGAGCCGAGAGATTCGAACCCGGGACCTTCTTGCTGTGAGGCGACAGCGCTAACCACTGGGCCACCGCGCCGCCCAACTAATATCTCATCAACCATTTACATAAGGTATGGTTTTTTTGCTTTAGAAAAAATAAAGGTCATACATGTAGCGGTTTACAACTCGGCTATATGAAGCTTTTATGAACTAATGATTGGATACAATCATTATTTCAACTATATAGGATACCGGCCGCTATTTAATTCAATCAAATTTAAGGTCATAGTGCTTATGGTCAAATAGTAATAATAGCCAATTGCATATGTTATTTTACAGAAACACGTGCACATAACACTAAAATCCATTGGCTGCTGATTGCTGACCTTTACAAGGCAATACAATGAGATATGAAAGGTATATTCGAAAACAGCTTCATTTACACTCTGTCGTGTATTATGTAAATTACATTTCGCTAACCTTTGTAATTTTGGTTGAAATCAAAACGGATTGCCAACTCTATACTTTTGTCATTATTGAGTTTTAACTAGGTGGTTGTTTTTTTTTTTTGAGAACACAAAGAGGACATGGGTTCTTTCTATTGCCACCAGGCCTTATGGGCTTGTACATTAGTCAGTCAAGCTGCTCTTTCAGGATAGCCGCGTCGATGGCTCTTCCTCTGTCCTTCGCATGTGAGTCACTTGTACGACTACTATTTATATCTTAAGAGTGACTTAACATATAACTAGCAGTCGTACATGTCACTTACACACAGCATACCGGAGGATGCCTCCATCGTGGGAGGCGAAACGTCGCAAAGGAGAAAGGAGAAGTGATCTACGCGGCTATCACGAAAGAGCAACTTTTGAAAGCAATCATGTAGCGAGTCATGAATACCTACACCAATACACTAGTCAGCCCACTTCTATTCAAGCTAGGAGGCACCGTTGAGCGACGTGGCTTTAAAAACCATTGTCTAGTGGGGGTTATAAACAAGTTACAGCATCTCAGGGCACCGGAGGCAATAAAATCAAGACCATTATCCTAGGCAGCATGTCTTTGGACTGTGAGAAACCCACTTACACACGATTACATGCAAACTCACACAAAGAGGTACCCCGGCCGGAAATTAAACCCAGCGTGTCTTGCTGTGAGGCAGCAGCGCTATTTACTGCGCCACCATGCCACCCACGAGATGAAGAATTGTACTCAGCTATTTCTGGCCAGCATAGAGAATAAGCAAAAATAAGTTTTAGGGCAGTGGTTTTCAAACTTTTTTCTTGCAACCCAGTTGAAAATAATTGTTCATGCCTGCGACCCAACAAAGTCTTTTGACTAGGGCTTTCATTACAGAAAAAAACATTATATATTTAAATTTAAACCAGCACTGAGCCGATACTTGCCGTTCTGCAACCGAGTATTTGGTCATGACCCGAACTTTGACAACCACTGTTCTAGAGGAGCTGCTCCCATTAGTGGAGACTCTTAAACCAATAGTGGCATGAGCTACAATGGCAAGGCTGCACCATTTCGTTTTCAAATGTTTTGAAAAGGAGTGATTTTCATCGAGGTCATGTGTTCAGTATATGCACCCATATGCGTACATCCTCACCATTATTTGTATGTAAAAACTGTAATGTCATGAATGCGGGATTTTAACATTACTGTCATGCAGTAATGCCAAGTCGAAACAAAATTCGTACTTTATAATAAAAAAAAACGCCACATGTTATGCAATGTTGATCCACAAGATGGCTCTATAATGCCTCGATGAAACCATGTTTGCCACTTATACAGTTTAGTCCTGTGTCTAGACTCTAGAACTAGACCCAGAGGCCTATGCTTAGCAATTCCGATTATTTTCGGATGAAAGGCCTGATGATTTTTTGAAAGTGGTTAACTAATATACTGCGTATAAGAAAAACGCAAAATTGGTATTCAGAACAGCAAAAGTATACCTCCTCGACGCCAATATTGATATTGTGCATAAACTTTTAAATCTGTTGTTTACCAAAAATGCTGTCATCGCCTAAATAATGAAATGAAGACATTAGCATGGTTTAACAATTACTGTCAATGTTATCGACATATGGTCCACTGAGGTTAAGTGTAAAGTTAATTTTATATAGGAACATTCGACAATGTGGTAATATCTCTGCCTGACAGAAAGTTTTACCCGAGGCACCTTGATCTCCACTTGGGGCACCTTTCTGTGTGGAGTTTGTGTGTTTTCCCCCTCTTATGCATAAGTTTCCTCGGAATTCTCAAATTTTCTCCCACAACTGAAAGAGCATAATCATTGGTTAATTGAACAATAACATATAGGACGCAGTGTCCAGCAATATTGGCGCCGGTCAACTGCAGCATGGCTGCCTTTTCCCCGTCCGAACCTATTTGTGATTTCCTCACGCCTCTGAGTCATTCGCTCTTCCAATGACCACCTTCGAAATTGAACGAATATGCGTATTTTAATGTTTATCTATTCATTATTATCATTCATCTATGCTATGTCCTTTTCCAGGATTCTGGTTTGAATTGAAAACGAACACAATACCAAAAATGATTGGCTCTGGACACGGCATGAACGCCAGTGTTTACTTTACAACCGTCCTTCGGTGATAAAGCGTGGTACGCACTGCCTTAAATATTAGCCTATATATGTGCCTTCCTATAGCTTGGCTATTTCTTAGTCCCTGTCGAGCTGGACGGTGCACCTCCATTATCTAAGCATGGTGATGATTGGTGATGAAGCCTTGGTTCGGATTCCAAAGTGAGAAAGACCCTACACAAAGTCGGTAAAACACTGCAGCTAATCAGGTTTTAACACTAACATTCAAATTAGTTTTTAGTTAAAGGAATGTTGTGGCATGGTGGCACAATAGTTCCATGTGTGCCTCAGAAAGTCCTGCCTGAGGCAGTTAGATTGCCACCTCGAGCACCTTTCTGCGTGGAGTTCGTCTTCTCTCCCTGTTCTGCAGGGTTTCCCCTGGGTTCTCCGGTTTCCTCCTGAAAATAAAATAAAACATTATTCATAAATTGACAGGTAACATTACAAAATATAGGATGCAGTGTATGTTAAATGTTGGCCCTGGCTGGCTGCATGGCTGCCTTACCCCCACCTCTGTAATTATCTCATGCCTCTGTATTCTTGTGTTGTCCATGGTCAAGCGTGGAATCCGCGCACGTTACAAATTGTATATTATGCCGTTTTTTAATAGTTAGCATATTCGACTTGCAATGCACAGATCGCTGGTTCAATTTATCGGTGTGGCTGATGATACAACAGGCAAATTGTCGATATCACCATACCATTGTCCACCCAGCTGTGTAAATGATCTCATCTCATCTCATTGTCTGAAACCGCTTAGTCCTATACAGGGTCACGGTGAAGCCGGAGCCTATCCCGGCAGACACAGGGCGTAAGGCAAGGATATACCGACGATGGGACGCCAGTCCATCGCCGGGCTGTGTAAATGATGTCGAAGATATCTCACCAGCACGGTATAGTTGGTTCATTACAATATAGTGGGGTTCTCCAGATTACCCTTTAGTGGCAGTCATAAGCAAATGCAATGCTGCATCTTTAACCATGCTTTTTACTGCTATTGCCTTAAAAACATACATTGATACGAAATGTATAAATCATGTTACAGCCGATTACAGAGAATAACAGCTTGCACAGAGAAAATCATGCTTAAGCAAAGGAAGAAAATTGGAATTGTTTTAGAACATATAAAGATGGTAGGTGTCCCGTGTATTTAGCCTGAGCTAGTGTGACGAATGCACTATATGACAATATGAAGCTGACATGCGTGCATTCCAAACAAGCGTCATTAATAATATCATACAGCCTTCATCAAGCGGTGGATTGGTCATGACCACCTCAATGTGTTTTATAGACTTGCTAAAATACAGTTACCCCTTCCATGAATATTATTAAATAAAATAGCATACAAAGGAAATGCATATATAGGATCATTTTAAGAACAAGTTAAAACATGAACGCAAAAATGTAGAAATAGTGTAAAGTAGAAAACATATCCAGGCTGAAAATGTTGTGAGAGAAGACTTAAAAACATTATTGTATAGCAAGCAATAGGTCTGATGAACACAGGAAGAGTATTAAAGATATATGAAGAACAATTAAAGGGAGGGGGGGGTCTGAAAACAAAGTATCGTTGGTTAGACCGAGGGCACCGTGAGCTATGGTTGAGTTCATCTCCAATATGAAAAAAAATTGACAAATTCAAGCACAGACAATATGATTCACACTTGTCAAGAGATGGCATGTAAAACATAGTTCTCATTTACAAGAGCAACATTATTAAGTTGTAATCGATTTATGTGAGTATGAAGCAACATTACTTGTATGTCAGATGTATTTACATATGATCAATTTAAAATTATAATCTTTATCTGTGAATATATACAAATGGATTTTAGAAATTGACACACAGTTGCGGCACATGATGGCCGAATAAATTTCCTCCGCAAAAGCAACTACCCTACAACAAAGAATTTTCAACACAAACAATTCAACCCGATCTCTTAGATATGGCTGCACATGTGACTGCAGTTACTGTAGGTACGCATCAAAATGTTGAAGAAACATAGGCAGCAAATATAGAGAAGCAATCAATAATATAATTCTGTAGAAAGTTAGTTCAAAGGTAGATTACAGCATCTACCCGACTCAGTATATGCTTTTGCTGTGTGTACGAAGGGCACTAAGTTAATAAGTGGCAGGACTGTGGTATATTTTGTAAGATTTGTTTATTCTGGCTAGGATGATTTATTCTGGCTAGGATGATTTCACTTGCATTTACCACCGATAACAATCTCAATTTGGTGTATAAACATCTAACCTCCCCATTGATTCTAAAATTTCAATGATTAAGGGTCCCAATACAAGCCAAGAATCGATTGCATATATTTTTTTTAATTTTTTAGTACTAATTTCCATTAGTTTTGCCGTGTGTGCCATTCAGTAAAAAATATGTGTGTATCTGAGGGTAGAAGAAGGCTACTCACCCCACAGCATTTCCGTTGCGATGGCCTCAGGAAAACCCATCTTGTCTCGGATTGTGGAGTCTATGCTGAGCGGTTTTGGAGAGATACGAAAGATAACGATTTTAGCACTTTTCTCAAGGAAGCAGGAGTATATAATGTTAATTTATAGCGATGGGTGAATTTAGGGTGGAATGAAAGCAGCAGTCGTGAGGGCTCAGAAAACATTACCAGATGAGATGTAGGCATTGACAATGCTAATATTGCATGGTACGTAGGGAGTGAAGTTTGATTTTGGAGGGATGCATGCAACATAAAGAACCATCAACTCATCACTGACCAAACAGCAGAGGTCCCTGGCTTAATATTCCCTCGAAGAGATTGGACTCAACCGATCCCCACACGAATACAGGCAATGCATCCACTTGATTCACAAGTATGATGAAGCATGCGGCCCGAAGTGCGAGTCCAAATCAACTCACTGAGATGAGGTGCAGAAGGCACGTTATTTCTTCCCTTAATTTCCCAAAAGGTCATTGAGAAGATCAATTGGATGTCGCATTATAATACGTTCCCAGTATTGGAGGGTGTTGGTATGGTAGTGTGTCTTATGGTAAAGATAATAAGTCGTGTTGCCATGACACTTGTAGGGTAGAAGCATAGCTTCATTTCTTAATCGAATCGGCTATCCCGAAAGAGCAACTTTTAGAAGCAATCATTCATCGAGCCGTGAAAACCTACATCAGTACACTTAATTTCTCCATCGATATTTTCTGAAATGAGAAATGACACACATGTAACTTGTTGGCAGATACATTTCTACATCCTTATTAAAGAAAATTAATCTGAAGGACAAGGGGGTTACATATTAGTACTGTCCTTACTGAACACCTGGCAACCCCTTTGCCATATATCTTTTGCACCACACATGCTACCTTAGGATCATGAGGCTGAGAAGTGTTCGAGGGAAACTAAATTAAACTACCTTAGCAACTTCGATGGTCCGGTCGTCAAACATATATTGAATGGATTCAGCCTTGGGCAATTAGTGCGGGGTTCCGACAAGTAAAACTTCTGTGTTGTAGCCATTTAGTGTTCGGGAATTTGAATTGAACCAGGCCTTCACAATTGACTGAGGACGACATGCAAAGACCAGACGCATTTATGGATGGCTTTGTGTCTCATCTAGCTATGCTAGATGAGGTTCAATCCAGAGCCCATTCCTTTTCAGCATCTACATACAACCATTTGGCCATATCATGTGCAGCCTCAATGGCTCTGGATTGAACCCTGAGGAACTCCAGACAAAACATGATGGATATCTGAGTTGCCTTCGAGGCTGACGAACTGCATCCGGTTGGAAAGGTCGGAGCTCTGCCAGTGTAGTGCACAGCCAGAGACCCCTATTCCCTCCAGTCGCTGAAGTAAGATAGGGTGGTCTCAAACGCAAAGCTCAGATCCAAGAGGACAAGAAGACCGGGTTCGATTCCCAACTCGGATGCCTTTCTGTGTGGAGTTTGCGTGTTCTCCCCATGCATGCTTGGATTTTCGCCATGTACTCCGGTTTCCTCCCACCGTCTAGAGACACGTTGCTGCCGCGGTTATTTAGACTGCCGAGTATATTGCCCCAAAAAGCCTACCCTGCGATGTACTGGCATTACATCCTGGGTATTCCCCCACCTTGTGCCCTCTGTCTACCAGAATAGGCTACCTCCCCCAACCATTTACAGGATTAAGCAGGTGTTGCTAATGAATGAAAAGCCTTTTTACATTTCAATCAGCTTTTTGCCAAGGCTTTATGCAAATACGTTACACATTTTTTTAGCTCTTCCTGTCTATTATAGCACCTTTGCATTTAAAAACTGAATTTTACTGCGGCCTGCAACCACCGAGGCTAGATCTGTGCTGACCGCTGGATAGCGATGATATGATCAGCTCTGAATCAAGAGAACAGTCTGCAGCTGATTGGCAAAATCTTCTGCATAGTTGTCACGTGACGTGTCCAGCCAGTCGGAACATTATAGAATGACACCGCATTATATATGGATTACTTTATATACTTATATTGCATTGTTTTATAGTTTCCGATAACTAGCTTAAAATATTTAATTTGTATCCGTATGTTATGTGGTCACATTAGAATAAAAAATTATCAATTGGATCACTTAATGAGAATTGCTTTTAAGAGTTACTCTTTTGAGATTACCGTCGAGCATTTCTCCTCTCGCCTTCATAACCAGTCATTGCATGAGATTTCACATTAACATAGTTCAGCAACAGAAAGTGTGGTGGCAGTGCCCCCCTCCCGAGATCGCAAACAACACGTTGTCTGGGGGGGCGAGGTGTTACATAAGGTGGACGTGTGAAGATCAGATTGGCTACAGGGACGTGGGATGATATCTCGTGGCGGGGTGACATGTGAGGGGATATAAAGAGGTGTGCGGAAGCGAAAGAAAAGGGCTCTGGATGGGAGACTGGCAGCGGAGCCATGACGTGCATGTCGAGGGGCGAGTCGTCAGCATGTGGTGGGTAGTCAGTGTTGTGTGTTAGTGTGTTATTGATGTGGGTAGTGTTTAATAAAGAGCTGGAAAGACAGAAGTATCCCGTATCGCTGGAGTTCCAGCCGCGTGCATGGTGGAGAGAGAATGGAGTTGCCACCGGAGTATGCGTGCGCCGTCGGAACAAGAGGGCAGCCAGCAGGCAGTGAGAGTGATGGCGAGAGAGCTGGTCCGTTGGGTTGCCTTCCATGTATTGTATACCATGACAAAGGTCAGATTAACTTTCGATGCACGTGGATAATGTAATACATTTTCAAACTGTACTGTATATGCATGGTGACTAACATTGATTAAGTTACAGAATGTTACATTACATAACCATACTTTAACAATTAAAAATTCATCAACAAATGTAAACGAATTATGTAATTGAGAAGCGTTTTGATAAAAAAAAACTTCAGACTACAGTAACCGAAATTAATAATAGTAGTCCAGTTTAATATATGTAATGCGTATTAAATTTTTAAAGCTCAATGAAAGAGATATAAAATCTAGTCCAGACATTTAAATTCTGAAAAAAATATCATTCTTTTAGTTATGCGAAGCAGTAGACCAGCACAAAAAAGAAGTAATTTAATAAAAGCAGAATTGTAACTGAACAAAAACATCAAAGCAATAAATCCATTCCAAATGCATCACGAAATCCAATTGCACTCAAAATATTGGCTTGATGATTTTAGCATTTGTCATGTTTTGAATTTTTTACCGAAATGTACATGGATATTCCTTTAAATTACTGAAATGTCTTTAAACGACGATAACAAACATTGGTGCCACGAATTATTTGGACAAACTCATGAAAGATATATGCATATAAAACCCTGCTGAGAATAATTATTATGTTTTAACTGAATTCGGATTAAAATAACCTCAAAATAAAATCCCATAAAATTGATCTGAATGCGTTGTGTTAATTTCAGGTCTGTAGTTACAAATAAAAGTTAGTTATTAATACGCAAAATGAGGATTGCTTCCTACTTTGCAAGAGTTGGCCATTATATTTGTTGGCAGGACCCAATGTTTAATGTCACACGAAATCTTCGCTTTACAAAACATGCACCATATATATACAAATTACACAAACTTCCTTGTGTCCTCTCTTAATAAATCACACTGATGACTAGTGAATGAATTTACACACGTGAATTCATTTAAACAAGTAAATTAATTTACATTAGTGAATGAATTTACACTCGTGGTCAATTTAAATTTAAGCAGAAAGGAACAGTTGAGCTATGTATCTATTTTTAACAGTTGTCCATTGAGGAGGGGGTTAAGCAAGTCACATCTCAGAGCAGGGGGGCAATTTAGTTATGACAATTATGCTAGGAATCGTGTCTTTGGACTGTGGGAGGAAACTGAAATACCCAACAAAAACCCACATTCACACGGGGAGAACATGCATATGCCACACAGAAACGTACACGAGCCTAGAATCGAACCGGGGGCCTTCTTGCTGTGAGGGAGCAGCACTACTCACCGTGCCACTGGCTGTGTATATTCATTGCCATCTATTGTACCAAGCGCTATAGCAATAAAGGTAGGTAATGTCACATTTCATGAATTTAATTTCCACAAACACTATGCCCATTTGTTTAGGAGGGCCACTGTTTAAACGTTAGCACATTTAAAATCATAACGATATATATATTTTACATTATACGATTAAAATAAAGCTATTTGTGCTGAGTTGACTCCGGACAGGATGGCATTGTGAAACAATTTTACAACAAAACTTCATGGAATTAATTACAATTAGCATAAATGTTCCTTTGAAAAATTGCAATACTAGTAGAGTAACATTGATATATATATGCCATCAAATATACACGTTCATTATTAACATGGTGGCTTTAAAAAATATACATACATACAATAGGTGATAGTTCAGCGACGGTCTATTGGACGCTATGAAGACGAGCATTAGCTCAAAATGTCACCTAAAATATATTTTTATTCCTTATGACGTCATCTCAATTGTTGGAAACGCCAGATATATGTGTTTTACGAGTCCATCTGAGTGTATTTGAAGCAGTTTAATATTTTTAGTCTTGCTACAATGTTTTTATTTCTATTCTTTAATTCTTATTATTCTTAATTCATATTTCTTACATCTCAACTCTTGGGGCCTAGTCGGCTCACTGAGACAGTGAAGCCGTCACCTCACCTCGTAGCAGCAGCGCTCGCTTTACAAGTACTCATCGCATAGCTCACCATCATGCTCACCCTCACCTTCCTTACCTCTCTCTCCCCTCGCGACTCTCCTTATCTTCTCATTAATTTCTCCTTATCTTCTCACCCTCATCCACCATCCTTTTTTCTCCCTCACCTTGCCACATCTCTACATTGTCTTTCCCCACCACCTCCTAACCTTTTAAATCACATTGCCATCCTCTACTCATCTTCCTCATATCTTCACATCACATCCCCACATCTCTCAATCACCTCACCATCTTGCTCACCTTTCACCTCACTTACTCCCCTCATTACCTTCTTACCTTCCTATTCCTTGTAACGACCTCTAACCCCCCTGTCACTTCTCACTATCTCCCTCACCTCCTTCCAATTAACTATCACCACTCTGTAATGATGTAGGTTTTCATGGCTCGATGCATGATGATTGCTTCGAAAAGCCGCTCTCTGCGGACAGCCGCGTCGACGCCACTGTGCACACTAGTCCTCTCCTCACCAGCATTCACCATCTAACTACTCATCACCTCACCGCTTATTCACTTACCAATTTACTTCTACACTACCTAATTATTTATCATACCATTACCTCACTGTCTAATTACTCACCATTTATCAATTCACCACATCAGCATCTATTCACATATCATTCACTACATGTTCATTTTCCATTCACTACCTCATGATTTACTGCATCACAACTTGACTATATAACTGTCTCACATCATCCACGCCACTGCCACTACTCCGCTGGCCTTACTACCACTCCGTTAAGATCCTTTTTCTCATTGTTTCACCTCATCTATAGGTTCTCTGTCAATCATAATCACCTACACACACGCGACTCTCCTGAGACTCTCCCTCGAATAATTTCGCACTGTCTCCTACATGTTATCACATACTATGGGCTGGCAATAACATGCTACCCTTATTACTACCATTGGGGTGGTGGTTTCAAAAGGCTAATTAACCCACCCCTGACCGATATCGCTAACCCAATCCCTGTATTACGTCCTACATATCGACTTCCAAGAAAGCAATAAATTAGGCCCTTGGCAGCTCAGCATTGTTTGTGGACAATACCACTTGTTACTTACCCTCCAGCACACACATTGGCTACAACTGAAACCCACTTTGTCCTGCTCAATCTGCGTTCTCTGAGCACAGAAAAAGCCCAATTCATTGCAGAACTGATCTTGGACAACAATTTGAACCTCAGAGAAAACTGGAACGATCAAGACGACTGTATCACATTGAATCAGGCTCAACCACGAGACTTCACACTCCATCAGAAGGCTCGATTCCAATGCCGTGGTGGTGGCCCTGCTGATCTCCAATGTGTTACTGCCAACATTCATTTGATTCTGTCGCTGACCTTTCACCTTTCATTCATTCAACCATGTCTCTGGATTGGAGGTCGGCTTAACTTGTGAAGTTGGTGCTGCTCTACCACTCACCTGTAGTCTCCACTTCTTCAATTAGTTAACTGTCTGAGATGCTTTCTAGCTGTGCTACAGTTCTGTGAGGATCCTGGTGCTTGGTGATTCAACATCCATGTTGACTCTCCAAAGAGCTCCCTTGCAAGGGATATCATGGCCACTGTAAACTCATTTGGCTTCATTCAACATGTGACATCTGTCACTCACAGATGTGGCCATGCAAGGGGAGATTGGGCTGGTGGCAGGCTGAATGGCTCGTGGACGTCATGAATTGGCCCCTGCGTGTTCACTGTGGCGCACCTGGTCACCTACCGGACAATGGCTGGGTGGTGCTCCTTAATGCAAAGAGGAGATTGGACCGGTGGCAGGTTGAATGGCCCGTAGACGTCATCAATGGGACCCTGCGCATCCCAGGTCTGCATAATAATAGTGCCGTCGAGTGGAATCGGAGTGGCCAATGGGTAGCAAGGGAGGGGGACATATATGGCGGTCGTGAAGGAGAGTGGGGAAAGTGTGGGTCCGCAACGTCGAGTGAACTTTGCTATTGCCGGAGGAGCCGGTGCCTCCACGACGTTTCGGAGAGCGAGAGTGAAGACGAGGTGACGGGGCCCAGCACAAGAGCGCTCGCCACTCGATGATGGAGCGCTGGCTGGACACGACATTTGTTTTAACAATTATTTTATTTATATTTGATACCCTTAATTGATTTATAGTCATTATTTTACTTTTTTTAATCTATTCTGAGGTATTTGTTGACATCGTTCCCTCCATATCTCTGTGCAGCGCTTTGTGACCCTCTGGTGAAAGGCACCAAATGTTATTAGTGTAATTATAGTACACTGTAATTCACGAATATGCTAAGATTTTTTTTACTGGGCCTATGGGCTACTATTCAAACGTAATCATTTATAAAAAAAATCAAGTAGCATATATATTGCGAAGATTCAAACAATGTATATTTATACATTTCGCCAGGTAATCCGATTTCCTCCCACAAGCACGATGCTGCGCAGGTTAATTGATCTGCTGAACAAAATTCCCAAAAAAGTGTGCCCTGAAATGTTCTGGCGCCACATCATGGGTATTTCTCCACCGTGCTCCATCTGTTGGCCGGGATAG
>JAZEWT010000002.1:23611074-23624230 GCA_036362905.1 Mordacia mordax | reverse complement strand
CTGCATAGGTTAATTGGATTGCAGACTAAATTGCCCGCAGTGCCCGGTGATGGACTGGCGTCCCATCGTGGGTATATCCCTGCCTTGCGCCCTGTGTCTGCCTGGATAGGCTCACCACGACCCTGTACAGGACTAAGCGGTTTCTGACAATGAGATGAATTAGCAATTACCAAAATACCTCTTGTGACTACTTTTCTCAGTATATTAAGATGTCAGACATATCAATTACACTGCACCTGGTAATTTTTGTAAATTAAAGTTCTATAAATTAATTAAACTGCAAATAACTGTACGATTCTAGTGGTAAGGCATAACTTCATTTTGGGGCGACAGCGTTGTCCCCAAGTGTTCTATTATTGTTCAAACTTGTTGATTAATGTGTCCTGCAAATTCATAAAGCTCATAATAGTAGCTGTTCATTCCCTCTCTAGTTAGTGCATCCAGATCAATTGGGTTGTCATTTGAGTTGTTGGGGGTTTGTCATTCACAGACGAGAATAATTATAAGCTTTATGCATATGTATGTTGGGGGCACTCAAAAAAATTAGTAATACGTTACCCACATAATAGTTCTGTAATAGGTTTTTGAGTGTGCATTGCAATGAACGTGTGATACGAAAGCACGTGGTACAGCACATTCGAGCTCTCTAAAGCTCAACCGCGAAGACTTCCGCTGCATGATCGTGGAAATTTATAAAAGCTGATTTTATTTCTCCTAGAGAGCCTCACCGGGAATCATAATTTATCGAAAGTTTGAAAATTTCTATATTTATTCAATGCTTTGCATTACAACGAGCATACAAGTGTTACTCATTAAAATACTAGACACCCAATGTTAATTATAATTTTACTGTAAGTGCCCTGTCACTGGACAATGAATATGTTTGTAACTAGCACGAAATAAGTGTAACTCGTCTGTGTTTGGAAAGTACTCACATAATTTATATTCGCAGAACTACTTTTGCGATCCTTTAAAATGACCTCAGATCGACACCAGGTGGCAGTTCTAATCCATGTTTAGTACAGAACCCAGCTTAAAGTTATGAATATTGTGGAAAATCATGTTACCATACTGATACTATCAACTAACTGCACTTAGGAACCAGGCATTATCACAGGCGACTACTTGAGTTCAAGCCTAAAATCTCAGCTGTGCTAGCTTAGTCCTCTAACCTTTGAGCCATCTCACTGCGTAAGAAATATGTGCAATGTAATCTTATCGTTTCCAGAGTTTCTAAACGTTCCCCATGGATTCCTACCTTGGACTAATATAGTAATTTTATTATTACGGAGCATATACACACTTGCATCAATGTGCTTGTAATGCAATCTACATTTTGTAAACATTGCAGCTGTTTATATTCCACCTAATCTATACAAACATTTGCATGTATTTATGTAGTGCTGGTGCTTGGATGGTGTTAGAAATAGCGTTGCCAACTCAAAAGCGCATGTCGTGGTGTTAACGAGAATAACAGAGGACTGTAAATATGACTGGAGAAAAAAACCCGAACTTTGAACGACTCGATCCAGGAAAACTAATGGATTTCCCAGGACATCTTGGAAGAAAAACAGTAGAGGTTGCAACAATAGTTATAAAGAATAATTTTGGGGCACGTTTAATCCTGCTGCTCAAGAATATAATATACGGGAGTAATGTGGTGGTGCAGTGGTTACTTGGTGCACTATACATCCTCGTGCAGTGCCGTGTTACTGTATATCACAACCGGCCCTACCTTTCCTCCTTCACCAAACCTCTACTACGAGTAGGATGAAACATTGTCAAATACCCTATAAATGTCATGGTGTGCAGAGGCCTCTGTCCATTGGTGGACCGAGAGTGCATAAACCAAAAACTACACCCTGTAATAGGATTGCCACCTGTCCTGGTTAAGGCAGCTGTTCTGAGAAATCTGTAAAGTTTACTGCACCAAGTCATTCTGAGTTCGGGTTTTTGCAAATTGCACGTACAGACATGGCACTCTTATTATGTTCCGGGTTGTTGTGCTTTTGTGTGGCAACTCTTACCCTGGGCATGTAGAGTAATGACCCATTAGTATTCGGACATATGGAGGAATCATAGAAACATACAACAGCCAGAATTAATCTGCAGCTCGATGAAGGCCACCCCACACAGTCGCTATTTTACACTCTCCTTCAATGTAACAGTCTAACTAGCATTGGCACATGAGGTTATTTCAATCTTCCATCTCTATAGAAAGCGTCCCCTCGAGCATGTTTTTTGCTTTGGCTGCCACTCCATTATTAATTTTGCTCACCAGCAATCACTCCGAAACCATGTCTTGCCCAAGCCAGCTTACTTTTACTAGCAGTCAAAATTATATCTTTGACCTGTGTATGCACCCTAATCCACGTGTTCCTCTTATAGTCAACCCCTGGTTCTTTATACCAACCTCATACATACATTTCCAATCTTCAAGTCCCAATCTCTCACTCATCAGTCACCCAATCCTTGCTGCTGGTGATTTTAAAAGGAATAAAAAAATTCTCGAATTATTTAAAATCTAAGCCAGGAATTCTCACAAAATACGTGATGTCCCAGCATACGTTAAGTAAGCAGTTCGGGGGTGGTCCTCTCCATGGGACAGACGTGCATTGCCTTGAGGGTACATGCCAATTTCCCGCAGTCCTGCCGTCATTCTCTTGAGTCGCACGCACTGCCAGCGATATGTACGCGGTTGGGCGTCTCGGCAAGCTCGCAAGCCAAAGAGCGGATTGTCACACACTCTAGGCTGTAACGGCCGCCTCTCCCTTAGGCTGACACACTGACACATACAAATCTCATGCACTCGTACACCCATACCAAACAAACGCGACTCACACAAAAATGGGCTCAAAGTATTCTGCTGAGCCTAGAGACCGTCAAAGACATTTCCTACATATTTAAAAGTGGTGCTTTTGACAATATCCACGTTTACAGTCAAATTTTAATCTGGAAGCTACATTTATGTGGGAACTGTGATCAAACGTTACCATCGCTTCTACCATACAAAATGCCTTAAGTGGTGGCGTGAATCATAATCTACAGATGTCATAATTCACCTGGCAGATGTGCAATCTCTTCAGGAAGGGCTGAGACAGTTGAAACGGTGCTGCAATGCCTCCGCCTGGGCTTGAGCTTTGTCAAGAAATATATCTCTGCTGTAACTGTACATAATAACGTTAACAGTAATTTACATCCCACTGTCAATCCACTGCTGTATAGAGGCCTCCCTACGGTGTCGCTCACAGGGTTTTTTTTTACCATACTTGACCACTCTGATCAGTGTAGGTTTGTGAAATTGGCGGCGAGACTAGTTAAAATATCACTGACCACAGCTGTCAGCTGTTAGGAATAGGCGTGAAAAGGTCTGTAGGGGTCGCTACCCCTATGAAGATAGGGGCTACTGTCCCTAGCCCTATCAATTACTGTCCTATCCACGAGTGAGTTAGTAGCCGGAGAAATGAGTAGAGGGTTCTGACTGTCCGCTGCTGCCCCACCCCGTTGTGGCCACCGGGCCCCTCAAAGGGAGACCCAACATGAGGAGAGGGGGGTCCCACTGTGGCGGGCCCCGCCAGGGCCCCACTACCTGGCCGCTCTTCACTCTCCATCCTCCTCAAAGAATTCTATCTACCTGGCGAGGGCCACCCGTTCCTCTACGCCCTCCCACACTCCCCACTCACGGAACACTACCCACTACTCCACGGGTCCCTCGACACACACACATACACGGCAAGCTAACCACTACGCCACCGCTCCCCACACCCAATGCGCCAACTGCTGCACCACAGCTCCCCCCCCCACACACACACAGCGCGCCAACCGCTGCACCACCACTCTCCGTCGCACTTACCAGTGATACAATTACCATACACACGTGAATGATGTTGAAGACGAACTTTATTCCTCGCTGCCCACCCAGTCCGTCACTACTCTCGCTCCCCATCCATTATTCCCGGGGTCGCTTTTCCCACCTTTTTCCTCCTGTTACAAAACAGCGGCTCCTTCGCCCACCACGTGACCCCTCCCCCCTATCCATCTATTGCCAGCCTACGGATCCCTCGGCGTGTCACCAGCCTCCCTGTGTCTCCACGCGTCTCCCCTCTCTTCCTAGGCCCTCTTTGATAGGTGCCCTTGTGTTCCGAAGACTTCCTCACCCTGGCCGCTCCTACCCGGCTCCCCAGGTCTTCCCCGAACAATGGCATGGTATTTCATAATAAAATACCGTGGGTTCGCTCTTCCATACACCGGTGTGCTGAGATAGTGAAAGAATTGGCACATTCTGTTCACATGACAAATCTTACTAATTGGATGTGTCGGGTGGTGGAGGGTTAAACGACGCAATTTTTTACGTGACCTGACCCAAAAAATGGATTTCATTGACAGATATTGTCATTTAAGGTGCTTTAATTGTATCCACGTGGGTTTTCGCTTGGTGCTCCGGGTTCTTCCCTTGTCCAAAGATACGTTGCTGCCTGGACTAATTGGCCTGTTGAGTAAATTGCCCCAAAAAGTCTGCCCTGCTGTTTACTGGCCTCACATGCTGAATATTATCCCGCCTTGCGGCCGAAATAGGTTCCGGTCTCCCGCGACCCTGGACAGGATTAAACCGATATTGATAATAATAATTGCGCTGAAAAAATAACTGGCAGGAAAATATGAAGAATGGCTATAAATAAATATGGAGTTTCGAACAAGCAGCCCAGGGACATCATAGGGGGCGAAAAAGACAATGGACTCTACTAGACACTAACAAAGGACTCGCAGGAAAGACGTGCAAAGATAGGAGGTGATGACAAAGGATCAAAGGAATGTAGGCAAAGCAGTGAACTGCCTTTGACGTTCGACAACATGTAGCAAACTACATTCCATCTTTCACTCAGTCTCAGAACACCTGAGAATGCCTCAAAAGTGGCAAGGGAAACGTCGTGAAGGACACGACTGTCCTTAAAGAACAGCTTTCGAAAGCAATTCTCATGCATCGACCCATAAACACCTACATCAGTACTATGTATAGAAGTACCACATTAACACATTGCGACAAATATGCCAGTAGTTGCAAGCTTACAATCGACATGAGATGACAGATCTTATAAAATAAAACAGCGAGGTGAACATGTCAATGTATTATTGTAAGAACACTTCTGGCTATTATTCATTTACGCCATCGTTCTCCGTTTTCTGTCAGCCCTTGATGTTGGTAATGGTTTACAAGCACAATCAATGCCAGCATGTTCGTTAATAACCCTGTGGTCTGAAAAGAAACGTTATTTAATAGGCAGCAGGGCAGGATGGTGTTTTAGTGAGTAGCGTTTCTGCCTCACAGCAGACGTTTCTGGGTTAGACTCCTAGTCTGGGTGCTTGTTTGTGTACTGTGCATCGTCTCCCAGCGTCCTAGTATGTTTTGACCGGGTAGAGCAGTTTCCTCCCACGATGCAAAGACATCCTGCTTAGGTTCATTGTCCTAAATAAATTCTCCCCGGTGCCCTGTAATGTATTGATATTTCATCCGGGGTATAGCCCTTCCTTGTACCCTATGTCTGCCGGAATAGGCTACAGCTGACCGTGATCCTCTACAAGATTAATTGGGTACTAATAATGAATGCTATCCAACATTTTGAGCAATGTCACTTCTTCATAACACACCTGTCTATAATATAATTCAGCACAATAAAGAGGCCCTATCTTAGATGTGCTATAGAGGAGGGATGTTGCCGTTTATATCTCATCTCATTATCTGAAACCGCTTAATCCTATATAGGGTCACGGTGAGCCGGAGCCTATCCCGGAAACACAGGGCGGAGGGCAGGAATACACCCGACGACGGGACGCCAGTCCATCGCCGGGCATTGCGGGACAATTTTAGTCTGCGAGCCAATTAATCTATCCAGGAGCATGCTTTTGGACTGTGGGAGGAAACCGGAGTACCCGGCGAAAACCCACGCGGACACGGGGAGAGCATGCAAACTCCACACAGAAAGGTACCCGAGCCGAGAGATTCGAACCCGGGACTTTCTTGCTGTGAGGCGTCAGCGCTAACCACTGGGCCACCGCGCCGCCCTGCCGTTTATATCTCCTATTATATGCCAACGAGTGTATTTGCCTATCAAAACTCACGGTGCAAGGATTGTTTTGTTAACGAACAATTCAGAATGCTTGCTTTTAAAGTAAATCCCCAGTTGGTCACCAGAAAGTGGTGTTTCCATAAGATTGAGGGAACGTCTTTCGGTATCTTAATTCTGACACAATGGAGATCATGCCCAAATCGAAGCAATAGTGTTATTAAGCATGTATGGCAGCTCATAGTTCTCGATGTTAGATAGCATCCAATATTTTGGAAGCAAAATTTCCTATTGGGAAAGTTATTTCGCCAAAATTTGAGGATGATCGGCCAAGCAGTTTTCACGCTTGAGCCGTTCTGACAGCATTTCACACACACACACACACATTGCACTTGTAATTTATATATGAAGAAACTCCGAGACATAGATGGAGAAAATTATGATTTATTTAAAAAAATCTGATGTCTAATTTTGTCAGTGAAGTGGAAAACCCCGTGCCTCAGGGTAGCTCCTGGCTTCAGAGCTCTACACCAACAACCCCTAAGTGACGATTTGTCCCTCCATATATAGTCCCTGGTTATTATTGTCTCCTCCTCCCAACCGTCGCCTGGTTATCAAGCTTTTTCCCTCGTAAATTCAAATTACCCAACTTTGGTTTCGCCTCGCCAATCTTGGCTCAGCATTTATAACTTTAAGGGTCCATGAATTAGGGTGATGTAATTGTGTGACGTCATCCTTTTTATTAGTTTCCTCAAGCAGGCCCCTAGATCACGTCTTCACACATATATTGACTTGAGTTGTAGGGTGCTGCAGTGGTGGCATCTGCGCCTCATTGAAAGAAAATCCTGCTCGAGGTAGTTCGATTTTCCGCCTTGAGTGCCTTTTTGTATAATGTTTGTATGTTCTCCCGTTGTTTTGCGTGGGTTTTCTCCAGGTTCGCCAGTTTACTCACACAAAACGCGAATTAATTATAGGTCGATAACATCATAATATAAAAGACGAGTGCCTGGTGGGATGGCGCCGGATAATGGCGTGGCTTGACTCCCTTCCCCCCATTCTGCAAGTTTCTTCAAAATAGAATTCATATATGCGCGTAATGTATTGTATTTGTTATTGAAGTAAATCCTATTCCACCCGACAGCTAAATTGTAAGTTTTTTTTTCACGTGAACAGAACGTGCCAATTCTTCACGATTTCATCACACCGGCGCGTTGGAGAGCCAACCCCCAGCATTTACAATGAAATACGACGTTTCGCTGATAATTACAATCAGCATCATCATGTACTTGCACCAATTTGAGAACGAGTGACAAGTTAGGAACTGAAGCCACTGCGCTCTGTTCTGCGCTGCGACGCGGCTCTGCGCGGGCAAAAGCAGAGTTTAACAGCTCGCTCTCAAGGGCAGGAGAAACGTACACTGACTAATGCTACGGGGTCCGCACGGCCGCTACTCAAAAAGCACGGTGGGGCCGTCATTAGTCATCTCCGGGTCACCACGTGATGGGACTTGGAGACGCGGGCAGGCCAGCGACTCCGTAGGTCGACCACCTCATACCGATAACGACGAACGTTTTCAAACACCTTTCTGCAGCAGCTGTGGGCGAGTGAGCCACTTGGGGACACGTACCGTGAGCTGGGAACCTGTGGAGAAGGTTTTTACCATACGACCTACCTAACGTGAGACTTTCACACCTTTGACCATTACATAGGGATGGGCAGGTTCATTACCCAGCCTGCAGGCTTAGCACCTACTTGGCACACCTGGGAGATTGGAAGTACTAACAGAGGTCGCTGGTGAGTGTGGATGATCATGCGTGTATGTTGATTGCGAGTGAGAGTTAAGAGAATCCTTGATTGTGTGCGAGAGTTAAAGAAAATAGATCCCTCTGAGACCCACAAAAGATGTGTAAGAGTAACTCATTTCATCTCATTGTCAGAAACCGCTTATTCCTGTACAGGGTTGCAGTGAGTGGGAGCCTATCCCGGCAGACACAGGGCGCAAGGCAGGGATATACCGACGATGGGACGCCAGTCCATCGCCGGATTTTTTGAAAGTGCCCGGCAAAAACCCACGCGGACACGGGGAGAGAACATGCAAACTCCACACAGAAAGCAGCACCCGAGCAGACATTAGAACTCGGGACATTCTTGCTGTGAGACGACAGCGCCACCCACTGGGCCACCGGGCCGCCCTGTAAGAGTAAATGAGTTACCAAAAAGCATCCCCTCTGAGGGGATTCAAGGAACCGAGAGAAAAGAATTGAGCTAAAGAGAGTATATTCCCCACGGAGGGATTCGGAGTGAGCGAGAGTGCTTTCCCCGCACAGGGATCCAAGGTAAACGTGCAGCCGCGTGGAGGAAATAGTGCCGGCTGAGAACGGGGAGGGCGTTGTAGCCGCAGTGCATGGCGGAATCTACCAACTGCTTGGGAGAGTCAAGGGGAGGTAATCCTATACCATCTCCGTGCAACCAAGCCGGGTACAAGGTTACTACTTGGAATAATAATTCGTGTTACAATTGTTATTGTACAATCGGTGCATAGATACAGCGAGAGAGAATAACGATAAACGGGGAATACACTGTGATTTCATTACTGTTAATGCATTCATAGGGAAGGAATAATATTTTTGACAATTTTAGAGATTAACTTCCGCATTGATGGGACTTTAATGATAATAATTATTACAATAAATGCAGTTCTAGAGCACTTTTCACCAGAGGGTCATAAAGCGCTGCAGAGAGTTGTGGAGATAACGGAATATCAGCAACAACAACGACATATGACCGATATATCAACAACAATAAAATTTTTGATGATTGCTTCGAAAAGGTACTCTCTCGGGAAAGCCGTGTCGATCGCTCCCTCTCCCTTCAATCCGACATATCCCCTCACACGTTAAAGGCGCCTGAGGATGCCTCGAACGTGTGAGGCGAAACGTCGCGATGGAGGGAGAGGGAACGATCGACGCGGCTGTCCCGAGAGAGCAGCTTTTCGAAGCAATCATGATGCATTGAGCCATGAAAACCTGCATCATTACAGTTTAATTGAAAGTAAAATAACGGCTATAATTTAGAGAAGGACAAAAAAGAATAGTTTAAAATACTTCTTTAACAAACGAAGGAAGGAATAAGTGTTCCTGAGCAGGCGCAGGTCGGCAGCGAGCCATCATCCCATCACGACAACAGTGAGCCGCATCAACAGTACTAGCCAGACGACTTTAAAGACTTACGGAGCAAGCGAGTCTTGAGACGAGATTTGAAGATGCCCAAGGACTCAGCTGAACGAATCTCCAATGGAAAGGCATTTCAGAGTCTGGGAGCAGCGCGCGAGAAGGCTTTGTCACCCATTGAATGGAGGTTCGAACTGGGCACATGCAGCAAGCCCGTATTGGAGGATTGTTAACAAAGTAGGACTTAACAAGGTAGGCTTGTGTTTTGGTTTAATTCCATTGCTGCTTGTAGATATATGCAATACCTTGATTGTAACAGTGATAATAACAAAATAGAGCAGACATCAAGTATGACATTGTGTGAATATCGTTGACTGAATATCGTGGGAGAAAATTCATTGTTCGGGGTTAAGGAATTGTTGGTGAATAAACACGGGTTTTGTTTGACCCTGATGTACCGACTGAGATTCCTGACGTCTCCGCGTGTTCCATCTCCCACACCAAGGCACCTCCCCCCCCCCTCCCGTCGTCGTCACGACCTGTTTTTCTCGGTGGATTTGCGTCCACCCTCACTACCGGGAGCATTGTTTCTCTGTAGTACCCCGGTTTGTGACATGAAAAATAATCAATATTATAGTCGTATTTTTGTATTCCTCTTGAAAATTGCCAATTTAGTACTCTACTCTAATTGTAGCAGAGCACAATAGATGTAAACATTCCCGATTCTAGCAGGTTTTATTAGAATGTCCCATGCCCTCTGCACAGCACGTGCCCACATGTCATTCCAGTGGCATCTCAAACGGAGGAATCTAGTGGGACCGTTGGTGCTAAATAATCGTGTCTTTTCCCTTGGAGTAAAAGGCTGTGTTGGAATAGACTCAGGATGCTGCTACCGGCGATGAGCTATAATCGTCTTCTGGAACGACACAATTAAACGGTCTTCCCAAGATTCAAGCTTCTCATTAATGACTGTGGTAAGTGGTGAATTCATCAGACGGATGTATAAACACACACACTCACCCTGCCTTAATACGTCTCATGACCAGCCGGCAACATTTCTTAATAGATGTGCTCTCTGCAGTCAGAAACATCAGCAACAACTGCCACTGCGTGCCCTTCCCCGGCTCTTTAAAAAATGCGCCGACGGATTGTAGAATGATTTGTGTGCGTGAACGGCTGTTAAATTCGATTCAAAGTGGCTCTGCTCAGCAAAAGAAAAGTGCGGCTGCCTGAAATCGCACACGCCTTCCATTTGATAGCCCGATGTGCACAAGCACAGATGCGCGGTAGGCCACGCGCATTACACACGTGCGCTTGCTAATGCGCGAGTGCAAGAGAGGAGGCATTCGCGTGGTCAGACACTGCGATGAAGAGGATGCTGCTGCTGCTCGGTGTAGGACTGCGGGTGCTGTCCATTTCAGCACCCAGTGGCCATTCACTACGTGTAGTGCAGTGAGTGATTGTGGTCTCTGCGTTTGTCTCAGCAACAAAAAAGCAAGAGGTCTGTACGCAAGGAACTCATACCCATCAGAATGTCCCTCGCAAAAAGTAGGATACAGTTTTCCATGGTGCTGAGCTGCATGCTACTATCGATGGGTAAGTGTACTCTCACATTGTTTTACATTGCTGTATTCCATTGTGTATTTAAGGAATGTATTATGCGTAGACATATGCTCTGCACATGCGAATGACTAAAGTATTTAACTTTGATGAACGTACACAACACAAAAAGGTACATAAAAATACTGATTTGAAAAAAATATATGCATTAGGATTTCTAGCTATGATTTCATTTTCAATAGGTACAGCCGTAAATTCTTAAATACTTTGTGTGTACAAGATGTATAGCTATAAATTTAGTTTAATGATTTTTCTTTTGGCTTTAGCAGTGGTGCAGTAGTTTGTCCATATGCGCTTTCAACTGGGATGTATGAATTGAATTCCCAACTAAAGCTATCAGTGTCGAGTAAAATCTGAACTGGTCCTTGTCGCCCTTTATCCACCTACATTCACCAGTGGGGTGAAGTATGGTCAGGCCTTATTGCAACATCGACATTGTGGCGAACCCTTAGTGCAGACGTGGATTGAGAAAGGGGTGTATTTTTGCTGTAATAAAAGAGCGTTATATGTATTAATGATTCCACCTACTTATCTATTTATTTATTGGCAGGAAGCTGTTATCCTATCATGGGCGCAGCCCTGCCTTGTGGCCTGTGTCTGCCGAGTTAGGTTCAAGCTCATAGTGATCCTGACAAGTATTAAGCAGGTACTGATAATGGATGGATGGATGGATTTATCAACTGTCCTGGTCACACTCAAATAATTTCCTTTTTTTAAAGTTATACCATTGTCTGGGGCATGATACAGCTGTCCTGTCTGTCAAAACATTTGTAAGAGTATATTTGAATATGCTTATTTTAACATGTAGATTGAAACTAAATTTTACAGATATCTGATGATCCTGCATTCACTGTTTATATTTGTAAGAAAATGTCATTCTATACATTTTTATGTTTTTGGTTTCACAAAAATATTCACAAATTTGGAATGCGCCAAACATCGTAAGTACGAAAAGTAAATACATCTGAGATACAGTGAGGCTTTAATGTCAAGACAAAATATAACAGCTCCTGTATCTTACTTAAACGTTTTATACAGAACATGAAAACGGTCAGGCTAAAGTGTAATTAAACAAGAACCATCTTGCGCGTTGGCTTATTTGTACAAGCTCAATGGTCGCACTTGTATTCAAACTCGCATTTAACGTAATATCCCAGGTCTCCATTGACCTACAATGTTCCAGTTTTCTGTCAGTTGACAATTCCCCCCACCTCTTTCTTTATCCACATCAAACTGGTCTCTTTTTTTCTTTCCCATTCTCTCGGCATTCGTTGTACCTGCTCTACGATAAGACGGAATGTCGTTATTTGTCTGAAACATCACATCACCACCAGTGGTGATGGGTAACTATTTGACTACGTGAGTAATGCGAACGTGCGTGAGAGATCAGATGCTTCACGAGATGTCGAGACTGGAGAACCCGACTTTGTCCAACCCCACTCTCACCTGCATTGAAATGCAGCTTCTCACATTCCCCAAAGATGCACTACTGATTGTGTAGCAAAACAGTTGGAAAAAATCCATTAATGTATCAGCAAGTGTCACTATATATTAAAGTCGACTAGTGTAATCAATACTATATTGGCAACGTTGACAGCTAATAACTTTCAAGTGACTTGAGAGGAAATACATATTTTTACATATTCTTTTCACACACATTTATTTGACATAAACAAGATGACTTAAATCCTACTACATCTTTTATAACTCTAATGTATTAATTTGTAGTTGTGGTTGTTGAATTGGGTTCGTTTTTAGTGCTTAGGAGCTGAGCACTGCCTAAAGGACATTGGTCAATATAAACTGAATACTTATACTTACTCTTTTTTTCATCTCATCATTCAAATATAAAATCATTAACCACGTGACTTGTGTTGGGTGGCACGGTTGCGCAGGGAATAGTGCTGCTGCCTTACAAGAAGGCCTCGGTTCGATTTTCAGCTCGGGTGCCGCTCTATGTGGCGTTTTCATTTTTTCTCCAGCCATGTGACTTTTCACTGGATACTCCGGTTTCTTTCCACAGTCCACAGACATACTGCTGCTGCTCTTCCTTAGGTTAATTGGCCTGCTGACTAAATTATCTCCAGTGTCCTGTGATGGCCTAGCATAACATTCTGGCTTGTGCGCTGTGTCTAACAGGAGAGGCTCTGAGCTCACTGCAACCCTCTGGAGGACTTATAATGAATAACAATTGAATTCATTTACATGACCTCAGACTTACCGTATACATATTTTCTGTGGTTGTATTTCATTAACTACAATTTAATACATTCGTTCTGCACTTCCATAAATAACTTATTTACA
>JAZEWT010000002.1:23556698-23570272 GCA_036362905.1 Mordacia mordax | reverse complement strand
GCTCTCACCTTCCCTCTCCCCTTGCTCTCCCTTCTGCTCTCCCTTCCCTCTCCCCTCTGCTCGCCCCACTTTTTTTACCGATCAGTAAAAACGTCGGTTCAGTAATTTCGAACTTCAGAGTGTGTTAGCACGCCGTGTTGGAACTTCAGCCACAGCCTGGCACTGACCAAGCTCGGAAGATTCCGAGGCTGCTGGGTCGGCGGTTTCCTTCCATGGCCGCCTTCCTGGCTCAATAGATGGCCAGCTTGGCATAGCCCATAAGTCCAATTATTAGTCCGTCCTGGAGTTTCAAACCCTTGGTGTTTTGTTGTCCAAAAATGAGAATGGTCGAGGAGAGGTGAAGGGTAAATTTGAGCAGGATGTTCCGTAGAACCTTGAACAGGGAGTCCAGGCTCTTGCAATGGATGTACTTTTGGGCTACCGTCTCAGCCTGGCCGCGGAACTCGCACTGTGGCAGCATGCCGGTGAAGCGAGCCAGGAAGGTGTTGATGGTGACGGTGCCATGCGTGATGCTCCAGCTGAAATGTCTGTGGTGGTTGTACATGGGCCTCGCATAGAGCTGCTTTCAGAGGGGCTTTTCTGGGGTGACGCAGGGTAGAACCTCCCTCCAGGCATGGTCCTTATGGCTCCTGGGGGAGTCCTGGTGGTGATCGTGTACAATACGAACATACAGCTCCTTTCTTTTGGCTTCCAGAACACCATCTCCGGCAGGTCCTCTAGGCGGCAGAGGTTGTATTCCCGGTATCTTGGTGGGGAGGGGGGGGGCGGCTCACTGGCACAATGGAGAACACCGGTGGAGAGGGGCCTGGGTGGGGCCTCTCTATCTTCAGTGCTGATGGTGGACACGCTCCCCACAGCTGCCGTAAAGGCCTCTTTGGTTTCCACTAGAATCCTGGTGGCTCGGCGGAGCGACCGCAGCCCCAGCCTCGAGGCCAGTGTGGGCGGGCAGAGCCATTGTCCCCCGGCGCCAGGCTCCACCAAATCTCTCACCCTGTTGAGATGGCCTTTTGTGATGAGTTTCTCCATGGAGGGCCCGGTGGTAAAGGGCAGCTCCATTTGCGAGTTTCCTACGAGTGGCTCATGGACCACCTCCTCATCCGATTGTGGCCAAGTTCAGCTTCTTTACCCTGAGGGAGTTCCAGGTAGCCATGACGCTCCTGTAAAAAGGTGTTAGCTGTTGTAGTGGGAGGTTGCGAAGGTTTGTCTGGAAGAGTTGCTTGGTGTACACAGGTTTCCCAGCTGTCCCAAGAGGAATGCGGCTGTTGTACACCAAGCAGGCAGGGAGGTGGCGTACTGGAGTCTGTGTGCGGCCTGCAGACAGAAAGTGATCAACTGACTCCACACGCAGACCAGTCCGTGCCCTCCCTCACCCAGTAGTAGAGCCAGGACTCCATCCGTGACCCGGTGTCTCCTGCCTGACCAGAAAAAGTTCAGGACCATCCGCTGTAATGTGCTGACGAGGTGGGCTGGGGGTTCCAGGGAGAAAAGGCGGTGCCATAGTATGGCCGTGACCAGCTGGTTCACCACCAAGGTCTTCATTCTAAAAGTGGGGAACTTGCTTAGTCGACCCTCAGTGCACAGCCTTTTCTCGACCTCCTGCAGTTAGACCCAGTTCTTCTGTGCAGGTTCGTCTCCTGGGCTCAGGCGGATGTCCAGGTAGCGCATTGACTCGGTGCTCCACGTAATTGTTTTCACACTGCGAGGGATATGCATCATATCCCATGACCCCACCAGCAGCCCTCCACACGTATGCCAGTTCATTTTGCCGAGGACGCTTTGGAGTAGGTTTCCTGACATCCATGAAGCAGAGTGAGATCATCCATGGATTGCAGAATTAGGAGGATGTCATCTGCGTACGCCTACAGTACCACTCTGATGCTGGGTTCTTTAAGAATTAGGCCAATCAGCTTTTGTCTTATGAGGCACAGGAAAAGTTCCACTGCCAGGGCGTATAACTGTCCTGACATGGGACATCCCTGCCTCATGCCCCTCCGGAAGGCAATTGGAGCCATGAGTGCTCCTTTGATCCTAATCAGGCATTCTGCCTCGGTGTATAGGAGGCGGATGATCCAAGTGAAACTGATTCCAACCCAGAATTTCTGCAGAGTACCCAAAAAGTATTGGTGATCCACACGGTCAGAGGCTCTCTCCTGGTCAAAAGAAAACAGCGCTATTGGGATCTCCAGCTTCTGGGATACCGTGATGAGGTCCCTGACCAGGAAGATTCCATCGTGGATGGTTCTTCCTGGTATGTTGTAGGCTTTGTCACCATCAATAACCTCCACTAGCACCTCCTTGAGCCTTAGGGGCAGAGCTTTCGCAAGGATTTTATAGTCCGTGTTCAATAGGGACACTGGGCGCCAGTTTTTTAGGTGTCTCAGATCACCTTTCTTCGGGAGCAGAGTGAGCACCGCTCTCCTCCAGGAGAAAGGCATCAGCTCTGATCAGATGGCCTCTTCCAACATCGCCTTGTAGTTCTTCCATAGAGATAACCAAAAGGAATTGTAGAATTCCATTGTTAGCCCATCCAAACCTAAGGATTTATTTGGCTTTCTGGCCCCCACTGCTGTGTTGAGATTGCCTTGAGTCAGTTCTTGCTCCAGCCATTCTCTCCCTTGTTCCCGCAGGGTGGATAAAATGCTTCATGCTCCTGGGCCACATGGGAGGCTTGCTCCGGAGTGAATAGGCCATTGAAGAGGCACTCGATGTACTGTGCCCCACCTTCCTCCTTTCTATGGCGTAGAAGATGGATGGCCCGGAGTTGAGGTTGATGACATGTTTTACCTTAGACTGGATGAATGCTGCCTTCGTCTGTTCTTCCTTCAGCCCCTTGAGATGCTCTTTTGCTTCCTGATTCGACTTAACGAAGTCAGGTTCCTGACCTCAGCGAGTCGCTCCTTCATATCGAGGACCTGGGCCTCCATCTCAGCGATCTCTTTACAACTGTACTATGTGCTTCCCCTGGTGTATTGTTGGCACATTAGCCTGATGTGCACCTTGCCCACATCCCACCACTGTGCCAGGGAGCCAAAGTGCTTCTTTTGTAATTGCCAACATTCCCACAACTCGTTGAGCAGTTCCACAAAAGGAATGTCCTCCAGTAGGGTATAATTAAATTACCAGTGGGAAGCATCACCATGTGTTCTCTGCAGCTTTAAATGCATCACTATGAGGTTGTGATCAGTAAAAAGTGCAGCCTTGATGTCTGTAAATGTCTCATCTCAGGAAACATTTTGTTAGGTAAAACCTGTCGAGCCTGGACTGTGTCACCGATTCGTCGTTCCGAGCCTTTATGAAGGTAAACTGGCGTCGGTCTGGGTGTTGGAGACGCCACATATCCACCATGGCTATGGCGTCCAGGAGCCTCTTCAGTTCCCTCTTAGCCCACTGTCTCCGAGATCCTGCCCTGTACGATCCCTGACGTCAAATGTGCAGCTGTGGTCGCCACCCACAATCATGCACTCATCGTCCGGGATCCCAGCCATGTATTTTCGCAGGAGGCTCAAAGTATGGGAGCTTTTCATTGTTGGTGGCTCGTGCGTATGTGTTCAGGAGGCGGGTGGTGACATCCCCGACCTTCACCACCACTTCGAGAATCCTACCTTTCACCACCTCACTTTGTTTGATGAAGCGCGGGTTGAAAGCCTTTGCAAAAAGAGTCGCGACTCCTCCGGATGTGTTGTTCAGGTGGATGAAAAGCATTCTCCTCCCCATTCCATCCTTCACTTGTCCTTATCGGCAGCCATGAGGTGAGTTTCCTGAATGAAGAACACTGAGACATCGTGTTCTTTTGCGAGAGCCAGTGCTTGGAATCTTTGTAGTAGCCCCCTACCCCCATTCATGTTCAAGGAGGCGACGAGCATTGCGTTGTTGCAACCCGGTCCTTCTGCGCTTGTGTAACCCTCCACCTTATTTTTTCCTTGAGGAATACTCTCGTTCAGGCTATTTCCTTCCCCCTAGATTTGTGTCCTTGTCTGAAGAGCAATTTTGAAACATGACCTGTCGAAGCCTCGATGGCCTTGATGTCATGCCATCTCGAGACCACAATGTCTACTCTGTCCTTTCTCAGGTGAGTTTCAGAGAAGAATTCTTGTAACTCCTCTGGAGAGAATAGGGGTCCCCATGGACCTGGATTGATGACTGCATGCTGTCCTCGCTGCCCATGCTGGAGCAGTCATCGAGATCGGCCCCGTTGTCTGATGCAGTCATTGGAGCTGTAGCTGTAGCGGCTGCAGGGTTCTCACGTGTTCCTGCAGAGCCTTCCTCACCGCCCATGCTGCTTACGGCAGCCTGCGGAGGCCCCTGCTGCTCAGGCTCCCCTGGCGGGTCGCCTGGGGTCGCGTCTGTAGCTGTGAAGTCTGGGAAGATGTGGGGCTCCTCTTCCCCTCTGTCTTCCTTGTTCAAGGACTTCAGTGTCTCCATCTGAGCCTCGAAGGTCTCTCCTTCTACTTCTTTTGGTATAGATGCAGCTGTCTCCTCCACCTTCGCAGTGATCTCCAGAGAATGACCGAATCCCTCAGTCAAAACCCGCTCCCTCTGGATGTCCTCCTGCAGTGGTGGCCTTGGTCCTTGCACCGGACGGCGTTTCCTTTGTTTGCCTTCCTTTTCCATGCCTCAGCCATGTTTCTGTCCGGGATGGCGAAGACCGCCTCGCTGCCCACCTCGCCTGGTGTGAAGGACGTTGCCGGCGAGTCCAGATCCAGGCGCTGTGGAGATTCTTCACTCTCTTCTTCATCCAAGACAGATTCGTGGGGGTCAAACACGTCCGTCTTCCTCCTCTTCCTGCCTCCCTTACATAAGGGTGGTGCTGGTGTTTCCATTTAAGGTGCGGGGCGCTGTGTGGCTGCCGTCTCTGGGTTGGAGTCTTGAGGAGCTCTGAGGTGGAGGATCCCCCCCGGTTGTTGCCGGCTGGTTCCCCATCACCTCCCCGCCCATGATGACAAAATCCCCTCCTCTTTCAGCCCCGGATTTAGCAGTACATATGACTCCCTCTTGAAAGCCACGAAGTTCTTCAGAGAAGAGCTTTTGTACCCTACCTGCATATCCCGTACGAGCGACACGATCTTTCCCAGCTTGGCCATGTGCTGCCACACAGCCTTGTCAGGAAGGTAAGGTGGCTCATTGGACATGGTGATCCTCTCCGCGGGTGAATCTAGTGGCTCCAAAGGGACGTAGAGTCCGCCAATGGTCAGGCCCATTTTAATGGTGGTGTGGGCCACCTCCTCCATTACGAGGAAGAAGACGGCCTTGCCGTACATTTTGGAGGTGTGCGTGATGGATGCTGGTGCGACAACGTTTGCCAAGGCTTCAATGTAGGTCTCGATACTGATAGCGCTTGAAGCAATGCAGCGGAAGCTGCACTTGCGTGTCGGCTTGCGCTTCTGTTGTTGACCCGGGCGGGGGGCCTGAGGCCCCGGGGTGGGGGTCCTTGGGTGTTCCGTGACCCCCATCTGACTGGCGGCAGCTGCTTGTGCGTAGGTGGCCATGGCATGGTCCAACCACACAGCGTGTGCCTTCATGAGCAAGGAAGAAGAAATAAGCCCTCTGGCTTCCCCGATTTACAGTGACTGGGTGTGAGTGGATGCGAAATTGGAGGTCTGTGTTGAGTAGGTTACTCTACCCTGGTTGTTAAACAGGGCCTCAAATAAAAAGTCACAAACGCAAACGAAAGGTGAAACAAAGAGAAACGGGAAAAAAAGAAAAACAGCCATCGACAGACTGGCAGGGTGAGTGGAAATGCTCTTCTAGGCCCCGAGTGAAAAATACATTGTGCTCGGAGTCCGTAGCCACAACAACAACAAAAACACAAAGAAAATAAAGGTGATCCTGAGAAAAAGGTTTTTAAAAAGATTGTTATAGGAGTGGAGTTATGTTCAAAGTGCAGGAGTTGTGAATGAATTGTGAAAGAAAAACCTGTTAAAACGCAGGCGTGGGCACTGCTTGCGTGCGCCGCTGAAAGAATAGAAAGGAAATTAAACTCTCAAAAACAATGTGAGGCAGTCTTGTTAACGCCAATATAGTATTTGTGCAGTAGCACTGAGCTTGCTCGAACAGAGAATCGCTCAAGTACTCACGAAAACTAGGGAAAAAATTGGCAAAAGTTTGAAAGAACAGAGACGGTAAACAGGAGCCTCTGTGTTCACACCCTCTCTCCCTCTCCCCTTCCCTCCACACTCCCCTCCTCTCTCCCCTCTGCACTCCCCTCCGCTTTCCCCTCTGCTGTTCTTCGCCCCCCCATTCTCCTCACTTTCCACTCGCCCTCCTCATTCTCTCCTCTCTCCCATTCCTCACTCTCCCCTCGATCCTTACCTTTCTCCCACTGCTAACTGCTCTCCTCCTCCTCCTCTCTTTTACTAAGCCGGTGGTGACACAGCTTCCTCAGTGTCGTCGAGTGGCCTCCACCCACGTTGCTAACCAGGTGCAGCCCTGCTTATCCTGCGCTGAGTGAGCATGGAGAGTGAGAAAACAAGTCGTGACGATGACGCTGGTGCCACCCCTGCCCCGTGTCCGTCGTTTCGCTCCTCAAGGCTAGAGCAATCCAAGCCGCACAAGCCCATGACGGTGTGGGAGCGGCGCACCAGTGCGCTGCGTCACTCACGCTCCCACCTCAGCCAGGAGGCGCTGGCAAACAGCCGGGGCGGTAGCACCGGCGGCGCCGACACGGGCACGGGCGGCACTGGCACACCGTGCGCGCTGCTGCGCCACTCGGCCTCGCTGCATATCCGCCCGCTGGGTGCTGCAGCGGGCAGCGCGGCATCTGGCGTGACGCTGCCCACCCGTAGCGCCACGACCCGCGTGAGCAGCACCAGCACCGCCACCAGTGCCGCAACCTACCGAGACCGGCCGCTGCTCACGCACGAGCTGGGCTCGCACGTCAACCACGTAACAGTGCGCGGCCCGCTGCCGTCTCTCTGTCAGCCACCGGTCGGGCCTGGCATGGAGCCCGGTGCCAACGGGGCTGCCGCTGCTGCCTTACCGTCGGTGTCGCCGTCGTCTGCTGACCGGCACCTGGAGGTGGTGACGGAGCGGCCGCTGGTGTTGGAGCCGGGTGGCAGGAGCCAGGCCGACGAAGAGCGGTGCTCGCTGGAGGACGTGTGTGAGGTGGACGAGGAGCGCCAGCTGGAGGCGCTGGAGCGGCCCCTTATCATCGTCGGTGGCTGCTGCAAGAGCCGGGCAACGCCGGGCACTGGGAGCCCTGAAGAGGAGGCGGCGACAGTGCAAGCGGTGGCAACGGCGACGTGCGGGCGCAACAGGCGCTGCCGCAAACACCGCAGCCGCAGCAAGGAGGACGAGCGCCACTGCCACCATCACCGGCACCACCACCACCATCACCACCATCACCACCACCACTTGGCGCACCGTGCCCACGGTGCCAGTGGTGGTGGCGGCAGCAGCAGCGGCAGTAACAATTGCGGTGGCAACAGCAATCACCACGGCCAATTGCAAGAGGCCAAGGAGGAGCTGGGGGAGGCGCAACCGCATGCGCAGCACCGCGCCGTCAGTTCCGCGTCTCCGCCAGAAGAGCCGTGCGGGCGCCGGCTCCACCGGCGGCACACGCGGCGCGGGAATGACGGCACAGAGCCAACGGCAGCGGGAAAGGAGGGCACGGGCGGCGAGGAGGATGACGAGGAGGAGGACGAGGAGGAGGAGGAGCGGGAGAGGGAGAGGGACGAGCGGCGCCGGCGGAGGAGGCACAGGGCAAAAGTGGGGACCGAAGGGGAAGAGGGGGCCATGGAGGAGCGGAGACATCACAGGCGGAGGTGAGGGGTCCGGAGTTGGTGATGGCTATATTGAAAATTCTGGACTTACACTCTGGTGGTTCTCAGTTGGACCATGATGGCTGTGTTAATTTTTTCCAAGTTTAAAGTTCATCTATCCCCTCCACCTGTGTATTCCTTGTGCCCCCTCCACTCCCCCCCCCCCTTGTATCTCACAGAGACCACGTGTGCCCGGCGCAAACTGGCGCAGTGCCTGCCGCTCCACTCCTCGCCGAGGGGGATGGTAATGATGGCGGTGCTGCAGGGGGCGGCCCCACCGCGGGGGAGACCGAGAGGGAGAGCGAGGGGAGTGGCAGGAGCCACACGGACCCTTCCCCGGGGGAGCCCGGGGATCAAGGGGATCTGGGGGGGGAGCAGGGAGAGCAGGAAGCAGCCAGGAGCGTCACCGTCAACATCATTCCCCCGCTAGAGGAGCAGAGAGGGGCGGCCGGTAAGAGTCACGGAGGGATCACGGGGGCAGGGGAGTTATGAGAGGTCACGTGTTGTATCCCCATGTCTCGTTCAGTCTAATGTCCAACGTTTCGCCCCACGTACCAGGAGCCTCTTCAGACATCGAATATTCGGTGAACTTAAATTTGAGGATTACGCAGCATTCGTTTACATTCGCTTAGATCTCACATCGCCTGTAGCCGGGCACCGCGTGCGCACCTGGGACCGGACTTGTGCCTATGCCGCCCGGTCTCCACGACCACGGTGAGGGTTGCACGGTGGCGTCGGCGCGGGCCAACGTCGCCGGCATGTGTGAACGTCACTGGGCGCGGGTGAATGTCGCCAGCGCGAGTGGATGTCGCCGGCACGTGCCGTGGGACTACTTGCCGTCATGACTCCATGCCCACTGCATGCTGTGGAACGGGGGGGCGAGCGCTCTGTGGCAGGAGTATGAGCAGTAGCAGCCCCTACGCGCCGGTTCGCGATTCCTCATCAGATTCGCCTGATCTAGCTCAGGCTTTATCGGGCTGAGTGGAATGTGGTATTGGGAGCGTCCGGACGGCAATGGGAGGCGATGGCAGGGATTGCGGACCCCTTGATCGTGACCTCATGACCCCCGTGACCCCCATCCCCATGCAGGCCCCGACTGCCCACGCGGGCCCTGTGTGGCCGGGAGGGCGAGCGATGACGCGAGGCCCACGCTCACGTACAGATCCATGTTCTTGTTCAGCACCAGCAACCCGTGAGTGGAGTGACCAGCTCACCTACTCGCACACTCACCCACTCACCCACCCGCTTTACGTACTCACACACTCACCCACCCGCTCACACACTCATTTACCCACTCCCTCCATCACTGCTATTAAAATAATTGGACACTGACCTGGATGTCTGAGACGCGGGTGAGTTTCAACCGCTCTGACTACCGACAAATAAAGCACTATTTTTGAGTGTATTTGAAGCAGCCTTAATCACTTTATTATTGTTTCCTTTGTTTGCTTATATTTTCCTTAAATTTTAGTGATTTTTAAATGTTCTTAATCATTATATTTTATGCTTAAACCATTGGGGCCTTCTATACTGAGAGCGGCTGAAGCCATGCCTTGCAAAAGCTGGGCTCCTGCTTCCTACTACAAATGCATCTTTCTCCATCTCGCCTGAATTAGTATCTGCACCTCACTCGCCTCGTAGCAAACCTCATGCTTACCCTCATCTCACTATCACTTATTTAACATTCCACATCTTCCACTATATGCTCATTGTTAACCTCATCGCCCACTCACCCTGGGTGCTGTTGCTGCACATTATTAACTACGAGTCCTGGGTGTGCTTTTGCAGGTCAATCTGGGTGTGTTTTGAATCAGTTCTTTTAATCGTTTATATTGTTTTATCCTTTTCCTGAATTATATTTAGTCTCAATCAGTAATTTAATGTGTACTAAGGCCTAGACTTCCCATTGTGAGAGTGCAAAACTTTGTCTCATGTAGAGGTTTGCAGCGGTCCCTTAACTGCTTTCAGCCGCTAGTGTCTTGAAGCGCGTTTCACATGTCATTCTGTGTGTGTCTGAAACGATTTTAATCACTTATCTCTATTTTACTCTTGTCTAATCCTTAGTGGTGATAGTGTAGCATTGTTTCACAGCAGTAGTTTGCAGCAGTCCCTTTACACCAGCATTGCATGTTCACCATTTCACCTCGTTAAATATCCTCCCTCACTCATTCCTCCTTATCGTATACCTATCACCGTTTTCTTCGCAAACTTTCTCCTCGTCACCGCTCAACCATCCACTCACTCATCAATTTGCACGTTGTCCTCACCGTCCACTCTGAAGGCCTGGCTCAATTCAAATTTCCTAAAATGGCGACAAAACAGACATGTTGCTTGTTGGAACCCCACACGAATTACCCAAGGCTGAACCTATCCAATTCATGCGTGACCACCAGACCATTGAAGTTGCTAAGGCATTCTTGAGGCTGGGAGTGACTCTTGATTCCTCACTCAGCTTTGAAACACGCATCAACAAGGTGATGATCCATCCATCTCAAAAATATAGCCAGACTGTGCAACATCCAGTCACTCTCTAATGCTGATAAGCTAATACACATCTTCATCTCTTCATGAATCTCATCTCTCATCTCATTATCTGAAACCGCTTAATCCTATATAGGGTCACGGTGAAGCCGGAGCCTATCCCTGAAACATAGGGCGTAAGGCAGGAATACACCCAACGACGGGACGCCGGTCCATCGCCGGGCATTCTCTTCATGAATCGATTCCTGCAATGCACTGCACCCTGGAACCCCTGGTTACCTAATCAATCGTCTCCAACGTGTGTAGAATGTGGCTGCTAGAGTCCTCACTCGCACACCTATCCCTGATAACATATCCCCAGTTCTGATGTCTCTCCACTGGTTACTGGTTAAATATAGCATTGAATTCACGATCCTCTTCCTCACCTACAAGGCTTTCACTGGCGCTGCTCCAGCATACATCTGTAACCTACTTCAGGCACCCTCCTCAACACAACTCCGATCCTCCAATACGGGCTTGCTGTATGTGCCCAGATCGCACCTCCATTCGATGGGTAACAAACTTCTTGCGCGCTGCTCCCAGACTCTGGAATGCCCTTCCATTGGAGATTCGGTCAGCTGAGTTTCTGGACATCTTCATATCTCGTCTCAAGACTCACTTGTTCAGTAAGGCTTTCAAGTCCTCTGGCTAGGACTGTTGATACGACTCACTGTGGTCATGCTGGGATGATGGCTCACTGCCGACCTGCGCCTGCTCGGGAACATTTATTCCTTCCTTGTTTGCTGAACAATTTTTTTTCATTTGAATTGTTCTGATGATGTTGACATGCTGTTCTCTCCACAGCTCTGTGAAGCGCTTTGTGACCCTCGGGTGAAAAGCAAACTATAAGTGCAATTATTATTATATTCTGATGTCCAACAAAATCGAACTTACTAAGGGTGTACCACAAAGTTCCTGTCTTGGTCCATTACTGTTCTCTTTGTTAATCAATGACCTGGGCACCTCATTCATACACTCTGATATAAACATTTTTGTGGATGACACTGCATTGTTCGTGACTGTGAATTCCCAGAAGATGTAATTCGCAAGTTACAAGGTGACTTCAATATCCTACAAAATCAGCTTCTCTCCCTTAAACTAGTCTCTAATGCCAATAAAACTAAATTCATGTTTTTCTCATCAAATGAAACAACATGTCTGCTTCAGCTATACACACTTGAAAACCAACAGAGTGTATAAGTATATGAATACAAATACCTTGTTTTCATAATTGATCCAAATTTGAAATTCACTCTCTACATTGATTTTATTGCAAAAAATATTAAAACAAAATTGGCTTTCCTTATAGATATTAACATTGTTTCCCAACTACATTCTACCTAGATTTGGTAAAGGCAACAATTTTTCCATTGTTTGATCATTGCTACATTATTTATCAATCAGCATCCTACACAGCATTAAATATACTAAAGCCACTATTTAATTCGCTCTTAGATTTACTTTGGATGCTCCGTATAAAACCCACTATTATGAATTGTATATGGCTTGTAAATTATCTTCACTAAATAATCTTAGAATTCATTTGGCCTTTTTTTAAACTAATGGTTAAACTTTGCAAGTCAGCAAAATATTTAAAGCATTTCTTGTCTATAAAGATTAACAAAGTAAGCCTTAGAACCTCAAAGTACTTTCTAAGAAATTTTCCTAGGTTCACATCAATATATGGGGAAAAGCTTTTGTGGCGGCTGCCCCACGTTTTTGGAACAATATTGCCTTGAGCTTGAAGCTACAGTCACTACCTTCGATGAGCAAGCTTAGATCCCAATTAGAATTTGAATTTCTGCCTAGCTGTGAATACTGATAGCGATTCATGTTTGAAATGTTGCTGATGTTGCATTTGTTCCCTCTCAATGTGATATATGCTGCCTATATTTTTGCCCCCAATGCAACGGTTAACTGTGTTTTAATTTATTTGGATAATTACGTGCAATGCTGCGTGTAAATGTTGTGTTGTTGTTTTTTTATTTTATTTGGTTATTCTGTTTTATTTTTTTTACAACTAGCTTGCAAGCTCACTGCGTATTTTTCTGCTGTAATAATAAATATCTACCATTCACCCACACACCACCACACAGTCGCTCACAAGACGGTGGCCGGATGCAGCGTCAGCCTCCCCGCCGTGCACTGCGCCAGTTCGCGTGGCCGCCGCTAGCCATCGACACTCGCCCCAGCGGCCCGCAACACGGGGGACTGTTGTCTGTGCGCGTGTGCCAGGCTGCGGCGCGCGTGCCACTACGTGGTGAGCCTGCGCCACTTCGAGATGAGCATCCTGACGGTGATCGGCCTGAGCAGCGTGGCGCTCGCCGCCGAGGACCCCGTGTGGCCCGAGTCGCGGCAGAACAACGTACGCCCCCCCCCCAGCTCCCCATTTCCTAACTCCCCAAGCCCTACCCGCTAATTTATGCCCTCGATCCCTAACCCCGCTCGCATGACGGGTTGTGACGTGGCCACGGGCGGCCGTGCGAAACGAGATGGACCTGCCCCTCCTCTCGCCCGCCGCTGCGCACCGCGGGCACTATCGTTTGCACGTGGCGCTCTCGCCAGCAAACCTGCGGCAATCCATCCAGCGGCGGCGGCCCGACGGCGGCCCAGCCGTGGTGGCGAGCCTCCCCGAAGGGTCGGCGTGGGAAGTGCGGAGAAGTGCTCGCGCAAAGCGACGCCGCGGGGCGACGCCGTCCACGGGCGGAATCGCGCTCCCGCGTCTCCGTGCGGGACAGCGGGGAGGGTGGAGTCCGCCGCCGCCGCCGCCGCCAGCACGGCGCGGTGGAGCACAGAGAGGGAGGGAGAAAGCGCATGAGATCTGCAATGTGCAACGCGTGGCACCGTGCGCATTCAATATCGAAGGAGGCAGGCGATAGGGAGCCACGCAGTTCACCAGCGTTGAATGAATGGAGACCTAAGCGGTGCCCCTGTCGCCCTCCTCTCCCAGGTGCTCAAGTACTTTGATTACATCTTCACGGGCGTCTTCACCTTTGAGATGGTGGTGAAGGTGAGCGTGCGGTGTCAACACGGAGCTACAGCAGCCAGGATGGCAGCCACGTTGTGATGGCGATGTTGTTGTGGTTGTTTTGGTTGTAGAAATTGTTGTGATTATTATTTTGGATGATGTTGTTGTTCACATAGATGATCGACCAGGGGCTGGTGCTGCACCCTGGCTCCTATTTCCGCGATTTGTGGAACGTCCTCGACTTCATCGTCGTAGCTGGCGCAATCATCGCCTTCCCCCTACAGTGAGCCTCCCCCCCCCGCTCCTTCGCCCCCCCCCGCTTCACCCCT
>JAZEWT010000002.1:23516131-23531705 GCA_036362905.1 Mordacia mordax | reverse complement strand
GCGGATTGGAGAAGAAGAAGCGCGGATTGGAGAAGAAGAAGCGCGGATTGGAGGAGAAGAAGCGCGGATTGGAGGAAAAGCGCGGATTGTAGAAGAAGCGCGGATTGGAGAAGAGGCGTGGATTGGAGGAGAAGCGCGGATTGGAGAAGAAGCGCGGATTGGAGAAGAAGCGCGGATTGGTGTAGAAGCGCGGATTGTAGAAGAGGCGCGGATTGGAGGAGAGGCGCGGATTGGAGAAGAAGCGCGGATTGGAGAAGCGCAGATTGGAGAAGCGCGGATTGGAGGAGAAGCGCGGATTGGAGGAAAAGCGCGGATTGGAGGAAAAGCGCGTAGCGGCCGAACCCCACTCACGGAAGGAACCGTGAGCGGGGTTCGGCCGCTACGCGTCATGGAGCAGAGGGACGATGGCTTGGGGTTGAAGCTGACGGAGTCAAAGCACGTGCAAGGCGCGTCAGAGGGACGACGTCCGCCGTGGAGATGGAGCGGTGAGCACGGCTCGTGGGCAGTAAACATGTTAAGCAGATGCATTGCTGCACGGCGAGAGAGTGCGGGGTGAGGAGCGCTGCGTCCTGCTGTGAGCTGATTATGATATGTGAATGACTTGCCGTTAAATGTTATCAGAACAATGAAAAACTACAAACGGGTCTCTGCAAAAACAAGACAAAAGATCACATTTGAGTGGAATGCAGACAATACCCAATGCTGCTGTTCGTCGGGTGAAAGTGAAGCTAAATCTACAAGATGTATTGGGGGCTCAACCAGAACACATGGTCGTGAATGGGCAACGTCTCGCTCTGCCAGCCCCGCCTACGCTCACAGAGCCACGCCCACTTAATCACAAGCGCCGCGAGCGGCCGCCTCCTTGCTGTCACCGCTCAAGTAGCCTCGCCCACGCCAAGAGTCCATCAAGAGAGTAAATTGGAAACCTGACGCCAAATGCCAGGTTTGAGAATTTCCTTCGAAAGCTGCTTCTTTTGGATAGACGTGTCGAGCGCTCCCCCCCTGCCCTTCGCGACGTTGTGGATCCCACGTTGGAGGCATCCTCAGGCCTTCTGAGGATGTCTCCAACGCAAGATGATCTACCATCAGATATGCCATTCAGACATGCCCTCCCATGAGGCAAACATGCCCTCTCGGCAGACATGCCCTCCCATGAGCCAAACATGCCCTCTCGGCAGACATGCCCTCCCATGAGCAAAACATGCCCTCTCAGCAGACATGCCCTCCCATGAGCAAAACATGCCCTCTCAGCAGACATGCCCTCCCATGAGGCAAACATGCCCTCTCGGCAGACATGCCCTCCCTTGAGGCAAACATGCCCTCTCGGCAGACATGCCCTCCCCCGTGGGCCCCATTCTAGGTATGATCGCCACTTCTGGCCCACGTCTCCGCGTTTGGCCCAGTTCGCAATTTGGCACAGTATCTAGCGTCAGGACTAAACGTATCCCCTCACACTCTTCACGGGGAGTGGGTCAAGGGTTAGGCTGGAGCTAGGATTAGGGTCAATGCACGAGTTACGAGTCGGGAGTTAGAGGTTACATTTAGGGCTATATTTATGGCTAGGGAGAGGTGTAAGGTATGGATGGGGATTAGGGATAAGAATGAGGTTAAAGGGCATACTGGGGAGAGAGCTAGGGTTTGGGTTATGCACGAGTTAGGGTATGGCTAGGATTAGGTAAAGGCATACGTTAGGGATACGGTTGGGCTTTGGGGGATGAGCTGAAGTTCATAGGCTATGATTGGGTCAGACTTGAGCGACGAACTTGTGTTTAAGGCGATGATTGGGGCTAGATCTCTGTATAAGATTATGGCGAAGATTCGGGCAGGAGGCATCCATAGACGAACTTGTAAAAAAATTCCAACAGGCCCCCATAATAGGTCGCCGTTGCGTTGGTATCGCCCAAGAGTACAGAACAGCCCGGGGTGTTTGGGCGATAACAAATAGCGGCGAGGGATGCCGAACCTATGTCAGTCAAAAATGCATTGTTTGTTCTTGCAGAGCAAAGATATCTACCGCAGGTGGTACGAGGCGGCAGAATCCTGCAGGTACACACCGGAATTAGGTTCGTCACTCAATCGCAAGGAGCGTGACTAAGTAGCCTTGCCAAAGCGAGAGGTATACTGGATGTGGTGTAGCGGGCACGGACGATGTTATAAACTAGGCCTGTGAATGTAACTAGGCCTAAATCGAGTTTCAACTTCATTGTTTTACCATTTGTAAACACTATCGTTGAGTATAGCGGCCTCTAGTGGCTGCAAGAGACCACGCGGATCCGATTTAATACTGAACTCCACGATGGGAGGAAGCACTGGGACGGGTCCGTGATGTCGGTGAGCGTGAGGAGAGCCCATGGATTCCCACAGGGCCCACCGCGCGCTAAGTGCCGACGAGACGCCAATTATGAAGGCGGCGCTAATTAGTTTTAATGGCCCCAACGCTCGCGTTGGTGCAACTCGCTTAATACTGGATCGAGACGTCACAACACGAAAGACTCAATATCCCTTGACAAAGCGACTCTTGTCAGAGGCGGCGAGACGGTGGCGGAGTGACGGTCACTTCTAATTGAAAATGTTTGATACTGGGGTCAGACGAAGCTTCTCCGTCCCTTAAGCGCCGCTGATAAAAACATTCAGACAACTCAGGTTTCGAGTTTCCAATTGAAAAAGTGGGGTGATTAAGTTGAAGGGAGCCGGATGAATCAATGCGTCTCTAGCGCCTCCTTTACACCGCGTGGTGAGGTGGGAGTGAGACAATAATGTCGCCTCACCTCTCGCCTCAGCCCCCGGCATTAACACACACACACGTACAAAACCAGTCAATGCACACACATGTACACGCGCAATAGCGGTATTATCACAAATTTGGTCCACATATTTTGCACAAAATGGTGTTGGGGCAGACGAGGGATCCGTCGCAATGGAGGTGCCCGGTAAATGGGGTTTTGGTTAGGCCACCCCCATTCAAATCCAACTTTAATTCAATATGGGTCCGCGGCTGCCACCAGACCCCCTTAGCGACCCCTCCCCCCAGCCCCCCTCTGCTTTACAGAGTCCCTGCTTCATCTAACTGGAGCCTCCCAAAGACTCTGTACCCCCACAGAGGTTGCTCAATCGGATCTGGCCTGGGGGTCACATTCTATCCCGGACTAGGCATGGGCTGTCCCAGTTTCAGGCAGGTCCGGAATATGAGGTTTCGATCAGCCCAGGTAGCGTCAGTAGGATTTGCCACCTGTCCCGGTTTTCCTGGGATTGTCTCGTCGTTTGGGAGGCAGCTGCTGAGCTGGGGGAAGTCTCCAACTTTTCCCGGGACATTTAAAAGTCCCAGTTTGTTTCAGCAGCAAAACAATAAGAACAACAACACACCGCTTTAGACAATGCATTGACATGCAGTTCTGATCTATCCTGCTGAAGTAGGACATTCTTCCCATGCTGTCCCGTTGATTTTTGTTTGTTATCACAGAGGTTGCAATCCTAAGTGCGAGCCCCAATTAACTTAAGCCCAGTATGAGGCTGGACGATATGGGGCTGTAGAGTCTAACTCTGATTTCCAACTCAAAAAGTGTTTACACTAGGCTAGAGTTGTGGGCTATAACCATGATCTCAACGTACACCCTTGTATCCCTTTTCCACTGGCGCATGTGAGCCGTGCCAGAGCAGTGCCCTCACGGTGCGGGTAATTTTCCACTGGCTATTTGTCAAGCCGATCTGAAACCGATCCGTGACACACCAGCGTTACAAGACATCTGAATCTGGCTCAGAGCCAAGCAGGGCCACGGGTGATCATAATCATTTTCGGTATGCTCAGTAACCCAGTATGGGTTCTGCAGTCGAAAACAAAAAATCAAGCTGTGCAAGTCCGGGCAGGCTTGGCCTAGCCCCAGCAGGTTGTGCAGTGGAAAAGAGTTTAGAGCTCAGTTGAGAATAAGCTGGGCTGGAGAGACAAGTCTAGCCCTGATTCTAAGCCCACACAACACAAGCCGAGAATGGGCCTTTGGCTGTGGTCTCTATTCATGACCCTGTAATCCAGACTCTCACTCCATTCAGCCGCTTGTGTGGCCTCCAGGGCAGTCCAAGGGGAGCACATGGCCCATGTCAAGCGAGGGTAGAGTAAGATGGAGGATGGTAAGATGGCTGCATGCTCCCTCCGAGGGAAACGCTCGTGAGAGCGGAAGTGTCCTCCAGTCTCGCTTCGTCAACTCTGTAGAGTCCTCGGAGTTTGTTTATTTGTCCACACGTCTTCCTCTCGTGCTGCGCTTTTCTTCCCCTGGTTTGCCCAGGCCCTGACGATAATGCCTGTCTCTCCCGCCGTGACGATGTCATTTTCTCAGTCATGAAGAAGAGGAAGGGGGAAGATTCTGGTCGTAGCCCCAGCTGTGACCCCAAGTGTTAGGGGTCCCTGAATGGCATCCGTGGGTGAGGGAGGTAAGTTGGCTCCATCTCCCTACAGGGGTCATCTTCATCTCCCTCCCAGAGCCTCCCGCCCCTCCCTTCGGGACGGGATGCACTACCTGTGGGAATGATGGCATCAACATCAGTCGTGATAACATCAGCGATGCCGTTACCATGTCACATGTCTTTGTATTGTTGGGAGAGCTGTTGCAGTGGTTTGTGCACTACAATTGTAGCGATGCGCTCACCTCAGCTCAAGTGCTCACGCCTGGCATCACATCGGGAGCAATGGGAGAGTGAGGAGAGGAAATAATAGACAGGAGAGATATGCGAGGAGAGGGGAGCTCCATTAGATGGGATCTCAGTACCACCACAATGCTTTGTTCACCATTGGTAAGATTTTTCATAACTCTGTGAACACCCATTGGAGCTTCGAAAAGTTGCTCTCTCGGGACAGCCGCGTCGAGAGAGCAGCTTTTCGAAGCAATCATAATGCATCGAGCCGTGAAAACCTACATCATTACCTATTGTAGCATCGCCGAGAGCGGGTGGGCAAACAGAGAATTTCACACCTGAGGGCCTGACGGTAAGCCTGCAGACTCTGAGACATGTGCCATCGCATAGCATTCTACCCTGGACCTTCAGGAACCTCTGGGTGGCCCTGATCACACCCATCCTTACTAAGGTTTGTGTGTTTTTTTTTAAATTAGAATCTAAAGTTACGACATTGGTACAATATCATCATGCAATGTGTCCTCTGAAAAACTACCTGTGCCCGGTCTCTCACTCACCTGCCTGCACCACCTCGCCCTACTCGGCCAGGGCTCAGATCCACGCAGCTCTCCACCTCGTTCACTTCCTCCACTTCCTCATCGCCTATCGTCACGCACACCTCTCTCGAGGGGAGCTCGGGCCCAGGGGCCCCACACACACAAGGGGTCGCACCTTCCCTGAGCTCGCTTGGGCCCCGTCGGTCTGGAGCCCAAGAGAGGCATGAGAGACACGTGTTCATCATGATCCAGAGCCAGCGAACGTGGCGCGGCAGCGCGTTGCAATTTAAAGTTATATTCTTATCACACGAACATAAAATTAATATTCGATGGAGAGAGGGAGCAATGAATAAACACTGAGTGCACACATGTTCAAGGGGCTTTAAAGTTGCGGTAAGTTCCGTGATGAGTAGCGCTGCTGCCTCACAGCAGCAAGAATTACCTGGGTTGGATTCCCGGCTCAAGTACATTTTTCCTTGTAGAGTTTTGCAGGGTACTTCGGTTTCAACCCACAGTCTAAGGCCATACTGCCTGGGTTATGTGTTCTGACTAAGTTGCTCCACCCCTAGTTTCATGAGATGTAATTTTCTTACCCCTCCCTGCTGGAAAACTGTTAAAAAGAGCTACATAGCTCAATGGTTTCCTTCCAGCTTCAATAAAAACGAACTGCTTAATCGACTGTGAACATGACTCCAAATGCATCGGTTATGATACCTCTATCCTCCAAAAATATCACTCTTTTCATACCTACAATTATATTTTATGATGTGCATATGCTTACAATTTTATGATCGGATTTACAATCCCTGCGTTCCTGACGCATTAATGATGTCATTTTGTAATGTTCAGCACTTTTAGTTTCTGATGATGAGGCACCTGAAATGTAATATATTGCTATAATTAACTGGATTGCAGCCGGGTACTGGCAGGGTTGAGATGAGGATGAACCGGAGTCACAGATGCGTGTAACCCAGGGCCCGGACGCCGAGCAAGATGAGCCGGGCGGATTGTGTCGACATCGCTGTCCAAATTTGCCAAATTCGAAAATTTACACCAGCAAATGCAAAGTTGTAGCACAGACAGCAGTGAGGCAGTGAGTAGCGCTGCTGCTTCACAGCAACAAGGCCCTCGGTTGAATTCCCAGCTCAGGTGCCTTTCTGCGTGGAGAGTGCGTGTCTTCTCCCCGTGTCCGCATTGGTTTTCGTCAGGTACTCCAGTTTCCTCCCACCATCCAAAAACATGCTGCTACCTAGTTTAATTGGTCTACTGAGTAAAATTACCCCCGGTACCCTGCAATGTACTGGTGTCACATCCTAGGAATAGCTCCGCCTTGCACCCTCTGTCTGCCGGGATAATCTCTGGCCCCCCATGATCCTCTACAGGAATTACTGGGTATTGAGAATGATGATGTCACAGTGACAGTACTGCCCCAAGCGGCACCTGCTGTGGACCGAGTCTCGGGGACACAGCGGCGCGGTCCTGCACCGCGACTGCCACAGTGACGGCGACTCAATCCTGAACGTTTATTCCTCGGTTCGTTATTATTGCACGCTCCCTTTACACCTCAACCGTTCCTGCTACTGCAAAACAGCAGCGCTCGTGTTTCCCCGTGCATTTGACCCGAGTGCCCGGGATCGAACCTGCGCCATCGGTGAGCCGGAGACGGCTCCGAGAGCGCCGGTGCGGCCTCGCAGAGGAACGCTCCCTCAACCAGGAGTCGCTCCCACCTCCCTCTCCGTGGGCCCCCAGGGCTGCGGGGTGGAGGGTGGAGCGGGGTCGCGCGGGGTCGAGGTCGCGCAGGCGGAGCCTCGTGGGGTCAAACGCCGACATCGACCTCTTCATGGGACTCAGGTTGCCGATAAGCTGGTGGGAGGGGGGCGGTAGAGGGGGGGGGGCAGTGGTCAGGGATTGGCGAGATTGGGGCGAGATACCTGTGCGTGTACACCTGTACCCACGGAGTCCCTGCGACCCGTGTGGCCACCGGGGCCCGTGGGGCCTATGGGGCCCTTACCTGTGCGTGCGCGTGGTGCAGGCGTGGCATGGAGGAGGCAAGGCCCTGGTGCTCGAGCGCCAGGCAGTACTCGCTCTCCTGGTCACTGGTCGCGTCCACCTCGCTCACCCCCAAGCCCTGCATGCGCACGCATAGCACAACGCCTGTATCTACAACAACAACATCAACCGCCATTCGCCACTTGGTGGCGGTGACATCGCCACGGCGCCTGTGCCAGGCCATATGCACCTTGAGGCCACGTGAAGTGTCAAAGGCTCACTGACAGGAGGTCACGGGACAGACCCAGGTGTTACGGGCTGCCTCACTGAGATGACTGGCAGATGCACCACCTACGCTCCCTACTCTGCCAATTTGCTGTGTTAAAGCCGCCCGACGCTCTGCTCGTTGTTGTGAGCGTCACTCCTCCGCCCTCTATTGTTGTTGGAGGGCGACTGCCTCCAACTGCCCCGTAGCGTCCTTCAAGGTCCTCCTCCATAGAGGAAAGAGAGGCATGTCAACAACAGCAACATATTAACGGCAAATCAACAACAATAACATTTTGGATTTTTTTTTTATAAATCTGAGCTGTGGAGAGAACGGCATGTCAATAACAACAACAATATCAATGTAGTTCAATGAACAGTAAAATAATGACTATAAATCAGAGGACAAAAAGAGATTAAAATTATTGTTAAACAAACGAAGAAAGGAACAAGTGTTCCTGAGCAAACGCAGGTCTACAGCGAGCCATCATCCAAGTACAACAAAAGTGAGCAGCATCAACAGTCCTTGCCAGAGGACTTCAATGCCTTACAGAACAAGTGAGTCTTGAAACGAGATTTGAAAATGCCCAGGGACTCAGCCGACCGAATTTTCAATGGAAGGGCATTACAGAGTCTGGGAGCAGCGCGCGAAATGGCTCTGCCAACCATCGAACGGAGATGCAATCTGGGCATATGCAGCAAGCCCGTATTGGGGGATCGAAGTTGGGTTGAGGAAGGTGCCTGAAGTAGGTAACGGATGTATGCCGGAGCAGCGCCTTGTAGGTGAGAAAAAGGATCTTGAATTAAATCCTGTATTTAAGTGGAAGCCAGTGGAGAGACACAATTTCTGGGGATATGTGATCGTGGATGGGTATGCGAGTGAGGACTCTAGCAGCAGCATTCTGCACACGTTGGAGATGATTGATCAGGTAGGCAGGGATCACAGGGAGTAGAGCAGTGCAATAATCGATTCGTCAAGAGATTAAGATCTGTCTTAGCTTCTTAGCATTGCAAGGTGACAGGATATTGCGCAGTCTGGCTTTGTTTCTGAGAGAGATGGAAATAGGTTACCTTCGTCACCTTGATGTGTCTCGAAGGTGTGTGAGGAATCAAGATTCACTCCTAGACTACAGACTGCCTTGGCAACTTCGATGGTCTGGTTGTCAGCATCAATCGGATGGGTTCAGCTTTGGACAGTTAGTGTGGGGTTCCGACAAGCTTCCGTTTTGTCACCATTTAGTTTTCACTTGTACGAGCACACACATCTGTCTACACGAACGCTTGTATAGACACAACATACACCTGCATACATGCACATACACCTGTATACTCACACACTTGTATACACAAACACCTGTATACTCACACACTTGTATACACACAACACACATGTATACACACGCACATAAGCACACACACTTGTGTACAAAGATAAAAATCCCCCAAATAGCCTCAACAGACTGTAGGGTCAGGTACTGTTAGCGAGCACCTACGAAGGTCGACACGGTACACGGTCAGGTGGGTGACCAGCACCACGCCCGGCCGCCTTGGTCTCCCGAGTGGCAATTCTATATTGCACTAGGTACTCATTTGAGGCTGAGTGGACATAGGAGAGGTCCAGTTCAGGATATCGTCACTCGTATTTTCTGTGAGCAGGCATCGAACTCGGGTCGCTAGTTTTGTAGCCCAGCACGCTAAAGACTGAGCCACCGTTCCCCACACACGCACATCAATGTCATCACCATCTCTGCTTGAGGTATGGTTGGGGTTGGTGGGTGCAGCGTTGGGCGGGGGGGTCACGGAGATGGGGGTCATGCTCCCACCATGGGGAGGGGAGCGGAGGGGTGACATTCACTCACGGATACTCACCTCAGAGCATGCGGTGCGAGCAATCAGGGGCACCATGGCTTCCAGCTTCCGTTGTGCGGAGGGTGGGTGGGGAGCAGGGGGAGCAGGGGCAGCAGGGGGTGCAGGGGGTGCAGGGTTAACACAGGCAGGGGATCAGGCAAAGGGAGGGAGGAGGTGAGTCTCGCATGCTCTGGCGGTGTTTGCAGCAATACCACGCTGCACCACACTGCACCACACACGTATACACGACAAGTGAAGGCGGCCGCGTACAGGCTTCACACGCTGTTCGAGCAAGTGCGAGCGCTAACACAGCACGCCGGTGGGTGGGTGGATAATGCGGCCTTTGTCTCCTCGATGATGATTGAACAAATACCGCAGCGGTTGGCGTTTAAGGCTGAGTCGACCTAGGGGGAGACTCAAAGTGGTTCCAATATTTATCACTGCTAAGTTTGAGAGGGAATCACCAGGTTCATAGCGCACATCGCGCTAACTGCTATGCCACTGCTCCTCAAAATAACCCTCACCAACAACCTTCGACTTTCATTGAATCAACTCTTGAATCTCCTTCTGCTTGTCACCCTGGACACTCAAACGCACATGAACACTCCTGAACATTCAAAACGCTTCTCTTGGCAGGACCGTGCCAATGGGCGGCAAGGTGGTGCAGTGGTAACATCTGCGCACGTGTGGGTGTGGGAACGGTCGGGGGGATCTGGACTGGGGCGCCTCGGGTGCAATGGGAGACAAGGGTGGTGGGGAAGGCAGTACCTGCGTGGGGGGCTCGCCGGGCCCCCCCACCGCCTCGCTCCCACGCCCCCAGTCCGGAGTGTGCGGCCGCGTGCGCTGGCACATCTCCTGGGCTCGCTGGGTCACCCAGGACGGGGAGGCGCGCAGGCCCGACTCCGCAGGGCACCTGAGTCCGTGCACAACGGTCGCGCACACCCGCGTCACTCTCGCGCACACCCGCGTCACTCTCGCGCACACCCGCGTCACTCTCGCGCACACCCGCGTCACTCTCGCGCACACCCGCGTCACTCTCGCGCATACCCGCGTCACTCTCGCGCACACCCGCGTCACTCTCGCGCACACCCGCGTCACTCTCGCGCATACCTGCATCACTCTCGCGCACACCCGCGTCACTCTCGCGCACCCAGGGGGTAAATGGAGGGGGTGCGGGTGGAGGGGGCTCACAGGCTGGATTGGGGGGCCCCGGTGTCGTCGGAGTCCGGCTCTTGGAAACGCACGGCGGGGATGGGCACGTGAGGGGCGGGGCCCTGGGGGGACGTGACGGCCCCCACCATGCGATGGAACAGGGACGAGTTGCGGCCCTGGGAGGGGGGCGGCAGTGAAGGAGGGCTGTCGGGGTGGTGTGCACGCACGTAACACACGTACACGTGTCCGGACAAGTTCGCACGCGTACCTGTAGTGATGTATTGCTATGTGCACGGGTGCATCGACGTGTGCGTGTACCCACACACACACACACGTGTCCGCGTACACGACATGTGTGTGTACACCTACACGTGTCGTGTGTGTCTTTGTACATGCGTGTACCCACACATGCGTGTGTTTGGGTGCACGCATGTGCGTACACACGTGTGTGGATACACGCATGTGTGGGTACACGCGACACGTGTGTGTGTGGGTACATGCATGCGTGGGTACACGCGTGTGTGTGGGTACACGCGTGTGTGTGGTACACGCACGGGATGTGTTGGAGAAGCGGCGCCCTGCGCTCTACGCGCCTTGCTCGTCTTGTAGAAGTCGAAAATCATGAGCGACGCATAAACCTTGCCCACCGTGAGCGCATTCGCTACGGGGAGGATGGGTGGTGGGGTAGATGGTGGGGGCAGATGGGGGAGGGGATGGCGAGAGGGTGGGGGGGGGTTGGGGGGGGAAGATGGGAAGGTGACGTCGGAGAGAGTGGCACACACGTATCAAGAAATGAGTACGTGGTGATAGCGACAAACCGCCCGCAGATATTTTACGTCGAGGAACAAAGACACCGCCATACTGAAACACTCTTGGCGACAGAAGACAGAGATGTTGAGGTACTTGGAGGAAACGCGCCTGGGAACAAAGATCGCCCGTATAGCCTTAGTAGACTAGAGTCAGGTACTGTTCGTGCGTACCAATAAAGGCCCGCACGACACACCAAGGGGTGGGTGGCCAGCACCACGCCCGGCCGCCTTTGTCTCCCGAGTGACAATGTTTACACACCCCACGCGCTACTCGTTTGGGGTTGAGTCATGGAAGTACAAGACCGGTTCGGAAAATAATCACTCGTGTTGGTGGCCGTTTGCGAGACTCGAGTAATAGCCAGATTCGTGGTGAAGCATGCTAGGCACTGCAGCACCGCCCCCAACACATGCGCATAGAGTGACAACGAGGAGACGCAGAGAGACACGGGGACATACAGAGAGAGGCATGGGGAGACGCGGACACGGGGACACACGGGGAGAGACGCGGAGATTCAGAGACAGGAAGACGCACGTGGGTGCGTGGGCACGAGCAGGTCCAGGGTCTTGGCCGAGAGATTGGGCCACACGGCCAGGATCTCCTTGCGCAGCTCCAGGTCCTCGAGCTGCTGGATGAGCCCTCCAGCTGACGAGGTGATGTCGAGCAGGAGGTGGAAGTGGTGATGGTGGAGCGGCGAGGAGGGGGGAGAGAAGTAGGACACGGAGCGAGGGAGTTGGAGAAAGGAGGGGAAGACGGGAGGGCGTCGAGCTGAGCGCGACGGTTATGAGGGCGCTCGCTGACGGAGGGTTGGTGGATCACAGAGATTAGCGAAGCTCTAAAACTATTAGGATTGGATCGTTTACCAGGAGACGGTGGGTTCAAGAACCCATTTCTTTGAGCATTATCTCCTTGTGCAGTGGGCGTTTCTTGGTTTCCTCAAACTTGGACCACATCGTCACAATCATCATCACAACGCCTACCACCACCCATAGCTTCATCACCTTCCCGACTCTTTCTCTCAGTCGTGCCCGCCCCTACGAGAACCGCCGTTAATTAAGAACCTGTGATATCATCTCAACGATTGTGCCAGCCCATGAGCGCCTTGAGGCCCTGCCAAGTGAGATTCAGGTTTTGCCGGGTAATAATAATAATTATTCTTGAATGTAGAGAGCGGTTTCCTCCCACCGTCCAAATATGTGTTACTGCATAGGTTAAATGGCCTGCTGAGTAAATGCCCCCCAAAAAAGTGTGCCCTGCTGTGTACTGGCGTCACATCCTGGGTATTCCCCAGCCTTCGGCCCTCTGCCGGCCGGGATAGGTTCCGCGCCCCCCCCCCACCCCGTGATCCTATACAGGATTAAGCGGGTATTGATAATGAATGAACAAATGCAGGACAGACCTCGGTGCCATGGGTTTACCGAATTAGACAACTGGCAGAAGCACCACCTGTGTTTCCTCACTGCCATCACCCCACCCACCCCCCTCTGCTTCAGCCGCTTCCCTCACTGGCGGAGATCTTGATGTCGAGCGCCGTCCGAATGAGCGCCATGAGCGTGGAGGTGAAGTGGACCGTCTTGTCTTCTGCGATCGGCATGTTCATGCGCACCAGCCGCTGTCACGCGCACACGCACGCGTACACTTACACGTGTACCCGCGTACGCACACACACGTGTACACTTACACGTGTACCCGTGTACGCACACACACGTACCCGTGTACACACACACACGTGTACAACTACATGTGTACCAATGCACACGTGTACACGCGCACGTGTACACTTACACGTGTACCCGTGTACACACACACGTGTGCACACGTGTACACGCGCACGTGTACACCTACACATGTACCCGTGTACACGCATACACGTGTATACTTACACGTGTACCCGTGTACACACACATGTACACTTACACGTGTACCCGTGTACATACACACATGTACACTTACACGTGTACCTCTGTACACAAAGATAAAGATCCCCCGTGTAGCCTTAGATTGTCAAGTGCCGTTTGTGAGCACCTATGAAGGTCGACACGGCACACGAGTAGGTGGGTGGCGAGCACCACGCCCGGCCGCCTTTGTCTCCCTCGTGTGCTCGTGGTCTTCTCGTGGTAACGTTTACACACCGCACTTGGAACTCATTTGGGGCTGAGTTGACCTAGGGGAGGCCCAGGACCGGTTCAGAAAATTGTCACTGATTTTAGCCGTGAGCGGGATTCGAACTTGGGTCACGCGCTAATCGCCGAGCCACCGCTCTGCACACACGTGTGAGTGTACAAACACTCACTGCGTGTACACACACCGAGTGTACACACAGACACGTGTGTCTGTGTGTACACACACTGAGTGCACACACAGACACGTGTGCGAGTGTACACACACTGAGTGCACACACAGACACGTGTGTGAGTGCACACACAGACACGTGAGTGTACACACACTCACTGAGTGTACACACAGACACGTGTCCATACCCCCGCCCACCCACGTGGACCCGCCCGTCTCACTGCTGACTCAGCTCGAAACGAGAATGAGCTCCGCTCCTCAGCCGCCTTCCTCGGGAGGCTCCGCCCAGGCACGGGCAACTGGCAGCCCCTCCCACTCACAATGGCCCCGCCTACCTACCAGACACGCCCCGCTCACTACATAACTATCCCCACTCACTGCCTGGATCGTGAATTCAGATTTGTACCAGAGAATCTGATTTTCACTCAAATCCCATGAGGGGGGGGGGGAGAGAGTGGGACACTGGGACAGACTCTCCCGTAGCTTCCGGGACATTTGACAGCTTCTTTGTTAGGGGTGGTGACGACCCCCTGACCCATGCCCCTTTTCCCAGTCATTTGTCCGCATGTCAAAACCAGAAACGGGATATAATTTTTTTAAAAATCCGCGGAAGTTCCCAGACGGGTTCTGTAAGGAAAAGGGACTCCGAATGAATGACAGCTCCAGAGTGTTTACCGAGGTTCCGTCGGCTTCCTTTAAATTAGGCTAAAATAATTAATTGATGTCGTTATTTCATGGCTTTATGTATGGAAACTGCTCTGAAGAGTTGGTATTTCGGGACAACCGTGTTGAGCGTTGCACCTCTGTACTGACGTCTGATTGAATCACATGAGTGACATCACTGCCGCGTCATTGGAGTGACACTGGTTTGGTCTGCAAATATAAAGTCTTATATTCACATGCAGGCTTTCAATCCTATCAGTGGGGCCCGAAGCACGCGGCCTCGAAGTGCAGCTACACGATAAAGGCAGGAGGTGGCGTTTGGTGATGGGAGGGGGAGGAGGTTGGTACTTCCACGGATTTCTATTGCCGTACGTCCATTGAAAGCTCACGTCACGTGACACACACGAGCAGATGTCGGCGGTTGAACACCGAGTCCCACGCGAAACGGGAGGGGCGGAGGGGGCTGGGGGGGGGGTGAAAATGGAGGGGGGGAACACGGATCCATCAAATACGAGAAGACCACGAGCACACAGCCAAGGCACAGCGAAGCGCACGGTGGCGATTCCATAGGGGCCGTGGGGGGCGATGCCCCCTACTAATCAGTAACTCATCCCCACCCCGGCTGATCACGTGTGTCCTCCAGTGGGGGGCACGTTTCCGCCCCCGTCCCGCTCCCCTCTTCACAACCCGGCACTTGGGTCCCCTCCGGCAAGTGGACCCTTGCGGTGCAGTTGCACCATCCACGCAGTCACTCCATAGCTGTGCCGCTGGCTGATGTCTCGATTACACGAGTTAATCGCCGAGACGCAGACGCGAACGTTGATTACATTACACGGCAAATTCCCATCGAGTTCTCAAAAACCCTTGAAATCACTCTCCAATGACGACGCCTCCAACGTGGGAGGCGAAACGTCACGAGAAGCGGGGAGGAGAGCTCGGCACGGCTAACCCGAAAGAACCACTACGGAGAGCATGCCATCCACCACACAGACGCTGTCGTCACGAGTTGCGCTAGACTGCGTTGTTCTGAGACGCGCACCGCCGCGTCCACACGACCACCACCGCCGCCACCACCACGGACAATGTGAGAAGCGCACGCGGCCAGGTCCCCACGGCCACGTTGGTGGGCAGAGCTAACGTGGCCCGGACTCGGGGGATAGAGTCCCGAGCTCTCCTAACGAGTCCATGGCGGGACCCCTAGAATCGCCACCGAGGGTGGGGTAGGGAGGTGGTACAAGCAAGGTGGGGGGGGGGAATCATGCTGGAGGTTGGTACCTTATAGGCCACGCGCGCGGGACATCTCTTGCCGAGGCCCAGAGGCGGTGACATGTGCCTAAGCATCTCATACATGTCTAGATATGAGATGCGGCCGCTGCGGGTAGGACACGGGGATGGATGGG
>JAZEWT010000002.1:23473124-23484209 GCA_036362905.1 Mordacia mordax | reverse complement strand
GGGGGGGGGGATTGTGTGGGAGAGAGATCGATGAGGTATGGATGATGATGGAGGGATAAGAAGGGATGGTGAGGGTGGGGTGGTGACGGGGAATGTGGAAGACGAGGGAGGTAAAGTAACGGGTTTGGAGGAATGGGAGGGTGTGTGGGTCGGAGTGTGTGTGATAGAGGGAGTGTGTGTGTGGGAGGGAGAGAGGGAGTGTTTGTGTGTGGGAGGGAGAGATGGAGTGTGTGTTTGTGTGTATGTGGGAGTCGGACCTACCGAGGAGCTGATCTGACCTGTGACCATCGGCTTGTCAGGGCTGGCAAAACATCCTCCTTCTTCCTCGTGGTGCCAGTCGGTAATGCTGTGGTGGCGCTTCTCTCACAGCTTCCACAGCGGCCAAGGGGGCTCTGCACGGGTGCGGGGGACTCGTAACCTGTCCGCCTTCAATTTAATTACCACTAACCAACGGAAAGAGAAGAGAAACTTAAATTTGTGCTGGAGGCCCCGGGGGGACAGAGGCACTTATGTGGTCTCCTGGTCAAACCCCACTTGGCAGAGCCAGGAGACTGAGTTCCCACCACTGGGGATCCTCCAGAAACAACAAAAAGCCGCTGCATGTGGCCATGTGGAATGTTTGAATGCTCGTTGTGGAGGAGAGGTTGCACTCCTCTGTCGGGAGCTGGACCAGTACCGCCTGGACCTCTTTGGGATACAGGAGGTCCGGTGGACTGGTTCTGGCTCCAGTCAGCAAGAGTTGTGGACAATCCTCCATTAGGGCCAAGCAACAGGGAGTGGCTGTTCTTATTTATAAAAGAATGAAGAGGCCGTAGGAACGTGGTGGTGAGATGTGGGAACCTGTGAGTCCCAGGCAACTTGGACTCACAAGTTCCCTATAAATGGGAGGCGAGGGATGGTGGTGCTGGTGGCTTATGCTCCCACTGAAGATGAACATCAGTGGAGGAATGCAGATAAGGCCGCGGAGTCAGATGCCTTCTATGAGCTCCTGTCCCAGGTGTTGGCTAAATTAGCCCCTCGGGATAGAGTCATCCTGCTTGGTGACTTTAATGCCCGAGTGAGTCATGATGCAGAAATGTGGGCTGGAGTGATTGGAAGTCATGGGGCCAGATCAGCTCAACAGCAACGGTAAGAGGCTGCTAGTCTTCTGCACATCTCATGGGCTCCTAATAACCAACTCGCTGTTCCGTCATTGGAGCATCCACACAACATCTTGGATGCATGCTGGTCCGAGTAAGACCATGTGCTGACTATATAGTGGTGAAGCAGCGAATGCAGGCCCATGTCCTTGACACCAGGACCTACCCAGGAGCTGATCTGACCTCTGACGATCGGCTTGTTATCTCTAAGATCCGCCTGCCATCCTTCCACGGCAGAGGTGGGCGTCCACCAAGGACCTCATTTAAACCCATAGTTGCCTGGTCTCTGCTACCTGATGAAAGCTGTAAAAGAGAATTTCAACATCGTTTGCAGCTGGGGCTGACATCGTCCCTCACTCTTCCCGATGCCGAGGGGAAAAGGGTGAGGTTTAGGGCTGTGGCTCATGCAGCTGGAACGGCTGCATTGGGTGCACGGTCCAGACCTCCCCAGAAATCCTGGCTGACGGAGGAGATGTTCAAGCTAGCCGGGAGAAAACGGCAGATCCACTTCCACCGCCTGCAACATGCTACGCCCGAAAACGAGGAGGTTTACCGCAGACTTCGCTCGGTGGTTTGGAGAGCTGTGCGGCGCTGCAAGAATGAGTAGTGGTCGCGCGCTACTGAGGAGATGGAGTCTGCCTCGATAGCCCGTGATCAAAAATCACTCTTTAACTCCATCAAAAATTTGACTTTCAACGCTGCACTGATTACCCTTCTTAAATGGGAAAATAGTGATCCCATCTCCAACCTCCAGGACCAAGTTTGCAGATTTGCAGAGCATTTCTGTAATGTCTTGGGGGAGGGGAATCCCCCCCCCCGGATTAGATAACACCATGGTACAATATGAGGGTGACCCTGCTGGGGCTGCGGTACCTCAGATAATGGAAGAAGTAGTCACACCCTGTGAGTGGCTGGCGGAGATACCACCTATAGAGGAAGTACGTAAGGCGATCCAGAGCCCGAGACCAGGAAAAGCACTGGGCAGAGGTGATCTTCCAAGCGAAATGCTGAAGGAAGGTGGTGCTTATCTGCAGACTGCCCTGTATGATATTACTACCGTCTGGAGCACAGGAAGGGTCCTGCAAGAATGGAAGGATACCCTTGTGATCACCATCTTTAAGAAGGGGGACCACACCGATTGTAATAACTACAAGGGCATCTCGCTCCTCAGTGTGCTGGGAAAGGTCCTGGCAATGGTCATTCAACATCGCCTTGCCAGCCACGCTGAGGAGAGGTTTGTAGAACCCCAATGTTGTTTCATGCCAGAGCGGTCTTGCGCAGACGCCATTATTCGTATTATCTATCTGGTTGCTACAGCAGAGATATTGGGAATTCCAACAGAACCTGCATCTCTGCTTTGTTGACCTGGTCAGGGCCTACGATACCATCTGTAAGCCAGGACTGTGGATTGTTCTTCGTGTTTTGGGGATCCCTGACACCCTGCTCACCATCATTAAGGAGCTTCATGAGGGTGGGCAACCCGAGTAAAGCTACGTAGTCACGAGTCGGAGCCAATCCCTGTTCACTCCAGGGTGCAACAGGGATGTCCTCTGGCTCCTACATTATTTAACATCTTTTTTTACCACGTAGTTCGAGAAGCTTTCTATGGATGTTCCAGTGGAATTTCCATCTGGTACAGTTACAATGCGCGGATCATCAATGCCCGGGTGCGGTCAAGCGATGGCTCCCTATTGACCAACAATGTTATCTATGCTGATGATTTGGTGGTTGTTGCTCATTCTGAGGAGGATTTGGGGGCTCTGCTGTTGAATGTGGAACTTGCCACAAAAAGGGGTGGGGTCTTACCATTCGTCACACCAAAACCAAGCACCTGTCTGGGTATTTAGTGCCACCGAATGCGCACCTCCTCAGCTCTCCATGAGTGATGGGGCAGTTGTGGAGACAACGGTGAAGTTTACATACCTAGGCAGTGTGCTTATGGCCGGTTCCAGTTTGATAGTGGAGGTCTCGCTCCGAATCAGTCGGGCAGTATTATCGTTTCATCGGCTACGTAACGCTGTGTGGAAACTGCCTGGCCTGTCGCTCAACACGAAGCTTCGGGTCTTTTAGCTGCAGTCTTGCCGTCTCTTCTATATGCTTGCGAAACGTGGACCCCCCCTGGTGGAATATCTGTGCCGTCTTGAAACGTTTAGGCTGGCCTGCCTATGCTCCATCCTGCGTTTAATCAGGTTGAATTGTGTGAGGAGCTCACACATTCTCGAAAGATCTGGACAAAGTACTATTGGTGAGCTCCGGCAGCCGAGGCTGCGGTGGCTGGGTCATGTAGCCCGCATGCCCAGCCACCGCATGCCCCAGGGAGGGAGTGTGTCTGTGTGTGTGTATGGTTGGGAGTGGGGAGCGGTGGCCCAGCGGTTATCGCGCTGGGTTACAAACTCAGCCACTCGAGTTCGAATCCCGCCCACGGCGAACACCCGTGACGATTTTCTGAACCGGTCTTGGGCCTCCCTTAGGTCGACTCAGCCTCAAATGAGTACCCAGTGCAGTGTGAAAATATTGCCACGAGGGAGACAAAGGCGGCCGAGCGTGGTGCTGGTTACTCACCTGCTCGTGTGCCGTGTCGACCTTCATAGGTGTTTGCTAAGGGCACTTGACCCTACAGTCTGTTAAAGCTATATGGGGTATCTTTTGTGTGTGTGTGTGTGGCAGGGATTGTTTGGAAGGGAGGGTGTGTGTGTGTGGTAGGGAGTGTGTGTGTGTGTGTGGTAGGGAGTGTGTGTGTGTGTGGTAGGGAGTGTGTGTGTGTGGTAGGGAGGGTGTGTGTGTGTGGTAGGGAGTGTGTGTGTGTGTGTGGTAGGGAGTGTGTGTGTGTGTGTGGTATGGAGTGTGTATGGTAGGGAGTGTGTGTGTGGGAGTGTGTGTGTGGGAGGGAGGGGTCTCGGGAGCCCCGTTACCCGGGATCGATCCGTGCCCTACCCCCTATTATATTATTATTTACTTATTCCGCTTCGCTTGCAAATCTCGCTTTGATGTCCGAGGGGGTGTGTGGAGGTGTGTGGGGAGGGGGTGCGGGGAGGGGGTGCGGGGACGGACGCGATGTTACTCGTCGCCGCAAGGTTCACAAGCATAGGATGGTGACAGTGAGGAGCGGTGGTGCAGCGGTTAACGCGTCGCGCTTCGATCACTGCCAGGCGAGCTCGCTTCCCGCTCACGGCCAACGCAATGTTTTGAACCTGTCCTGGGCTTTCCCTTGATCTATTCAGTGTCAACAGAGTAGCTGTTAGGGAGTGTAAATATTACCAACGGGTAGGGAGACAAAGGCGGCCGGGCGTAGTGCTGCCCCTCCACTCCCCTCGTGTGCTGTGCCGGCCTCCATAGGCGCTTCTCGCTAACATCATTTGATCCCACGGTCTGTGAGGCTATACGGGGAATCGTTGTCAAGTGGCGATGGCCACCTGCAATGGTCATGGGTTTGGTCGCCATCCTGATAATGGACAGCGGGCGACGAGGCGGGCGAATGTTGGTTGACTGATGAGCGCTCCTCCTCCTCCTCCTCCTCACCGCGTCTCTGCGCGGCCCTGCTTTCGCCAAACCAGGCTCCCCTCCCCTCCGTTAAAATAATGAATAAAACCATGGCCATAATAAACCCGCGCGTGATTTTAAACCCGGGGCCACACTCTTCTCAGCTATTTTTTGCCTCTATTACCGTGCGGAGGGGGGGATGAGGAGGGGGAGCCCCCCCCCTCCTCCTCCCCCCACCCCTCCCCGTTCGCTGTAATGACCCCACGGCGCCTCTGACCATCGCGACCCCGCGCCTCTAATGGACACAGCAGCTTCGCATTCCCGACTGCCTGAGGGTGGGGGGAGGTTGAGGATGGGGGAAGGGGTTGTGTCGAGGTGGGGGAAATGGTGGGGAGGGGGGGGCTACTGCCCCCCCGCAGTGCGAGAAATGCATGCCCTGGGGGAGCAGACGCGATAAGAGAGTGTGCGTGGGAGGGAGCGATGTGCGGGGGGGGGAGGCGGCGGCTGTGTGCGCAGCCTCATATTGAGTACCTTGTTGCAGGGTGTAAACATTGCCACGAGGGAGACAAAGGCGGCGGGGCGTGGTGCTGGCCACCCCACCCCTGTTGCGCCGTGGCGGCCCTCAATGGTGCTCACTACCGGCACGTGTGTGTGTGTAGCTGTGTGTGTGTAGCTGTGTGTGTGTGAGGGCGAGGTAGCTCAGCGGTTAGCGCGCTGAGCTACAAATATAGCGACCCGAGATTGATTCCCGCGCAAAGCCGACACCAGTGACAGTTGTCTGAATCAGTCGTGGACATCCCCTAGATGGACTCAGCCACAAATGAGTGCCTAGTGCAACGTGTAACATGGTCACTAGGGAGACAAAGGCAGCCGAGTGTGGTGCTGGTCAGCTACTCGCTCTTGCTTCCTTCTCTTGTGTGGCCGTGTGGGTCGGTGTATGTATGTGCGTGGAGGTGTAAACCGAGACAGTGTGATTATGGCACGCTCGGGTTTGGCAGCGGAGGTCTCGCTCCGAATCAGTCGGGCGGCATTATCTTTTTATCGGCTGCGTAACCCCTATCGCTTCACACAAAGCTTTTGGTCTTCTCAGCTGCAATCATACCGTCTCCTCTCTATACTTGCGAAACGTGAACGCCCCCCCCCCCTAGAGGAACTTTGCGCCGTCTAGAAACTGACCTGCCTACGATCCATCCTGGGTCTAGCCAAGTTGGATTGTGTTAGGAGCTCACAAATTCTCGAAAGATCTGGACAAAGTCCCATTTGTCAGCTCTTCCGGCAGGCGAGGCTGCGGTCGCTGGGTCATTCAGCCCCATTCAGTCCGCATTGCCCAGTCACCGCATGCCCAAGCAGTTGCTGTTTGTCCGGATAGAGGGGGGCTACACGGGCACGGCACGGGCGAGAGAAAAGATGAACTGATGTGGCACAGAAGTACCTGGAGCTGAGTGGACTTGCTGAAGACTGGTACCAACGGTGTCAAGATCGATATCTGTGGAGGAGGATCGTGAAGGACGCCACGGGGCAGTTGGAGGCAGTCGCTTTCTAAAAGTGGAAAGCGGAGAAGAGTTGTTCATAACAACGAGCGGAGCGTCGGGCGGCTAAAACATAGCAGGCAGAGTGAGGAGCACAGGTGGTGCATCTGCCAGTAATCTCAGCCAGGAAGCCCATAACACATGGGTCTGTCCCGTGACCTCTTGTCGACGGAGCTTGCGACACTTGACGTGGCTTCAAGGTGCATATGGCCTGGAACAAGGGCCGTAGTTTTGTATGTGTGAAGGAGAGCGGATCACTCATTACTCGGATCAGTCATCACTCACTCGGACCACTGGTCACTCACTCGGACCACTGGTCACTCACTCGGATCACTCGCCACTCACTCGGATCACTACTCACTCAGATCACTCATCACTCACTGGGACCATTCATCACTCGCTGGGATCACTAACCACTCACTCGGATCACTACTCACTCAGATAACTCATCACTCACTCAGATCACTCATCACTCACTCAGATCACTCATCACTCACTCGGATCACTCATCACTCACTCGGATCACTAATCACTCACTCACTCAGAACACTCATCACTCAGATCACTCATCACTCACTCAGATCACTCATCACTCACTCAGAACACTCATCACTCAGATCACTCATCACTCATTCAGATCACTCATCACTCACTCAGATCACTCAGATCACTCACTCAGATCACTCATCACTCACTCGCTCAGATCGCTCATCACTCACTCAGATCACTCATCACTCACTCAGATCACTCATCACTCACTCAGAACACTCATCACTCAGATCACTCATCACTCACTCATCACTCACTCAGATCACTCATCACTCACTCAGAACACTCATCACTCAGATCACTCATCACTCAGATCACTCATCACTCACTCAGATCACTCATCACTCACTCAGATCACTTATCACTCACTCAGATCACTCATCACTCACTCAGATCACTCATCACTCACTCAGATCACTCACTCAGATCACTCATCACTCACTCGCTCAGATCGCTCATCACTCACTCAGATCACTCATCACTCACTCATATCACACATGATTCACTCGCATCACTCATCACTCATCACTCGCGCGTATGACTTGATATTTTTTTCAAATTTTCAGCATAGATCAAACTGCTCTTTCCGGTGACTTACATTTCATCTACGGCGATTCTTCTTGCTTCCCTCTTACTTTCCTAGCATAGTTCATCTCCTTAGAGTCCCTCCAATCTGTTACCCTTCATCTACTAAACGCCGTTGCTCTCTCTGTGCTTAACAAACAACATCTACAAACTACTAATCATGATACTTTAATTCGAAGGCTTTCGTGACCACTGTAATAGACGAAATGCATTTTTTGGGTCCGATCACGCAAAAAATAGTGTCGTTTAACCCTCCACCACCCGACACAGCCAATTAGTGAAGCTTGTCACGTGAACAGCACGTGCCAATTCCTTCACGATCTCAGCACACCGGTGTGTGCAAGAGCGAACACAGTATTTTGTAATGAGATACACGACGTTGCGCTGATAATTACAACGAGCATCATCAGGCACCCACGCCAAACTTGGGCAAGTAGTTCGGAAAACTGGTCCGTTTCTGGATCCCTTTATATAGGGGGGTTGTGATGTCATCACAACCCCCCTATATAACAACACGTTACATCGGTGTTTGCAAGATAGGTTAATCAGATTCAGCTGTCAGCGGTCACAGAACACGCTCGCCAGAAGGGTCACGCGATTGATTTTGACAACGTCGACATTGAATCTAAAACTAACCATTATTGGCCGAGACTTATCCGAGAGGCTATTGAAATTGATATAAGAATATTTTCAATCGTTCCCATATCTATAAGCTAAGTATGGCTTGGAAACGCATTCTCAAACAATAAGCGTACCGGCTACATGTATCTTTAACGCTGTCGTATGTGTTTCGTTTTCTAACAGCTGAGTCCTTGGGCATCTTCAAAGCTCGTCTTGAGACTCACTTGTTCCGTTAGGCTTTCAAGTCCTCCGTCTAGGACTCTGACCCTTATCTCTAACATTGAGACTCCTATCTCTAACACCGAGACTCCCATCTCTAACACTATGACTGCTATCTCTAACACTAAGACTCCCATTTCTTCACTGTGGAAAATCCATTCCTCCTGCTGTTCAGGAATGTGCAGCTCTCTAGGTTGATTGATATGGCTCAGTGTTGTCGTGCCGGGATGATGGCAATCCTTTGAACTGTGCCTGCTCGGAAACATTTATTCCATCCATGTTTGTAGCAGAATTATTATTATTTTTAATCGCATATTTTTTGTCCTTCTATAGTTTGTTGCTACTTTTCATCTTTCGGTTGGGCTGTCCTTGTGTTGTTGGCGAGCCGTTCTCTCCACAGCTAGGATTTGTATAAAAAAAAACTCCAATAAAACATTGTGCTGTTCTTGTCTTGTTGTTGAAGTGGCCATTCATCTCGGCGACTGTGTCGCGGTTTGTGGCCCTTGGCTGATGAACGCTCCAGAAGTGATATTGTTATTATACAATAAATGCGGCGCGGTGGCGCAGTGGTTAGCGCTGACGCCTCACAGCAAGAAGGTCCCGGGTTCGAATCTCTCGGCTCGGGTGCCTTTCTGTGTGGAGTTTGCATGCTCTCCCCGTGTCCGCGTGGGTTTTCGCCGGGTACTCCGGTTTCCTCCCACAGTCCAAAAGCATGCTCCTGGATAGGTTGATTGGCTCGCAGACTAAAATTGTCCCGCAATGCCTGGCGATGGACCGGCGTCCCGTCGTCGGGTGTATTCCTGCCTTACGCCCTGTGTTTCCGGGATAGGCTCCGGCTTCACCGTGACCCTATATAGGATTAAGCGGTTTCAGATAATGAGATGAGACAATAAATGTTGAATTAAACGATTCCCAATATATGTATTGTAGTCACTGGTAATTTTGCATTTTTAGATTTTAGTTGAAGATCTGATCATGTTTTGCTTGTTGTTCTGCAATGCTGTGTATATTAAAAAAACCCCCATTTTTTTGTTGTTGCTGTTGATTATCCATTCTGGTGCCGTTGTTCTTGACGTGCCGTTCTCTCTGCAGCTTTGTGCAGCGCTTTGTGACCCTCGGGTGAATAGCGCTCTATAAATACAATTCTTATTATGAAACACAATCCCGTGCATAACACTTACTGATGAGGGTAATCTGACATTGTTGGCTCTTTGTGCAAATAACTCACGTAATTCGGAACACCGGACTGAATCTGATTAACCTATCTTGTAAACACCTATGTAAACATGTTGCCCCACCCCCCAACCCTCCCATTGTGTCCCGGCACTCTGGAACACGTGAGCGATGACATCACAACCCATCCATCCATCCATCCATCTTCTTCCGCTCAGTTTTCCGAGCTGCTCGCCCGGGTTCAGCGCGGGTGCTTGATGATGCTGATTGCAATTACCAGCGAAACGTCGTGTATCTCATTAGAAATACTGTGGGTTCGCTCTCCCACACACTGTTGTGCTGAGATCGTGAAGGAATTGGCTCGTTTTGCGCACGTGACAAGCCTTACTAATTGGCCGTGTCGGGTGATGGAAGGTTAAACGACACTATTTTTTGCATATCCTGACCCAAAAAATGGATTTCGTTGATACTAATCATGATGTTTCTGTTATTAGGAGGCGTTGAACCAAACCCTGGACCTCCTTTGATTAACCATATAATAAACTCTCTATTGTGCTGTGGACTTTGCTAATAGGAAAGGATTTGGGTACGTATTGTCAATATTAGAGGTATTGTGTCTAAATTCGATCAGTTCAAACTATAATTAAATAACCTTTGTCCTAATGTCTTCTGCTTAACAAAAACACTGCTGACTCCTATTATGAAGAGTGTTCAAATTCAAATTGAAAATTATAATCTCTTTCAGCTTAGATATAGGGTCAAAAGATAGAGGCACAGCCATTCATATCAGAAATAACTCATTCCTCTTTAACTCGCTGTATCCTACAAAAGGGTTGCCTTGAAGCGTTAGTGGTTAAGTTTACTCTACCTCGAAATAAAAAATTAAACTTAATCGTATTGCTGCAGACCCTCCCAAAGGCAACACTAATGGTGTGAAAAAGTTTATCAAAGAGTTAAAATCTGTCCTCCCTGAGGCTGAGTGAATCGTCATGGGTGACCAAGATTGGAACTGGGTTGATCACCAAACGAGGCTCTGTCCACTGTCAACGAGTTTAACCTTTCTCAATTGGTAAACTCACTCACCAGGCCGTGATCACTCAATCATCGTTTCCATGAGATTATCACCACGGCCTAAAGCTCACTCAGAATTGAAACGTTACGTGAACATTTTTGACATTCGGGCATTCACACGTGATGTATTCCATACCGACTGAGAATCAGTGTGCACACATTCATTCCTGCACACAGCTTGGGTATAGTGTGCACACATTCATTCCTGCACACAGCTTGGGTATATGTTATGAATAAATTCCCATCTTCATGAGGACCAGAGATGCAGCGTGGACATGAGGACGGTGGAGTCATTGCGACCAAAATAAAGACTGTTTGGAGTGCAGAGTCTTGCGCAACGCTTCCACTAAATTGGTAGGAGCTGCTGAACGAGATTGTTTCCGGAATATCATCTTGGCTTCACATGGAAACCGGAAATTGTTTTGATGGCGCTATCAAAGCAATTGAACACAAGTTCCAACAGTCTACCAATTAACATTTAAGCAGCTGGAAAACTATGTTATCCCCGTATCCGCGCGGGTTTTTGCCGAGTGCTTCGCTTTCCTCCCACCGTCCAAAGACACGCTGCTGCCTGGGTTAATTGGCCTGCTGAGTAAATTGCCACAGAAAAGTGTGCCCTGCGATGTACTGGCGTTACAGCCTGGGTATTCCCCCGCCTTGCGCCCTTTGTCGGCTAGGATAGGCTCCTCCCCCCCCCCCCCCCCCCCCCCCCCCCCCCC
>JAZEWT010000002.1:23452135-23472624 GCA_036362905.1 Mordacia mordax | reverse complement strand
AAAATGCATTTACAAAATGTGTTACTTTTCAGACAAATATCACACACGTGATTTTACAGCAACGTTTTCATAGATAATTAGAATAGTAAAATGTTGTAATGATGTTGGTTTTCACGGCTCGATGCATAATGATTGCTTCGAAAAGCTGCTCTCTCCGGACAGCCGCGTCGATCGCTTCCTCTCTCCACCTCGCGACGTTTCGCCTCACACGTTAGAGACATCCTCATGTTGTCTCATGAGGCAGTCAGGTGTGTTCATTGATTCAACACGTGCACTGGAATGTTCCAACAGTCCGACGTCCAATAGGCCTATTATTTCTGAATGATTTTCTTCCACCTATGTAACGTGTAACTGGTGAATCTTTTCCAGGAAAGCAATGCATGTTATTTGCATATGTATTTAAGCATGAATTATAAGTCCATATTCGTGTGATGTATTTAAAATATAATAGGACATATTTACAAAGATATATCAAACATTTCTAAAATACAATATGCAATGTTTGAATTTGTCTAAGTACTGCTACATTCATTAGTCTTAATAAGAATAATACAATTCATAACACCCGCAAATTCCATGTCTGGTCGTGGATGAGACACAAATTCGGAGGCACAAAGAAACTGCAGAAAGGGATGAGAGTCAGCCATGCAGTCAGCCGACACCAACCCGCCAGACATTGCTTGCTATAAATTATGCTATTGGCCAATTAATTAAGTAGAGTTATTAGTTGCGAGAATAAACTAGAGAACCCAGAGGAAGGTGACACAGAACATGGGGAGAACACACATACTCCACACAGAATGGTGCATGATTTGTGAATCGGACTGCCTCAGGCAGGACTGTCTGTAAGCCGCAGATGGTACCACTGCACCGTCCTGAGGCTTGCATTACAAGTGTGAATATAAAATAGACTATTCTATTTAAAAAATAAACAATTTGTGTTATAATGAGCCAGAGAAGGAATCATGTGGCTCATAAAGAATTTCAATTTAATTTGATAGAATAAGTCTAATACTTTGCATTAAATAGCCTTTTAACGATCATGTAACATGACTTTCAGAAATCCTATAGGAATATATTTGTAGGGCAATGTCATGAATTTATAATTTACAGTTTTAACGTGGTCATTCCGTCCCCTCTGAGAAAATATGTGGAAGGTTAAGAAAATGATGTTCATCCGAGTGTAAAACACACCATACATTAACAGTATTAAAATAACTTAAAGATTGCGTTCTATAAAAATACATTCGCCTATTATACCCATAAGTGTGACACAAAAAGAGATAGAGAGCAGGGCCATTTCTCGTCCTATTTAAATTATACTGCCCTTAAGATCAAGTGAGAACGATGACGCTGTGATGATGCACAATATCCGGACTTTAGGTATTCAATCGTACAGTAGAGTAAAACCTCAAATTAACGAACCTCTATTCAGCAGACTTCAGAAGCAACAAATGCTGTCCACAACCGTTAGACAGTGATGTGCATTGGAAATGATGGAAACAATTATTTTGATGATAGTGTTTTATTGCTGCTAATAGATATGTGTATTACTCTTTTAAATGGTGTTAATTTTATTTATATAGGTTGTTATAAGGGGCGGCGCGGTGGCCCAGTGGTTAGCGCTGTCGCCTCACAGCAAGAAGGTCCCGGGTTCGAACCTCTCGGCTCGGGTGCCTTTCTGTGTGGAGTTTGCATGCTCTCCCCGTGTCCGCGTGGGTTTTCACCGGGCACTCCGGTTTCCTCCCACAGTCCAAAAAAGCATGCTGCTACACAGGTTGAGTGGCTCGCAGACTAAATTGCCCGGCGATGGACTGGCGTCCCATCGTCGGTATATCCTTGCCTTACGCCCTGTGTCTGCCGGGATAGGCTCCGGCTTCACCGTGACCCTGTATAGGACTAAGCGGTTTCAGACAATGAGATGAGATGAGAGGTTGTTATAAGATATGGTCATATCGCTGTATACAAGATGGTCTTAAAAACATCTGGAATGAACAGACTTCTGGAAATCATTTCCCCACAATTAGTTAATTCAATCGGGGTTTTAGCGTATTAACATTTTCCTGATTTCACAGTTTTTCTCCCTTTTAGTGATGCCATGTTTGTGCATTGAGAAACCCCCTTTCTCCTCGTGGTGCCAGTCGGTAACACTGTGGTGGCTGCTCTTACATCTTCCACAGTGCTAAGGAGGCTCTGGACTGGTAATTTAATTACCATCGTGATTTAATTTCCACTAAACCATGTAAACATGTAGAAAAACTCAAGTTTGTGCCGGATGCCCCGAGGGGACAGGCGCCAAACCCCATTTGGTGGAGCCAAGAGACTGAGTTTCCACTCCCGGGGTTCCTCCAGATACAACAAAAAGCTGCCGCGTGTTGCCACGTGGAATGTTCGAACGTTGTGAAGAAGAGATTGCCACTCCTGTTGGGAGATAAACCAGTACTGCCTGGACCTCTATGGGATACAGGAGGTCCGGTGGACTAGTTCTGGCTCCAGTCAGCAGGAGGGGTGAACAATCCTCCATTCGGGACAGGAAACTGCCAAGCAACAGGAAGTGACTCTTCTTCTAAATAAAAGAATGAAGGGGGCGTGGGAACGTGGCGGTGAGGTGTGGGCCTGTGAGTCCCCGGCTGCTGTGAGCTAGCCTCTCTATAAATGGGAGGGCAGGGATGGTGGTGGTGACTTATGCTCCCACGGAAGATGAGCATCAGTGGAAGGATGCAGGCAAGGCCGGTGAGTCAGATGCCTTCTATGACTTCCTGTTCCAGATGTTGGATAAAGTGGCCCCTCGGGATAGTCATTCTGCTAGGTGACTTTAATGCCCGAGTAGATCATGATGCAGACATCTGGGTTGAAGTGATTGGAAGGCATGGGCCAGATCAGCTCAACAACAACAGTAGGAAGCTGCGAGACCTCTGTACAGCTCATGGGCTTGTAATAACCAAACACGCTGTTCTGTTATTGGTGCATCCGCACAACATCTCGGGTGCATGCCAGATCCAAGCAAAACCATCTGCTGGACTATATGTTGGCGGAGCAGCGGATGCGGGCCCATGTACTTGACACTGGAGGGGGTTAAACGGGCACAGCACGGGATAGAGAAGAGATGGACTGATGTGGCACAGGAGGACCTGGAGCTTAGTGGACTTGATGAAGACTGGTACCAGCGGTGTCAATATCGACCTCTGTGGAGCTGGAGCAGGATCGTAAAGGACTCTATGAGGCAATTGGAGGCAAATGCCCTCTAACAACAACGGAGGGCGGAGGAGCGACGCTCGCAACAACGAGCTAAGTATCGGGTGGCTAAAATACAGCAAGTTGGCAGAGTAGGGAGCATAGGTGGTACATCTGCCAGTCATCTCAGTAAGGCAACCCATAACACATGGGTCTGTCCCGTGACCTGTCAGCGAGCCTTCGACACTTCAAGTGTCTTCAAGTGCATATGGCCTGCACAGTCACCGTGGTGACGTCATCAGCACTTGGTGGCGAATGGCGGTTGTTGTTGTTGCTTTTTTTACAACTACAAAGGAAAATGTACCACTTATGCAACCCCTCCTCCAATCCCCCTTTGGTAAGACTTATGGTCTTTGTATGAAAACTGTTTGAAATGTATTTTATAACAGTGGTTTTGATGATAGGTTTTGAAGACAGTAATGTGGAAAAGTTGAGGTGACAACTGGATTTGTTTCCTGTTTACTCACTCGAAGCTCAGACTCAGTATTGTAAAATCAAAATCCCGAAGACTGTCATACTTAGTTTTTTTATGTTAACGGATTTTTTTAGACACATGGAGCATAAGGTACAAACGATTGGTTTCAATGCCTTGCAGAAATATTTTGAGATACAATTATATCTTTAAATTTGTTGAGGAATGTCAACTATTTGCCTGATAAAATACTTGTTAAGGCTACAGAGGTGTAATATCTCATCTCATCTCATCATCTGAAACCGCTTAATCCTATATAGGGTCACAGTGAGCCGGAGCCTATCCCGGAAACACAGGGCGTAAGGCAGGAATACACCCGACGACGGGACGCCAGTCCATCGCCGGGCATTGCGGGACAATTTTAGTCTGCGAACCAATCAACCTATCCAGGAGCATGCTTTTGGACTGTGGGAGGAAACCGGAGTACCCGGCGAAAACCCACGCGGACACGGGGAGAGCATGCAAACTCCACACAGAAAGGCACCCGAGCCGAAAGATTCGAACCCGGGACCTTCTTGCTGTGAGGCGTCAACGCAAACCACTGGGCCACCACGCCGCCCGGTGTAATATCTATTAATGTTATTCTTCCCCCATGTGTATATGTGTAAAACACGTATGTGTGCAACCTATATACACAGTCAAAGTTAATAGCTATTACAGCTGTGACATTGCATAATAATATATATCGTAAACAAGCATTCATATAATTTTCTGCATGAAATCAACATACGAAACGTTATTAATAATAATAATTGCACTTCTAAAGCACTTTTCACCCCAGTCACAAAACGCTGCACAGAGCTCTGGAGAGAGCCGTCAGCAACAACGACATATAAACTGAAAATGAACAAAAATAACGGATTTTTTTGTTACAAATTTTAGCTGTGGAGAGAACGGCATGTCAACAACATCAGAGCAGTTCAATTGAAAGTCCAATAATGGCTATACTTTAGAGAAGGAAATAAAATAAGTGATGAAAATAATTGTTCAATAAACGAAGGAAGGAATAAGTGTTCCTGAGCAGGCACAGGTCGGCAGCGAGCCATCATCCCAGCACAACAACAGTGAGCTGCATCAACAGTACTAGCCAGAGGACTTGAAAGCCTTATGGAACAAGTGAGTCTTGAGACAAGATTTGACGATGCCAGGGACTCAGCTGACCGAATCTCCAATTAAAGGACATTCCAGAGTCTGGGAGCAGTGCGACAGAAGGCTCTGTCACCCATCGAATGGAGGAGCAATCTGGGCACATGCAGCAAGCCCGTTCTTGGAGAATCGGAATAGTCTTGTTGAGGAGGGTGCCTGAAGTAGGTCACGGATATATGTTGGAGCAGCGCCAGTGTGAGCCTTGTAGGTGAGAAGGAGGATCTTGAATTCCTCTGACATGTTGCCGTTTAGTTTTAGGAAATTTGAATCGAGCCAGGCCCTCACAGTTCACAGTGAGGGCGACATGCATAGACCAGACACATTCATTGATGCCTTTTCGTGGATTGTGACTTGGATGTTATAGGCATAGCAATGGTAGCTGAGATTAAGGTTGTGCAGGATAAGGTCAAGTGGTTGTATGTAGGTGATGAAGATGAGTGGGCTGATGACTGAAACCTGAGGAACTTCAGACAATACAGGATGGATCTCTGTGTTACGTCCTCCGAAGTTGACGAACTTTTTCTGGTCAGAGAGGTAGGAGCTTAACCAGTGCAAGGCATAGCCAGAGACGCCTATATCCTCCAGTCCCTCAATTAAGGCAGTGCGGTCAACGGTATCAAAGGCAGCACTCAGGTCCATATAGACAAGAATACTTAGTAAGCCTTCATCAGCAGCGACGAGTAGGTCATCAACTACTTTTACCAGAGCAGTTTCAGTACTATAGCTGAATCTGAACCCAGATTGGAAGGGATCGAGGAGGTAATCGTTAAGGACATGTTTCTGGAGTTGTACCGGTTACTGCACGTTTAAGGACCTTAGAGAGGGAACGGTATATTTGGGTTGAGGTGATAATTATCAGGGATGGTGTAATCAACGCCAGGTTTTTTGAGCAGAGGGGTATCTGTGCCATATTTTAACAGTGGGGGTACGATGTTAAGTGAAGTGAGTTATTGAATACATTGGTGACGAAGGTGGCAAGGGATTTGAATATTTTCCAGATGTGTTTGGATGGAAAGGGATCCAGGGAGCAGTTTGTCGGCCGAGATCTGATAACTAAGGAGGAGACATCAGATTCCGTTAACTCGGAAAATTACAGGAGCTTTGAGGTCAAGGTAGGGGAGCCAGCATTTATTGAGGTATTGGTTGGTGGTTTAGACTGATTAGAGATATGGTTGGCTTCGGTTTTGTCTGAAAAAACTGGTCCGCGTGATCTTTATTAACGAAGAAAAGTGAAGGTGAGTGACTGGATGGCTGAAGCAGCCGATTGTCGAGAAAATAATCTTGGGCCAGCATTTTGGTATCAGCCAGAATACTGGAAAAGTGGTTGGTATGGGTGCAATCATGTGTCTTCAGCTAGTGATTGAGCTCTTCCTTAAAGATTTGAACATGAATGGTGAGGCCAGATTTTCTCCAAGTCAATTCAGCCCTGCCTGCATTCGTTTTGAGGTCCCGGAGTTCAGCAGTATACCAGGGAGATGGTTTTGCACCTCGGACACAGCGTGATTTTAATAGGCTAAGTCATCCAGTATGCTTCATAGCAGGCTGTTGTAAGTTTCAACTGTCGCATTAGAGGCGGGGTGAGCCGAGGCAGAGAGTGATGTACTGTTTATTACAGTGGGGAATAAGTCTGCAGTAAAAATAATAATAATTGCTTTAATAGAGCGCCTTTCACCCGTGAGTCACAAAGCACTGCACAGGGCTGTGGAGAGAACGGCATGCCAACAACGACAGAGAACGAAAAATCAGCAACATTTATGGGGGGTTTTTTTGCAAATCTGAGCTGTAGAGAGAATGGCGTTAAAATGTTGGAATTGGATTTGGTGCCGGTTAATAGAAATGGGTGGTGGTACCCAAAGATCAAACCAAACAGCGAAATGATCAGACAGACCAGGATCAGTGATGGACAGGTTGGTTACAGGTATGCACCTTCAGCAAACCAAGTCCAGAGCATGGCAGATGTCACATATTGAATGAAGCCAAATTAGTTCAGAGTGGCCATCAGCAATATGGCTTTTTAGAGAGTCAACTTGGGTGTTGAAATCGCCTAGTATCAGGATCATCTCAGAACTGGAGCACAGCTTAGAAAGCAGCTCAGACAGTTAATTGATAAAAGAAGTTGGGGCTCCATGTGGGCGGTAGAGAAGCACAAACTTTACAGGTTGAGCTGACCTCCAATCCAGAGACATATGCTCGAATGAATGGAAGGTTGGCAATGGAATCAGACGGATGTCGGCAGTAACGTGGTGAAGAATGTTAAGGCCACCACCGCGGTAATGGGAACAAGCCTTTTGATAAGAGTGCAAAGTCCCGTAGCTGAGCCTGATTCAACATGAGAAAATCATCTTGATGGTGCTTGGTCTCTGTTTGGCAGAGCAGATCCAGCCTATTGTCCAAAATCAGCTCAGCAATGAGTGGAGGTTTTTTGGTGTTCAGAGAGCACACATTGAGCAGGGCAAAGTGGGTTTCAGTTGCAGACAATGTGCATGCTGGAAGGGCACCGACCAGATGTATTCAGCAAATAACGCCGAACTGCAAAAGGTGTAATAATCTTCTTCCCCTGGCAACCGATATATTATACAGGGATGGCGTTAGGGGCATAGGTAAAGAACAGATTAATGCACCTTTTATATCTAGCACCAAGATGGATGTAACGAGGGTGGCGGTATATCGCAAGCTTTCGGCAAATGGCAAGAAGGTGGGGGATAGCGAGAAGTGATTCAGAGCGAAGGTTCAGGAGAGCGTCTCGAGGTGATCATCATGAATAAGGGCCATTGCCCACTCTGGAATACACAGGCTGCAAGGTGGGGCCACTCCCAGGATGCGACGCCAACACATAACGAGGCACCTCCCTGAGGGCAATTTACTCAGCAGGCCAATCAACCTAGAAAGTGGCACATTCCTGGACGGCCGGAGGAAACCGAAGAGCCTGGCGAAAAACCGATGCAACTCCAAACTGAAAGGCCCCCGAGCCTGGGAGCTGAACCTGGGCAAATCACACTGTGAAATCAGGTCGTGTCAGAGCAAGGTGATGGGTGCTCAGGAGGTGCAGTGATGAATGGGTGGGTGGTTGAGTGGTAATAAGAAGATTTGTGCAGGAAACGGTGATAATTATACAATAAGGATAAATTAATAAGATGTTTAAAAAAGGAACCACTGGAAACTGCTGTGAGACAAAATCGTGCACTCCCACAGTGAGAAGAGTAAGCCTCAGAATCGAGATGTTAAATTACCGATTAAAACCATTAAGGATTAAAGGTGAAACTAAATAAATTATGTTTTCAACTGTTTCAAACACACTCAAAATGACTTGTAAAACACGCTTCAGGACTGCTGGAAACTGCTGCCACGAGACAAGATGATGCACTATCACAGTGGGAAGGGTAGGCCTCAGAATCAAGACGTTAAATAACTGATTAAGACTAATAGGAATTAAATGAAAAGACTAAAACAACAAAATGATTAAAACTGCTTCAAACACACTTTTAATAACTGGTAAAACATGCTTTAGGAGTAGCAGTTTAAGAGAGTACAACACCAGCAGTTAGGATGTGTGGCCAATGAGGGTGACTATAAAGAGGATAAAGCAGCATATGAGGAGGGTTAATTGAGTAAGAATGAGGTGAGGGTGAGCGTGGAGTTTTGCTGCGTTGTGAGTGAGGTGTAAGTACTGATTAAGAGGCGGAGAATGGTGCAGCTGTTGTGCGGAGTAGGCGATGGGGCCGCTGCGAAGCTTCAATCACTCCCTCAGTACAGAAGGCCCCAAGGGTTGAGGCATAAAATATAATTTGTTAACATATAATTAAGAATAAGAATAACAAGAATAATACAAATTAAAAGGAATAGAGATAAAACTAGAGAGTAACAAGAATAAAGTGATTGAGGCTGCTAATGCACTCAGAAGTAGTCGTAAAACTAACATTGTCAGAGCAGCAAATCTGTGAGGCGTTCCTGATGATGATGTCACCTTGCCTGTCTAACATCATCTGATATTGAATGCACTTTTACAAAACTATTCACATAATCAAACAGCAGCTCAAATACTCGCAATAAAAAACATTTACAAACAACGCAGTTGAGCATATTATTTATGAAGCCAGGTATTTGTCTCTGCAAAAAGGAGACCAAACAGCTTAATGCAAAGTATGCTTTGAAAAAACAGTTGAACATTTTAGGACAGTTGTTTTCAATTGCTTTATTAATGATGAGTCCTATTTTCAACAGATACTGCTCAGGACCCTTGTTCCTTTGATTTACTTCCAAGCAGACATGAATTATTTCACTTCAGGACATGTTTGTGGATTAGAATTGATGGTGGTGCCTCGATCACTTTTCCTCAGGCATTCAAATACGTTTACAACATTCCTGGAATTCATTTTATCCATTGTATATGTAATATTCCTTGGCAAGGATGTGATATTTGCTGATAGCTACCGTGTTGTGATACACTGTAATCATCTAAAATACACTAGTTACATGATTTCACATCCAGAATATTAACCTATTTCCTTACTGCTTCATTGGCACTGTATACTTCACTTGATGTAATCTTTTCCATTGGCAAGAATCCCTTCCTCGTGTGAAAAATAGCTTAACCGTTATTTTTCACACAAGTCCAGTCTTGGTTGAAGATACTGAGCTTGCAAATTTTCGTCTCTGGCTTCAGGCAACATTTTTACCCACTGTTACACATAATTGGCACTGCAATTTTAGAGAGCGCAATCATTTGCAAGAGGCAATGTCCTCCCTTTTCCCAACTTGCTACAACTGAAAATGTGACCACTAACACAACTGAGCATTTATTTCAGAATACCCAGGGGTAGAGTACACTATTACATACATTCTATCACATCTCATTAACTGAGGCCATTGGCTGTATTGAAAATAAACTCGACACAAGTTGGCTGCTCTTGTAAATATGAAGGCGATATTGCATTGAAGGAAATAGCAGCAGCATGTCTTCGGACTGTGGGTGGAAACTGGAGTCCCCAGGTAAAAGCCACGAAGAGAATATGCCAACTCTCCAAAGAGAGGCACCCGAGACAGCAATCAAATCCGCGGCATTCTTGCTGTGAGGTGGCAGCGCTACTTTCCTCAGCCACTGTTCCACCACACACGGACAGAAACCCATGCTATGTGACTGTAAGCACTCCGACTGCACATAAACTACAGGACAATCAAATGCTTGGCCTGGCTTTGAACAGAAACGCTGATGAGTTCAATGCTGAACCTGCCCGTAGCCATGTGTGTCTGTCAAGTATTTAATATTCTGCCCTAACTCAAAAATTATTACATAAATAAGCATTGAAATATCATTGCAGTTGACAATATATATTTGTGTTATATAGTATCTTAAATACTATTCCTGCAGAATATTTTGTTGGATGGAAGCAAATTAATTAAAATGACATTGACATGGGTCTTCATATTATGAATTTAAATCACTTAATATATAACATACATTTTATTATTACATGCGTTACATAACATGGTCTCATGCTTGTGTAAGTTTTTCAGTACTTTTGTGGCACATTGCTATTTTCACGTCACCCATTATAACACATACCATCCTCGCAATACTAACCAAAAAAAGTTTTAAATTTAAAATAATTTACATTTTGTAACTGTCACAGGCACCCAGCTGAGCGAGCTTTGGTGACAAAAGATAGACATGACCCGAGGCATATGGCTCTGAAATTGGCGCACAGGGGGACTCTCGATATGTGGATGTGAGGAGGGTTGACTGTGCGGTCAATGACGAAGATGCTGATTGAACACTCAAAAACCAATTCAATTATTCCAATGATTCAAAGTATAAATACTTGGCCGTCGCTCAATGAGTATATGCTAAGCCCCACACTCTAACTAACCAAACGTTTTCTGCTACACGTCGCACCCGTATTACATAAAATCTACGCGCTCACCTGTATCTGCATGTATGTGGGTGCCTGTGACGTGCTGCACTGCATCATGCGAAGGAGTTGAGAAGTTGAAGTCGGCCTCCACCGACGGCCATCCTACAGCCCTCGATGTAATGTCAAAACAGCCCATAGAGGTGTGCTAGTCATCCCCTGTGGTCTTGAACCATTTCCCAATCCATACCTTCGGCCGATGTTCAGACCTGGCGCTCGTGTGTAGTCTGGCTCGCTGCCGATGGGAGCATCCTCGGGGATGAGAAGGCCTCTGGGCGAACTACATCGAGAGGCCGATGCTCTGGTTGTCGGAAATGTTTCACCGGTGTTGGCCGTGAGCGGGAATTGCACTTGGAGCACCGGCTTCATAGCGCAGTGTGCGAACCAATACACTGGCGTTCCCCACACCCCCCAACACCCCTGCACACCCACAAACCAGTGTGGCGAATTATGATCAAACGACACCCGTTACTAGTACAGCATTGGGAGGCCTTCATTCAGAAGTAAATTAACAAAGTGGCCGTACTTTAGATGCAAATTACATCGTGTAAAGTATGTTTATGGTAGCAATGTGTTATAGCCTCTTTGCTTGTGTCAAATTAATGCTTGTGTAGTATCCGTACTTCAGAAATTATGACTTACTTACAGGGACTGTAGGCCACACATTTTTAGAATGTTTATGATTATGAAAATATCCTTTGAAGTTTAAATGGTAAGACTTTATACTGTAATATGTTTTTTTACAAAAGACTACAAAACACAATTGGTACATTGTGAATGAACTTAGCTCTCAAATTCAATCAAACGTTGAGTAACATTGTGTATATTTGTTTATTCCATATTATTCTTAAGTATTTCAAAGCTTTGCAGAAATAAGAAATTTGTGAGGCATGTTTTATTGATGGAGGTTATCAATGAATACTTGTGTTTAACCTCTACATTCATTTATGGGGTTTTATACTGGGACATGAAGCACAGACAGGAGCACATGTTCCAAAGTGTAAGTGCTTGCAAGGCTTATGACATGCTATCAGCCAGATAGCTGTGATCGTGGCTATTGCTCATTCCTCATTTGCAATCTGAATGAGCATTTATAAAGCGTCTGTTACCCGAGGGTCACAAAGCACTGCACAGAGCTCTGGAGAGAATGCCGTCAACAACGTCAGATTCTATCAAGTAAGTTAAATAATGACTATAAACCATTGGACATGAAATCAAATAAAAACAATTGTTAAAACAAATGAAGGAAGACGTGTTCCTGAGCAGGCAAAGGTCAATAGCGTGCCATCACTCAAGAAAACAGCAGTGAGCATCATCAATAGTCCTAGCCAGAAGACTTCAATGCCTTATGGAAAAAGTAAGTCTTGAGACGGAATTTTAAGATGCCCAGGGACTCAGCTGACCGGATTTCCAATAAAAGGAGTTCCAGAGTTTGGGAGCAGCACGTGAGAAAACTCTCTCACCCATCGAATGGAGGTGCAACCTGGTCACATGCAGCAAACCCGTGTTGGATAATCGAAGTTGCGTTAAGGAGGGTGCCTGAAGTGGGTCACGGATGTATGTCGGAGGATCTCAAATAAGAGTCTAGTAGGTGAGAAGTAGCATCTTCAATTAAATCATGTACTTAACCAGTAGCCAGTGGAGATACGCCGGATCTGGGATGATCGTGGACGGAAGTGCGGGTGAGGACTAGCAGCCACATTCTGCACACATTGGTGATAACTAATAAGGTAGGCAGGGGTGCCAGTAAGTAATGCATTGCAATAATCGATTCGTGAAAATATGAAGATGTGGATTAGCCTCTCAGCTTCGGAGGGTGCAGAGTCTGACTATTTCTGAGATGGAAATATGCTACCTTCGTCACCTTGTTGATTTGTGTCTCGATGCTGTGTGAGGAATCAAGATTCACTCCTAGACTCCGGACTGCCTTCCCAACTTCAATGGTCTGGTCATCAAGCATCAAATGGATGGGTTTAGCCTTGAACAATTGGTGCGGAGTTCCAACAAGCAAAACTTCTGTTTTGTCACCATTTCGTTTTAAGAAATGTGAATTGAGCCAGGTCTTCACAGTTGATGGTGAGGACGAAATTCAAAGACCAGATGCATTGATAAACGGCTTTGCGTAGATATAGATTTGGATATCATTGGTATAGCAATGGTAGCTTAGCTTGAGGCTGTGCAGGATATGGCAAAGTGCTTTTATTTAGATGTTGAAGAGAAATGGGCTGAGGACTGAACCCTGAGGAAGTCCAGACAAAACAGACTGGATCTCTGAGTTACATTTGCAGGTCTGACGAACTGCTTCCTGTCAGAGAGGCAGGAGCTCCGCCAGTAAAGAGCAAAGGCAGAGACCCTTATGCCCTCTAGTTGCTCCAGTTAGGTAGAGTGGTCAACCATATCAAATACTGCACTCAGTAAAGTAATCCTTCATCACAAAATGAGACATTGTTATAGGAGATAATTGGTTTTTTTTTATTCTTCAGTGTGAGTTACAATAAAGCAAATGTTTCTGTCACAGCCACCCGTGGGTACGGGCAAGAGTGACCAATATAGTGGGAGAGGGAAGTTTGGTATTATCGCAAGGGTTGTCTCACCCAGAAGCTCGAATGGGGCCGACTGTGCAGGGAAAAGTTACGGCTTCACGACCTGAGAGTCAACCAACGATATAAAAAAGTTGCATTAACACAGGATCACTTTAATCACCCTTGTGAAGCGGTTGCACAACTTGCGTCGTTGTCAAAATAGTATGCTCCGTCGTTTTCCACTTAGTGTCTGATGACATTGTCGTGACACGTGCAATCTCCGGGGGTCGATTACGTCAGCCCCCCCTCATGCATCCGAGACGACCACGCTTGTGTAGCCAGGCTCTCATCCATTCTCTCCAGTTCGAGCACACCAGGACTCTCCATGAGTATAGCAAGGACGGATTTATTCAACAGCGCACAATGAACAAAGGGCCACTCGCAACTCTCAGCACGTCTGACACAACGAGTTCGGACGCCATAACAGACAGAACAGAAAACTACTTCCGGCGCTTCCAGTTTTTATAACAGATCACGCCACGCAGCCGACCAATCCAGCGTGCACTGTAACAGACACCGCGGTCAGGTCCTTGTCACCAAGCCACGTGATGTTTACCGGGTTCTCGGGATGGCCTCACATTACGTCGTCCTTGCCATCTCAACACCACCTGACCTTAGTGCACCCGGCATGGGGGACATTAACACACTCCCCACATGCACTTGTCCTGTCACGCTCGACGCTGGGCACCACAGCATGAATAAACCACCTAGGAATTTTAAGGTTTACCATTTATATTTTGCCCGCCACCACGCCGTTACCCAACAATGCATACGCCCGCACGTGAGTGACTATAATAAAAATAATTGCATTTATAGAGCGCTATTCACCCGATGGTCACAAAGCGCTGATATGCCGGAGTCTGTACACCTAGCACTAGTCCTTACCAGTCTATGTCTCTCAGCGGGTGCTCGCACCACCTGGCGGGGTCTTGGCCAGGAACCGTGGAGTCCGCAGTCACCCTCCCCTCACACCCTCCCGCTGGTGGTTTAAGATGAGCATGGCGGTTTCTACACGACATTGAGGTGATGCTCTGTCCTTTACTTACCGTAGGCACACGTTCACCCTTGCAACCGCTGCTGCAGATGCTTTGTGCTCAGCGCCACTCACCCGAGCCAAGCTCGACCAACCGCCGGCATAGCGGTCTTATTCAGACAAAGGTCGCTTCACTACTCGCCATCGCTTGAACTCTGCTGTACACCCCAGTCGGCTACGGAGGCAGATGCGCTCCACCCCGCATCATTCACCCAAGTCACGCTCGGTCTACTGTTGGCTTGTGCACACTCATCCCGCGGTTGAGGCTTGTACTCCCCTTACTGTAACAACACCTTCGCAGTCTCGTACTGCCGTTGTAACTGGCGAGTGCAGCTTTCTGCTGCATCGCACTTGTGATGCGTTACGCCATTGGCAGTGCTTGTGCAAGCCAGTGCTTCACATCCCCTGTGCTTTCTGCTGCGGATGCTCGCCGCCTCGTGTTCCACACCCGAGTCAGGATACGTCCACCGCTGATTGGCGCTGCTTCACCGGAGCATCTGTCGCTCTTGCCGTTCGGCGCAGGATACCTTTTGTCGTCTTGGGTTCCATTTTCAGTGGATGGTGAATTTTCTGCTGCTCACCCAGCTGTATTGCTAAGCCACATGTGTTCCTACACAATTCTATTCAGCACTCCCCTCGCAGGAGCTTTTTATTATTGAGCTCAGACTGTTCCTGCTTCATCATCGGTGTGGCATCTCATTGCGGTCTCTTACCGGTGTTTGCTCTGGTGCTCCTTGGCATCGCTCTCATTGTATTCCTCCATGTCTCCTCTGTATCGCCCCAGTGCCTCTTGGTGGCTGCTTATATTCGCCCTGGCCCACCGCTCCAGTTTAGACCAGTTTAGAGCTATCAGCTCATCATGATGATCTCATCTCACCATGCATCCATTGGTTACACCTGGCTCATCCCAGTTCCCCGCCAACCATCTTGATTTGATCAATGATTCACTGTCCAAGCCCTGTAAAATGAAAATGAGGAGATACCAAATCCTGCGCTTTCCTGCCAAACGAGAAAGGCACCACTGACAACATCAGTAAATATCTAGGGAAATGCAAGATAAATAGTGTCTTCACAACCCAGAAGAAGTTACAGGGAGTATTCAAATCACCCAAAGACCAACTGTCGTTACAGACAGATTGTGTGTATTGCATTCTTTGCAGCAACTGTGAAGAAGTGTACATTTTGCAAACAGGAAGAAAAATAGCCACAAGGAAGAGAGAACGCGAGGCAGCAGTGCATTTGTTGCAAAAGGAAACATCGCCAACGGCAGCCCACAGTGTAGACAAAGAACATACAAGATGCATGTACTGGCTGCTGCTCACCACAAAGGTCCAAGATTAATCCTTGAAGCAATAGACATTCACAATACGGATAAAACCATGACCTACAAACAAGAAATGAGAATAAAGCTCAACCAAACCTGCAAACCAGTTTTGAAAATCAACCATAAACAGCTCTAAAACACTGTATTACACACAATATTAGGGGAGAACACCCACCACGGACTTAAATAGCTGGACAGGTATTCATGAAATACAAATTAGATGATAAAAACTAAATGAAGCTAATTTTAATTCTAATATGCGAGCATGACAATGGAACCCTTTCAAATATAACCCTCTTCCATTGTCCCTTGAAGGGAGTGAAGAGGTAAAAGGGAATGACTTGACATATTAAAAGCAGTCAAACACGACTGAACTGCAGAACGCCTGAAGATGCCTCCAACTTGGGAGGCAAAACTTTGCAAAGGAGAGAGGAGGAGTGATTGACGTGGCTATCCCAAAAGTACAGCTTTTAGAAGCAATCATCATGCATCATGAAAACCTACATCAGTGCAAATTCTCATGATTGGCAAATGTTGAAATCAAGCCTACGGTAAAGTACATTAATTATTCTGTGCAATTCCTGCCCTTATTGGATAAACCTAACATGTGCATGTGCTGCTTTTTTCTATGTGATTAGAGCCAGAGTTAGCTATAACCGATGAAATGTCTTGCTCATATACACACATTCAGCATATTCTATATATGTTAGTTGTTTCACAAGGAAGATATCAAATATTGCCATATACATTTTGTACAATGTCATTCATGGAAATCTCAACACTCCTTTTAAAGGAAACTGCTACATTGAGATTCTTGGACTATCCCGTCTATGTGTGTATGTCATGTGCATCGACTTTGGTGTACCAGGAGTCCACATACATGAGGATAACAGATAATATTTACACAGATTTCATTGAGAGACAGACATATAACAATGTGAAACAATGTACAGTGTGCAGCACAAGTTACTTTATAAAGAATAATAATATCATATCACAAATTGTTCTTAGTGTTCTCCATCATGCTCCATACACGTGTCGTTCAATCTAAGGACTGCTGAATAACACATTGCGGTACAGTTCTGTGTTATTATGCAATGTGTCAAACTCTTGTCGTATCAAATAATTATTCTCGTTAAAATGACTGGTGCTGCACCCTCTATTATTGCTTCTAGATGAGACATTGTAATGCCATGCATTTGTAGCATAAAGCCTCAGGAAGTGTTAGCACGCTGTTCCAGGAGAGTCATGTATTGCAGTGTTCAGCCAATTTCATTCATGAATTTTTGGCACATGGAAAATAACCAGAGAACCCAGGATAAAAGCCACACATACAAAAAGGTAACGCTCACATTTTGTACAGAAATTGATTTAAAAACCATTGCTGTACTGCTCAAGTACTTCTCTATTCAGGTTCAATTCTCTGCTGAGATTGACATCTAATGAGAATGGATAATGCACAGAGGATCGTTCGAGCATAGACATATTATAGCACGTATATTTACATTATATTCATCTTTTAGTTTTAAGCAGTTGATAAAATACTGTACATGGAGGGACACGTGTATTGGTTATACACAAAATATTATATTTATATTTTTCACCAAGGTGTATAATAACTTTTTGCATGAGTCAATACTGCACTTTATTTGCAATAGGCTAAAAATTAATGAACGATTTTTTTTTTTAAGTCAAGTGAGGGATGCGAAGGTTAAGGAAGCAGTAGAGCTCATTACAATATAGTACAGTGACAGCATAGGGACAGACCAGGGAGACGGAGCCACTCTCATGACCGCAATACAGTATCCCTGCATGCTTGTATCTTTGCTGTTTTGCACACAGCACTACAAACCTAATGATGTATTTTTAACACATAACGCTTCCAACCTGCAGGGCTTTGTAGTTTAGTACCGCTATTCTCAATCGATGGGTGTGTACATCTATCCTACATCTGTGCTGTAGCGATGGACAGAGATCATGGCATCTGTGCAGAACGGCCTTGATCTGAAGCCACATTGGGGCTCCACAAATCTTTCCTCAATGCTTGGCAAGACAGTATTGAATGACTCCTTCCAGATATTCCTGCACACTGAGGAGTGTAATAGGTCAGACCTATGATACTCTTATAGGCCAGGCATGTGAGTTATTTGTCGTCCTTTCTGGGTCCCTGTGCTTACGATCTTTCATGATGATGACATTTCGTGATGGTGGGCAGGCCAGGATAAAGCCGCATGACTGGTTATCGGAACTATTTAACGTTTACTTTAGGTATGGATTTGCCATCTCAGAGGGAGATCAGAAGAAAACTAGAGCGAGGTCTGTATGTGTAACTTGCGAAAACCCAGACTTTGAATGACTTATTCTGTGCAGACTTACATATTTCCCATGAGAGCTGCCTCTAAAAAGAGGACGATCCCGGGAACAACAGGGCGAGTGGCAACGCTCGGAATCAACAGCAGATGATTGTCATGGACAAGATTATTCCCTTAGCTTTTTATGTAATAAAAGTAAAATGAACATGAATATCCATTCGCAGCCATAACAATTCACGTGGATGAGCTTAGCGTTAAAATGTATGATAAGCACAGCTTATGTGAACATAGCTTTTGAATTACAAGTGCAAACATGGACGGCATCTGTTTATTATTTGGAATGCGAACAATGCTTTGATCACTGTTGTTTTTTTTTGTATAAATCACATCAATATAATATATTGATGGCCTTTCCGTATCATTTCAAATTCTGACATAATAGAGGCTTACGACGAAATATTGTTTCTGTGTATGTGTCTATGTTATGGAAATGAATTGGTTTGAGTATCATTTTGTATGTGCCTCTGTGTATGTGTTTGTATAGATGAGGAAAGATAGTGTTGATGATATCTGCTCACAGCCAACACCAATGATTATTTTCTAAACCGGTCCTAGGCCTCCACTATGTCAACTCAGCCTCAAATATGTACCAGGTCCAGTGTGTAAATATAGCCACTATGGAGACAGAGGCGGCTAGGCGTGCTGCTTAGCACCCACCCACTCATGTGCCGTATTCGCCTTCATAGGTGATACCCAATGGCACTTGAACCTACAATGTGTTAAAGATATAAAGGAATCTTTATCTTTTGTTCTTTTTTTCTGCCCCAGTTCAATGCATCTTTGAGAGTGTTGATAGGATATTCACTTTGGTCAAAGCAGAATATTCTATGGTGCAAAATTACTGTTCATACAATATCGACAATTCAAAGTAAAAATAATTTGCTTACTTAAAAAGAAACATCACAAGTAACCTATTTATTCAGGGTACATCCAGGAAATGTTAGGCATTCATTTGCGATTAAACTCTTTCTTTTTATACTTTTGGCAACAAGCATAATTTTCATGGTGTATATTCTTGTCCTTATTACCATCAAAAAATGGGCAAATAGAAAAGTAAATTCCAGTTTTCAAAAACAGGCTTCAGATATCTAAGCAGATGGCACTGTCTTTGATATAGTTGCCACAACATATTTTGAGGAGGAACAAACAGGAGGCTTAAACAACTGAGCGTTCCAGATACAGGCAGCTATTATACCACTTAATGTCATTATAGCTATCTACAGCTTTCCCAGAATGGTATTTAAATACGATTTCTGTTCATGTTAATTAAATACATATATACATATATTAAATACGGGAGTCCTGAAATGATGAAAACAGAATTTCATTGTCTGATTACAAAAAATGGTATATTCTCATGGGCAATTGTTCAAACCGTGATTGTATTATATAACATAATACTTCTATATGGTTATGTTATTGATAACTATGGTGAGGTGCAATCAGTGAATAGGAAATGTTACTTGTTTGTAAAGTGAGCCACGGAATTCCATCCAGCGTACCTAAAAATGCCTTTAAAAGAAAAAAATTCAAGAGATACAGGCAGTCCCCGACTTACGAACATCCTTCTTACGAATGCTCGTACTTATGATCGATCTCCTATAAGTTACTACTAATTGCAGTTTATAGTATACTGCATTCAGTATGCAGTATGACATGAAATATTGTGTTCTCACGTCATGTTCTATAAACTATACATATCTGCATCAGTACAAATACCTAAACATCTCAATTACGGTAAGATCTAAATTATACTACACATTTTAAACCACAAAATCTTCCTGTGTATTATACATAAGTGTAACTGGTTCAGTTTGTAGAACACCCACAAATGAAATGCATTGGGAACATCAAGGTGTTGAAACGAAATATCGACGCAATAACAGGCCTATGTGGCCGTAAGTTTATTATAGCTGATGATTGCTTGGAAAAGCTGCTCCCTCGGGACAGCCGCGTTGATCGCTTCCTCTCTCCACCTCGCGACGTTGCGCCTCACACGGGAATCACCAAATGTTTGGGAACTTCTTTCATGAGATGCAAACTAGGAAATTAATCACAGGTGGTACAGGATGGGATTAATGTGATTCCGGGGTGTTAGCAAGAAAATGGAACCCTTTCAAGCGGACCCCGACAGTCGTCCATTGATCCTGGAATGCATCAACTCTGTGGAGGGTACTCAACACATGCATAGTACTTACATATAAATAGGCATCACACACACGACACAAGCACACTGCGGCTGAGGATGCCTCTAATCTCTAATGTGTGAGGCGAACGTCGCGAGGTGGAGGAAGGAAGCGATCGACGCGGCTGTCCAGAGAGAGCAGCTTTTCGAAGCAATCATCATGCATCGAGACATGAAAACCTACATCATTACGTTTATTTTAGCGGTTGTTTTGTTTGTGCCACGTGGTCGC
>JAZEWT010000002.1:23404359-23425376 GCA_036362905.1 Mordacia mordax | reverse complement strand
CGACCGCGTGGCCCGCCTGTGCGACCGCGTGGCCCGCCTGTGCGACCGCGTAGCCCGCCGAGCGCCCGTCACGGAGCCGCAGAGACGGGGCCCCGGGCCGCGGCCGCCATCTTGCCCCCTCCCCCCTCCTAACACTTGACAGATTTCGTAAATCCCACCAAAGGCGATAAAAAAGCTTCACTGGTTAGAAACATCATACAACGCAAAATGTCATATACCTGTAGTGCACACTTTAAACGGAGAGAATCTTACTTAATAGCTGTACATCTTCAGCAGAGTCACATCAAAGTGTTGGATGGTTTGAGTATGTGAACCGATTGAAATTGTGTCACTGGGATCCATGTTACCCACTGAGCTATTGTATTGCTCTTCAGCTGTGCCACAGCATTCAAAGGCCACAAGTGGCACGCTGCCCTTCATCATCATCACTAGCATGACCATTGTACTGCTGGATGAAGGCATCCCTAAACCATCGTCATCAGTCAATCTGATGATTGCTTCGAAAAGCTGCTCTCTCGGGACAGCCGCGTCGATGGCTCTCTCTCCTCTCCTCGCGACGTTTCGCCTCACACGTTGGATGCCTCCGACGTTGGAGGCATCCAACGTGTGAGGCGAAACGTCGCGAGGAGAGGAGAGAGAGCCATCGACGCGGCTGTCCCGAGAGAGCAGCTTTTCGAAGCAATCATCATGCATCGAGCCGTGAAAACCTACATCATTACATCAGTCAATCTATCCAGAACTTGCGCCGTGGGTTATTAACTTTTTGTACCTCAAGGCCCACTTGGTACACTTGGGTCTGATTTCCATGAGCCACTCGTGAGCGTTCGCACCCCAGTTTTGGGTCGCGATCCACCGGTTGAGAATGGTGAATCTACACGACATACACTGTCATCCTTTTGCTGGCACTCCATTATTCGTCTCAATCACCGGTATTCATCCCAACTAGTAATATGTCCCACCCCATCGTGACGTACTTGTCTTCACTCACATTTACGTCCATAATGCGCATATATTGTCGAATATACGAGATCTTTTTTTTCTCTCCGTGTAACTCTCCACGCTTATTTGCTCAGCTTGCATTCCACTTTCCATAGCATGGTGATAACCAGCAAATCTAAGTCATACAACACAGGCTAGGCGGGATGTTTTGCACAGACAAACAATACAGCATGACTTGGGAGATATTTTTTTTTAAAGGCCTCATTCCTCTTTTGTGACAGAGATTGACTTTGTCACGCATGTATTGGTTTGGGAGAGGGAAACATGAATCTACAAAGTGTCGCTTTTGACACTCTCTCAAGGAGCAGAATCTCATGTACCAAACGCTACACTCACTTTACATTCGCACTGTCAATAAACTACTATGTTTACACGTGGACAACTGCATCGACAAGTGCAACACGCCAACCACATATGAAGCACATTCCGACATTAGCCACATGTGGGCATTATTCTGTTTGTCTACAATATCTCATCTCTCATCTCATCTCATTATCTGAAACCGCTTAATCCTATATAGGGTCACGGTGAGCCGGAGCCTATCCCGGAAACACAGGGCGTAAGGCAAGAATACACCCGACGACGGGACGCCAGTCCATCGCCGGGCATTGCGGGACAATTTTAGTCTGCGAGCCAATCAACCTATCCAGGAGCATGCTTTTGGACTGTGGGAGGAAACCGGAGTACCCGGCGAAAACCCACGCGGACACGGGGAGAGCATGCAAACTCCACACAGAAAGGCACCCGAGCCGAGAGATTCGAACCCGGGATCTTCTTGCTGTGAGGCGTCAGCGCTAACCACTGGGCCACCGCGTGGCCCTACTTGTAATACTAACAGCATTCATTCACTCTCGTGAAGTGGGAACGCCTCAGAGGCACGACCAACCACAGACAAGCAGGATGGCAGCCATGTGATGAGCTGGCACCAACAAATATCCGAGCTCTATGGTCCTCTATATGTTAAGATGTTATCCACAAATTAACGGGTGAAATGTTGACAAAAACGTACCTTCACAAAAACACTGTCATTCAAATAGGGCAATTGAGATTAATTAAATGTGTAATTCAAGAATGCACATACACGCTTTACTTAAACACACGTGTCCTGTTTGTTGTAGCACCGGTTCTCACCACAGTAAATTGGACACGTCGCCTCTCTGGGCACATGAGAGTAAATGTATTACATGTCTGCACATTGCAAATACTCTGACGTGTGCTTTTAAAGACGTGCATACCTTAAATGAGTATTAAAATTATGACATATAATAATAATTTCATTAATAGAGCGCTTTTCACCCGAGGGTCACAAAGCCCTGCACAGACATGCTCTGTGTACGTTATAAATTATAAACTGCATTGAAGGGGTGTGGGTCACAGGGTGCAAATGGTTGCACATATTGTATATTGTATTTATTGTATATTTTGTTGTTGGAAAAATTGCTCGGAGGAGCAATAAAATCAGGCTTAAAGTTTTAGAAAATCTTGCTTATATGCCTGTGCACATTCACAGGGTAAAACCCAATTGTGTGCACAATTGCAAACATACAATTCAGGTTGCACTCGCACACACAAAAGACATGCTAACAATCGAGCACACGTGCACTTTTTATTTCCCACACGGGCAGATGTATCTTTCACAAACATCCAGCACCCGTACTTGAAGCAATGATAAACACATGCCATTAACGTTGTTTGTTGTGTAAATCAGAAGACGAATCACCAGCTATATCCATACGTACAGCAGAGATGAATACGGTGCCACATGTTCAGCGTTTCAAAACAGTAAGCAAAAAAGTCATAATTTTTTATTTTAAATGGAAATTAGTGTTTAATGCCAACTTCCAATTGAAATCACGACTGAATCAATGACGTGCCGCCGTCTCATCCGATCCACAGCTCTTTGTAGGTTTTCACGGGAAGGACAGTTTGACTAGTTACATTCAAACCATTCCTTCGAGGGTCGAAATTCCATCACGCCTTTCTACTGCCACCGCATTCCCTATAAGCGAAAGCAGAGCTTCTCATCGACTAGCATTGGCTTGTCGAGTCCCGGGGCACACTCCCTACACATGCAGTTCTCCGTGCTACCTCAACAGAGTGTTTTATGCTTCACTCTGAGGAACCTTACATGCGCATCATGTTTTCCTCCCCAAGCACAGCTTTGCGCAGCCAACTCTCACTCGGTCACCTTCCAAAGCAGTCATTCTGCTGCCACATTGCCCGAATCATCACAGCCTCACCTCATTTTCTCGCCTGGATGAAGTGTTTATAGAGATTAGTTATCAGCGGTGCCACACAATAAATGTTTCTTCACACATTGTTGACCCAAAGAGTTCTGTTGAGCCGTATCTTCTATAGACTATCATTGTCGCGGAGTGCGGGCCAGCAGTGGGCAATGAGTGTGAAGGGACAGAGGAGTAAATGGACCGTATGTGGTGCGCATGAAGGAGGCATAATCTGTGAGCATGCAGAGCGAAGCAGGGCATGTACAGTGCCCCGAACGGTGTGGTTGCTGTGCAGTGTGTAGCCCGCTTCCACCTGCACCGTCTCTCTCTCTATACCCACGATACGGCCGCCGATCGCACGAGAGACCGCAGACCGGCGCCCAGGCCAGCGAGATGTCAGACAGCAGGTGAACTCCGCGCACGTGGGTGCACACGTGGCGAGGAGGGGGAGGAGGTGACTCTGATGGTAAAGTTCTGCGTTGTGTGTTTTTTAGTGAATCCCCCTCACGCTCCGCATGCACTCGATATTCTTCTTCCACCACAAGGACTTGATTCCACACGAATCTTCTCTCGAAATGATTATATTTATTAACTCTCCAGGCACATCACCTGCAGCAACACCCATGCATTACAATCGCATTAACCCCTCTCGCTCGCTAGCTGACTGTACATGGGGGCGTGCATAACGCTAATACAACCGCGTCACTCCGCAACTAACATTAATATGTGCGGTATATGTACGTGCAACTCATCCGTTAACACTGGTTACACGTGCATGAGACAACACCCTAAGGGAGGGGCTGGAGCCATCAAGTGTTCGAGATGGACAGGCATTCTGAGAGACGGCATGGCACGACGAGGAAGAGCGGGTGGATTTAGAGACATGCGACGACGCAGGCCAGTGCGTCAAGTAGGACGAGCATCATGTCAGTGGAGAAAGAACCCCACAGTCCAGCCATCAACAGGATGGGAGTGAGGCTGATCGTTCTACCGTGAGGGCAGGGGAACATGCAAGTGGACAATGGCCGCGGGGTTCGCACGGACCGCCCTTCAAGACAACACTGCGGGCGTCACTATGCCCGCGTCACGATTCATCGCTTTCATAGCGAAAGCGATGAATGTGTTTCAACCGCCATTCTACAGCACCTGTGGAGAGTGTAACTACCCTCTGACATATCTTACATGAGACTTACACACTGTTAACCACTCTATAGGGGAGCGTAGGGGAATCTCCAGCCTGCAGACAACCCCTGCACAGTACCCCCCGGGAAAATTGGGCATATTAACAGGGGTTTCTGGTGACTGTATAATCGTGCCTGTATGGTGATTGCGAATGAGAGATGAGAGTATCGTTAAGTGCGAGTGAGAGTTATAGAACCTAATTTCTTATGAGGATATCCAGGTGACCAAGAGAGTATAACTAAGATTACAGAATACATTTCCACTTTGAGGGATTCAGAGTATACTGGCGTTAATAAAGATATTTTTTTTTTCCATTAGAGGGGCTCAGAGTGTCATTAAGTTGCATAGTAAATGTTCTTGCAGAGGGATTCGGAGTGAGTTTCCTTAGAACCGGAGCTGAGAAAGGCGTAGCTTCAGCAGCAGTGGAATAAACCACCCTCTTCGAGCGTTAAGGGGACGTGGGCAGATACCATCTACCGAGAGGGGTGCAATGTTATGATATTGAATATTAATTCGGGTTATTGTTGTTGGATAAATGTTGTGTGGATACACCTGGATAGGAAATATCATTATTTTTGTTGTTAAAATATATAGAGAGAGCTGTTGTTGCAAAGCTATAGAAAGAGACAATTGCTTTGGCATATATTTAGAGAGGAAAAACTATAGATGGGGAATACACCGTGATTTTATGGCAGTTAATGCATACATCGAGAAGGAATAATAACTGTGAAAATTTTGTAGAATAGCTTTCGCATTCGTAGAAGTTAAGCGGACGAGAGTGTTATGGAATGATTCCATTTGTTGGTATAAATATATGTAGGACCTGATTGTACCTTTGATATTACCGCTGCATAACAAACCGGGGTGTGACATTGTGCAAAGAATGGCACCCTCATTAGCTGAATATCGTAGGAGATCATTAATTTTTCAGAGTTTGGGAATTGTTGGTGAATGAACACGGCTGTTATTGGAACTTTGGTATGCCGTGTGGCCTGCGAAGGTCTCACACGCTCCACCGCCTCCCTACACTAAGAACCCAACCCCGTGACAGGGGAGTATCGCAGTTCAGGGTTCGTCTTGTCATCACCCTTGCAGTGAGTGACCTTCACGGCCACTCCCACGACCGCGCGCATTGCCTTGCGTGACGCCCTCGATTGTGACAATCGTATAAGAGAGGGGGAGTGCCCACATCTATCAAAAGCCATTGAAGAGCAAGAAAAGAACAGTTTTTTATTTGTTTTTTACTCAGTTATTTGAGTAGTACACACAATGATATAATAAACTTAAGTTTTTTTTTTATATACTGCTGCATGAAGACATACCCGTACGGTGTAGGTCATGGGAGTAGTTTGACTATACTTCACCACGTTGGTCAGTGCGGGTTGGAAAAAGGGGACAGGGTACGAGTACAGGACCGGTTAAAACATAATCACTCACCATAGATGTTCGCTGTGGCCAGCGAATCGAACGTTGCTCGCGAACCCACTGCAACCACGGTGCCATCGTACTGAGCAAGATAAAATAAGTAAGTATATTCCAGTATAAATAAAAAAAGGTGTGATTAATGGAGAAAATTGCCCCGAGGTGTGTGGAATGAGAAAGGACGTAAGGTAACAGACGCAAGAAAAGAAATACCTCTTGGGCTCAAACTTGACTCTCACAGATCAGTACGGAATGTTTCAGTCAAAAAAGTGAAACATATGAGATTGCTATGTATTATATCTGTACTTTCATGTCACACATGAACGACTCACAATTGCAATTCAACATATTCCTTCCAGACTGCCTCTGCCACACTGTTTCTAATGAGATGCAATATAAACATTTGAGCGATAACAGACACCGATTATTGCAAGGTAGAAAACAATGTCTAAATATGTACAGTTATAACTATTCCCTTGGTACATACTGCATGGGGTATCAAGGGATTATATTAATTGGGGCATTATAACTGACAGCCCCATGGTAATTCGTGGAGTGGTGATTGTCTCTAGCCCTCTTTACATGAATCCCTGTAAACTAATGTGTGTATGAAGGTCAAATTTTAAGCAAGTTAGGAATAGGACATGAACTGATCTCTTTACAGAATAAGTCTAGTAATATGAAGTCATTTAGGTTAAGATCAAAATAACATCTAAGTGTAAATACACGTTTTCATAAGCGTGCTGTCTGAAAATTCACTAATTGCCAACAGTGTAATCTCATTTCAATGAAATGTTATTTATTGAAATTCTGAAGAAAAACATAACCACTACATTTCGCTGTTTTTATTACATCATACCTAAATTGATACGCTTTCAATTCCGAAGCTAAAATGGCAGAACTCTTATCCCCATTCGGCAACCTATAGTTTGTTCATTTTTTCCTCTAAAATTGATAAGCTGGAATAAACTTGAATTGAATGGAAGAATAATAATAATAATATAACGATGTAACCCCCTTGGATCATAACCTTACACAAATGTGGGGAGGTTTGTATGTTTCAATGAACCCCAGAGCTATGTCACCAGAGTCTCCCTTCGTGAACAGGTCCAGTGGGGAGGTTCCAGACAAAGAGCAATCCGAAGACCCTCTGCATAAAAGAGGTCGGCGTAAAAAAAGCTCTCGTGCAATACCCCTACCCTTGTAAGGCAACTGGTAAATCTGGATACTGCTGGCAACAACAATAATAACGATATGGCATTCAGGGGAGGGGTATCTACCAAGGAGATGGACTGATTATAACAGGTAATGTACAAGTGCTTGATGGATTATTGGATCACATGATCGATACTAACAGTGGACCGACTATGGCTTGTTAATATGATATACATTTGCAATTACCTAGATACATTTAAAACTTTAAAACGATCAAAATGTTCATACATATGAATACATTGTGCAGCAAACCAATCATAGCAAACAAACCACGAGATATGCAACTTCTGCAGACACATTGTCCGAAGAGCTCATGGTGGTGAGGTAGTTTAGGTCTATAAAATACAGAACCCCTACACAGAGTGCTGTGCTATTGAATACTCATGCAATGTACTGGCATAGCGACATTTCGAAGCAAGTCATTTTTAGATGTAACAGGTGGACAAATGGGACATTTTCTTACCTAAAAAAAACAATATTTGAGGAGATATATCTGAAACAAAAAACCCCCCCTGATATGCCTGAATACTGGCACGTGTAGAGTGCAATCATTACTTGGGCTCCCAGGGGCTGGAACACAGCAGTAGCACAATTTTTTTTTAAACTAAAACCTCTACTCCGTTTTGACTCCTAATCGACCCCAGAAGTGCAATTTATACTCGAGGCCTTTTCACATATCTGCTGCCTCGTTGTATATTTTAATTTTGCCGAGAACAAAATGAACTGCTGCTAAACTGTGCACAAGAACCTCTGATACATCAGATGGAAATAATTGGGAGGTCTGAGGAGTTTGAATCCCTTAGAATCCCCTTGAAATAAATCTTAATCTCGAAGGCATATGTGCTTTGTATGCATATCGACAGACGGTGTTGCAGAGAGTTCGTATGGCATGTCACGAGAGGTGCAGGGGTCTGGCAATGGCTGCAGCCTGAGAGCACGTGTATTTTATTGATGACGAAATAACTGTTCATGTTGGGTATTTTTGGCTAGATGTGATGTTGCCCCACTGTCTTGGGATTTTGGGTAATCGATGGCAACCATCAAATGTGAACTTTTACATGTCAATCCACTGTGGATGAAGACATCCTCACAAAATATCCGAAATGAGGATTATTTGACCTTACTTCACCGTGCTGCTTACTGTGGGTTCGTGAAGGACAGGGCCCCAGACAAGTCCAAATATGAATTATCAATGGTGTTAGCCATGGCTAACAAACCGCAGTGCTTTAATCAATGTGGCACTGCTCCTCCATTACATAGCAATAACACAGATTCAATAGAATTGTCACCAAGCAGGATGGGGATTTAATATCATGATGTAGGTTTTCACGGCTCGAGGCATAATTGCTTTTCTTTTGGGATAGTCGTGTTGAGCACTACGCCTATCAGTGCTGAGACTCAGTACTGAGACGCAGTTAAATGTGAGTCTGCCCTACTATTTATGTCAAAGGCGATTCACTGCCCATAGTCATGCCCATGATGATTGTCATGCCCATGATGATTAAATTGTAGGTTCAGTGCCTTACCCACACTCCCTCGATCCTTATAATGCTCTCTTTACCTCTCATTCTGTCCCACCTCCCCCCACTCCCATACTCCGCCATCGATGATTTGTAGTTACATGTTTGGAGCTGACACCTGTTAATTTTAAAGGTGGCTTCCATGTTTGGTTGAGCTTTATTCTCAATTATTGTTTGCGATTGATACTTTTTGTATCTTGTGAATCTCTATCGTTTCACGGATTATTATTTTTTTCAATACTCTGAATGGTAATGCCTCTAGTGGATGGAATAAAAAATATATGTTTATACACGTGACTCCATGACAAAATTGTTACTATAGGGCAACATGATAATCATAGGTTGATTCAAACATTTTTCACCGCTAATATGGATACATTCGAGATTTGATATTACAGACCTGAAGTAAGTCTGAACTCTTGTTATCACGCACTCTTATGAGTCCAGTAAATCACGACTGCTCTGCTCTGATCATGCAAAATAAGCTCTTGAGAATAAAAACACTGCTTCAATTACGTTGCAAAACTCGCTCAGACTCAAGGATGGATCCCAAACATATGCCGTTGGAAACTGGTCTATCATCTTCGGGTCGGAAACCTCGAACCTGTGCTGGCAGTATGACCGGAGCAGTTGGTCACCATGGACTGCAGATCATCGATGGTAGGGGTTTTTTTAAAGGATGGAACCCCCTACTTAGCAAGATAGGGCAGAGCGGATTAATGCATATTCTTGCCATGGAGCAAGCATTATTTGATGATTGCTTTGAAAATCTGCTCTCTCGGGACCGCCGCGTCATTCGCTTCCTCTCCTCTCCTCGTGACGTTTCGCCTAACACGTTAGAGGCATCCTCAAGTGCAGTATGTGTGTGTAGTACCTGTTGCTCCTATATATATGTGGGTACTATGTATGTGTTGAGTCATATTTTGTTGTATGGGGTCTACATCTGAATCACATTAACACTAATCTCCTTGTCCTATTCACACCGGACCTGCGATAACCCCCTCTTGCTTTGCCTGTGGCTAGTCCCCTAATTTGCATCTCATGAAAGAACTTCCACACACGTTGTGATCCCCCTCTGATGTCCACACCCCATAACTCAATATCTGTGTATTACTGACTTCAATAACTGGCCTCCAGGTTTGGCTAAGCTTAATTTTCATTTCTTGTTTTCGGTTCATTGTCTTTTTTGTTTTGTAAATATCAATTGCTTCACGAATTAATCTTGGACCTTTATGGCGGATGGCTGCTAGTACTCGTATATTATCAATATCTATTGTATGTTGTTTATCTACACTAAGTGCTACTGTTGCTGATTTATCCATGTGCCGCAAACGTACTGCTGCCTCGTGTCCTCTTTTTCTTGTGGGTATTGTTCTTCCTGTTTGTCCGATGTATACTTCCTCACAGTTGCTGCAAGGAATGCAATATACGCCTTCTGTCTGGAGCGGTAGTCCGTCTTTATGTGATTTAAGTACGTCTTGTATCTTCTGGTGGGTTGTGAAGACTGTTTTTATTTTATAATTTTCTAGGTATTTGCTAATTTTGTATGTTGTGCCTTTCACATATGGCAGGAAAGCACAGGTCTTGATATCTTCCTCCTCATTTTCTTGCTGTTTCTGTCTACGTTCTCTCATTATAGCACGTTGGCTTTCTAGTTTGTGTTTCCATTGTTCGCTATTGCTTGTTGTTTGTCTGAAATTGTTTTTGACCGGTGGGCGAAGTGTGCAGTATCCCCCGTTTCTGTTTCGGGTGATGGTGAGACTCCGCGTGAAAATACCTGTCCGTATGTGTTGTCTTCCTGTATACAGTGTGGCTGAGCGTCCCCTCTGCGTTTCTCTTCACCAGTACGTCCGTTTCTCTTCACCAGTACGGAATTTGGCCGTTTTCTTCTATTTCCATGGTGAACTTGATGTTCGGGTGTATGGAGTTTAAGTGACCAAGGAATCCCTATAGCTCCTGTCTTCCGTGTGGCCATACGACGAATGTGTCATCAATGTATCGATACCAGTGGGTAGGTTTTAGTGCAGATGAGTTCATGGCTTCCTCCTCAAAGCTGCGTAGATACAAGTTGGCTGCCGCGGGTGAGACTGGTGATCCCATTTCTGCACCCTCTTTTTGTTGGTAAAACTCCCCGTCGAACTCGAAATAGGATGTTGTCGGGCATACCTTTGCCAGCTCTGCTAACCTCCGGTTAAACTGTTTTTCAATCATATTCATGGTTTCTTTGGTGGTTATTTTTGTAAATAACGAGACTACAACTAAACTAATGAGCAGGTCCGTTTCGTTGAGTGTGATTTGTTTCAGCATTTCGATGAAGTGTCTTGAGTTCTTGATATATGAGGGCGTGCGTTCCACTGTAGGTTTTAGTTCCTGGGCTATGTATTTTGCGAGCTCAAGAACTACAACCCACAGTGGAATGCACACCCTCATCATTACATAAGCATTATTTGTCAATGTAGTAATACAATTTTAATTGGCAGCCAATGTAGCTCCTCTTTATTCGATGCCATGATCAGATCAAATGTTCTTTTCTGACAGGTGAAATTAAGTCAGTACACTCTAATATGGTGTACCGGTATGAAAGTGGCTAAATTGTTTAGTACAGTACAGGTGGGAACAAGGGTTGCATTACAACCGTCCCAGTAAGGAATTTTACTTACTTTCACTACTGGATTATATCTATCAGGCTAATTACAGCTCTCAACACTGACTGGAGTGATCGCAGATGCACAGCGCTGACTGAGCCGAAAATGAAGACAACTCCTTGCTTGGAGCGACCACATATTAGTATCCTACAAAGGAATGCTCGGCGATGGACCGGCGTCCCGTCGTCGGGTGTATTCCTGCCTTACGCCCTATGTTTCCGGGATAGGCTCCGGCTTCACCGTGACCCTATATAGGATTAAGCGGTTTCAGATAATGAGATGAGATGAGAGACAAAGGAATGCTCGCAAATTAGTACTGATGTTAATCAGCTAATCTAGTTGCTTAATATCTTATTTAACCATTCTTTCCACAATACACAGTATGCTGTATTCTGTGCGTATATAATTCTGAGCACGATTATTAGTTTACCTTGAAGTCCCACCTACACAAACGTGTGCAAGCTAAAAGTGGCAAAATAATTACATGTTATTTATCCAGATTCAAAAACGAATAAAAGCATGAGCCCCCTGCAGCTGTGTGTACAATACCAACCAGGAAATTAATATTCAGTTTTGAACTTCTGTGGTATTTAATCAGATGAACAATAGACCTTGTGTAGTGTGATGCCCTACCTATGGGATTCAAATTTATATGGCGTGGCAACCTCAGCAAGTTATCCACTATCACTTAAAAGGGTAATTGGTTACTCCTAGCTCCACGTGTGAAAACAAAATACATGCAGTCAGTTGATTCAATTTGTGTTATCAAGCGATCAAAATGCCAATTTGCTGAAAACTCACTTTATACCCAGGCACCATAGGTGCCCAAATAATTTACTGGTGTTTCTTTATTTGTAACGCGTTGTCAGAGCATACTGAACAAAAAGAATTATTTGCACGGATGCAGGTGTCCAAAAGACTCGCAAGATTTATCTATTGAGAAATTATATAGTGTCTATGAAAGTATCATCTACAATCATAATCATACAGTTTGCACGGCGCCGGAGTGCTTCAAATGTTTGCAAGGTGTTCATAAAGCACTTATGCTCTTTCACAATTTGACAAATAGGTACCTTTCAACAAGATGCATCTTTACAAGAGAACAAAATGTATACTTTTCTAAACACTTTTCTGCGTATGGTATGTGTCAATTCAAAATTGATATTATGACACCCAATATGGCCACCCTTCCGGAATCCATTGACCCTCCCTTCTCCTTATCAACTTGGTGTCACAAACAGTGGACAGCACAGCCACCGATAGATCACCAAATCACCCTGCATCCCAGTCAGGCAACCAAGAATCAATTTGCCACATCGTAATGATGTAGGTTTTCACTGCTCGATGCATAATGATTGCTTTGAAAAGCTGCTCTCTCGGGACAGCCACGTCATTCGCTTCCTGTCCTCTCACGACGTTTCGCCTCACACGTTGGAGGCATCCTCAGGTGCAGTATGTGTGTGTAGTGCCTGTTGCTCCTATATATATATGTGGGTGCTATGTATGTGTCGAGTCATCTATTTGACGCGAGGAGAGGAAGCGAACGACGCGGCTGTCCCGACAGAGCATCTTTTCCAAGCAATCATCAATTTGCCACATCCTTAGTGGGTAGTCTTCAATTATGTCCTAGCTGGACAGGGATAGTGTGCCTCAAATTTGCACCTTTGAGTTTTCTGAGACAAACTATGCCACGTATTGTTAACTCGTGACCCTTCAACTCTGCTCCTCGGTGGCCTTCAAGCTCAATACTGGTGAAGACAATCCCTTGAGTTGATGGAACTACTGTATATGCTGAACCCTCATAGGATAAATAAATAAAAGTGAAATCCACTTAAAATAAAAATACCAAAGACGTTACTAAATATTACCATAGCTCTACAACTGCTTTCGTGTTGTGTCACATCATGTCCTTCAGCATTACATCCAATATTTTTTGCCACATTCCTGGAGATTTAGTTTCTAAAAAAGCTTGCAGCACGTGGAGCAAAACGTCAAACATCGTGGCGAACAACACGCAGTCTCATCTCATCTCATTATCTGAAACCGCTTAATCCTATATAGGGTCACGGTGAGCCGGAGCCTATCCCGGAAACACAGGGCGTAAGGCAGGAATACACCCGACGACGGGACGCCAGTCCATCGCCGGGAACAACACGCAGTAGAACCAAAAAATCACTTCATAGAGCTGTATTGCACATCTGCGAAAAAGCCACACAGTAAGACTCATTCGTGATTACGAAGAAAGTTTGAACTCGCGTCATAACATTGAATATCCACGACAACACGTTAATATTGAATCGCATTACCAGGTTCTCAATGTCTATAGAAACTAAGTCTCATAATGCAGACAATTTAAATTGAGGAGATTTGCTGGAGCTGGGTGTTGCTCATAGCACGGTTATACTCGCGTGGGGCATTTTTAAATATATACGAGCACAGGCAGTTCGAGAAGTGTGTAATGAATACCATAGTGAGTTCTACATTATGATGCATTATTAAACGAGAAGAACACGATGGTTATCAAAAAGCGATTCATCATCACATATGCAGCAATATTTCATTGTAGTTAGCCGACATTTCTAAAATGCAATATATGAGGCAAACGAAGCTCCTCCTGTGCATTGATCAAGAGCGTCCCTCTCCAAAACTCCCTGTGAGAGCGCCCTATGCATAATAAAGTGTATGGAGTATTCTTGTGAACATCCCCACAGATAGCTCGATCCGTACAACATGTAACAATGTGCACAGGATGCACATCTCTGCTCTCCCATCTACCTACCGCTGCACAAAGACCCCCTGAACACTCGTCAATAGTTAATATAAATAAATAACACGGTAAATAGATAAATAAACATCGCCTCCTTCGTATCTAAATATCGCACCTCCTGGTTTTGATATTTTTCGAGGACACTTATGGAACCATTAACCGTTGATCAGAACACCAACGGTCCAATGTTAATATTTTCCTCGTGAGTGCAGAATTAGAGATAAGCCATAATAGTGCAACTGTGGCAATGCAGGCCAAAATGTGGATTGCAACTATGAACTACTGTAGTCTGTGCTCATTCAACGGAGAGATAATCAAACCACAGGAACCCTCTCCTGAAGTCCTCTCTTAGCCAGCAGACCTCCTCCGCATTGAATTAACTTCTGAACATCTTGCCATATGTTAAACGAAAATATTAGCTTAAAAAGTGAAATGAGACTTTCCGTGGCATTATGTGTGAGTGAACAATTTACTTTATAATTATGGTTGGGGTTTCACGTTTGCACAACTTGGTGCTGTGAATTAGTCTTGTTACCTTGTGATTTTATATGTTTACGTTGTTTAGTTCGAACCTATGTTGTATCGCAGGAATCCCATGTCTATAGCTTGTAAGTTCAATGGGTATTTTCTGTTGTACCTAAGTAGACCATTTTTATGGCCAACAAACTTATGAGAACTGACACCCAGAAAATACTTTGTGTGGGCTTATATGAAAAGTAAAATTAACCAAAATAACTGTAAACAATGCATGATCTTCAACAACCAATCAGATAATCTTTATTAATAATCATACCTGAATTGTTGATGAAAATGTTAGGAGATGAACACATTAAATAAAACTGAACGTATTAATAATACTGTGTTTTTTTAAAGTTGTATCAGATTCGCTGTACTTGCTGTCTGGAATTCTGTAAAAATGATTAACACCTATATGGACACCCCTGAAATATAATCTTCACTGGAATATTTACTCTACCCTACACAAAACCATGCATGCAAAAGCACTTGTGTAGCCCCAAACCAATGCGCTTTTTAATGAAAAAGGATATTAATTTAAAATCGAATAAATGTGACAGCAAACACAAGTTGAAATTTAAGGTGTCAAGGATGGAACAATAGAATAGGATTTCCCAGCTCAATGCATAAGAATTGCTCTTAAGAGCCCGTATTTTGCACTCACTATAGTAGGCGTATTTTCCCTCGTGATGCTTCACCTGCTATTGCTTGGAGATGTCTCAAACAAAGAGAGCACAACGGCACGAACGAAAATAAGCTCGACACAGCGTTTCCTACAGTACGGGGTTGACATGTTTATTAGAATATGACATCTTGTGTTTATCACACTAATTAATGACAAAAGAATCAAGGTTACTAATACCCAGGATGGTATTTAAAAGAATACGTCGAACTTTATTGAACAGATTTTAATTATTGTTGTTGTATAATTTGTTGAACAGCACATGGTGCATGATGCTCTTCCAGAATAAGTGATGATGGAGCTACACTAAGGAGCTCCTTGAAGCAACAAGTGGACAGGCAATTTTCCGATCCATACAATAGTTGAGAGACCCAGCAAAAATCCCAGTGTGTGTGGTGGCGTGGGGACTCAAAGGTTACAGCCCTAACCTATATTATCCTGCCGTCGAATCCAGGTTACAACTGCCCGTGATTAAACCAGATTTTAATGCATCGAGAACTGCGACTTGGGGTTGAGTCATATAAAATTTGTTTTTCTTTTGATTTTGGATGAATTCCAGCCTGTTCTGTAAATTAAATATAGCTGTCAAGTATGCAGCAATCTCAGAGGAGAGCACATGGAAGCATGTGCTGCCTTCCGCATACTCAATTGAAAGACTTTTCAAATTTCCAGCGTGAGAAACCTCTTCCAGGGCCAAACTCTCAGACACAGGGTTCATGCTAAATAGTTAATTTGTGAAACAAATTTTGAATAATGACATGACCCAAATGGCATGACCGGAATAAATTGTGGAAGAAAAATAAACATCGAGAGGAAAACCTTAGCATGCATCTGGCAGCGATAGTAGCAGCAGCTGCAACCACAGATGGACAGACATCAAAGACAATGGAGAAAGATCCCCTTATAGCCCTAATCTAGCAATAATAATAATTGCACTTCTGTAGCGTTTTTCACCCGAGGGTCACAAAGTGCTGCACACAGCTGCGGAGAGAATGGCATGCCAGCAACCACAACGACATAAGAACGGCAAACCAGCAACAATGACGCTGTTGTTTTTTGTTACAAATTTGAACTGTAGAGAGAACGGCATGTCAACAACATCAGAACAGTTAACTGAAAGTCAAGTAATGGCTATAATTTATAAAAGGATATAAAATAAGCGACAAAAAGATAATTGTTCAGCAAACAAAGAAGGAATACATGTTCCCGAGCAGGCGCAGGTCGGCGGTGAGCCATCAACCCAGCATAAAAGTGAGCCGCATCAACAGTCCTCTCCAGAGGACTTGAAAGCTGTATGGAACAAGTCTTGAGACGAGATTTGATGATGCCCAGGCACTCGGCAATGGAAGGGCATTCCAGAGTCTGGGAGCAGCGTGCGAGAAGGCTCTGTCACCTATCTATGAATGTGCAATCTGGGCACATGCAGCAAGCCCATATTAGAGGCTCAAAGTTGTGGTATTGAGGAGGGTACCTGAAGTAGGTTACGGATGTATGTTGGAGCAGCGCCAGTGAGCGCCTTGTAAGTGAAAAGAAGGATTTTGAATGCAATGCTGTATTTAACCAGTAACCAGTGGAGACACATCAGTACTGGGGATATGTAATCGTGGATGGGTGTATGAGCAAGGACTCTAGCAGCCGCATTTTGCACACGTTAGAGACGATTAATCAGGTAGGCAGGGGTGCCTGGGAGTAGTTCATTGCAGTTATCGATTCGTGAGGAGATGAAGATGTGTATAAGTTTCTCAGCATCAGCAGGTGACAGGATATTGCGCAGTCTGGCCATATTTTTGAGATGGAAATATGGCTAGACTCAGCTTCGAGACACACACCGTGTTTATGTGTGTCTCAAAGCTTAGCGAAGAATCCAGAATCACACCTAGACTCTGGACTGCCTTAGCAACTTTAATGGTCTGGTCGTCAAGCATCGATTGGATAGGTTCAGCCTTGGACAATTGGTGCAGGCTTCTGTAAGCAAAATTTCTGTTTTGTCGCCATTTAGTTTTCGTAAATTTGAATTGAGCCAGACCTTCGCAGTTAACACTGACGACGACATGCAAAGACCAGACACATTAATGGATGGCTTTGTGTGGATATAAATTTGGATGTCATCGGCATAGCAATGGTCGCTGAGGTTGAGGCATACGCAGGATATGGCCAAGTGGTTTTATATGGACACTGAAGAGGAATGGGCCGAGAACGCAAGCCTGAGGAAATCCAAAAAAACAGAATGGTTCTCTGAGTGTTGTCCTCTGAGGCTGATAAACTGCTTCCGGTCAGAGAGGTAAGAGTGCAGCCAATGCATGGCACAGCCAGAGACTCCTACACCCTCCAGTCGCTCAAGTAAAATCGGGTGGTCAACAGTATCAAAGGCAGCGCTCAGGTCCAGGAGGACAAGAATACTTGGCAAGCCTTCATCAGCAGTGACGAGAAAAGTCATCAACTACTTTTGCCAGAGCAGTTTCAGTACTATAGATGAATCTGAACCCAGATTGGAAGGGATCGAGGAGGTCATTATTGAGAACGTGTTTCTGGAATTGCACAGCTACGGCACGTTCAAGGACCTTAGAGAGGAATGGTAGATTTGAGATGGGGCCATCATTGAGACTGAGTCGACCAGCATTAGTTTAGAAAATCGTCACTAGTGTTATCCGTGAGTGAGAGTCGACATCGGATTGCTGGATTGGCAATGCAGCGAACTAATTGGCGCTAGTTTGCACCACCACCTGTAGTAGTAGGCAGTAACGGCCAAACGCAGGCGCCCTCTGGCAAAAGAGTTATTTCGGTACAATCAAAAATGAAATTTTGCTGAAACACATTGGTATGCCATTCCCAGAATAAAAATACCACAGGAAATGAATAAGGCATTCGTGGTCTTAAATTTGAATGGTTATTTTACATCTCAGAAGTCACAGACACGAATGAAATGTGTTTTCATAAACTAAAAATGTTCTGCAAAAGGACCCCTAGACCCCACTCTGAAGGCAACACGAACATGGGTGCATTCCCAGTGATTTTTTTTTCAATTCCACCCCTGGGTACATCAGAATCTGTGATTCTTAAGGGTAGAATTAGCAACCGTTCCAGATTGGCCAGGACTCTAGTGGATTCGGCATTGATCTCCTGGCAATGGAGGCGATTTTAATAGGATATCTCTCTCTTCTAGGTACCATATCCTACAGGACGTTTGTGACAATGGTTTCCTCAAATCTCTGCTCTTTAAACTTCTAAGAATGTCCGTTGTTGATCTGTTCATCCACCTCGAGAGACTCTTGACATAAGTCAATCTCTGTCGTCCACAAGCTCATCTCATTGTCAGAAACCACTTAGTCCTGTAGAGGGTCGCGGTGAGCCAGAGACTATCCCGGCAGACACAGGGCGCACGGCAGGGATATACTCACGATTGGACGCCAATCCATCACCGGGCACTGTGGGGAATTTAGTCTGCAAGCCAATTAACCTATGCAGCAGCATGCTTTTTGGAATGTGGGAGGAAACCGGAGTGCCCGGCGAAAACCCACGCGGGCACCAAGATTCGAACCCGGGACCTTCTTGCTGTGAGGCGACAGCGCTACCCACTGGGCCACCGTGCCGCCCATACACGAGCTCTCTTTCCTTAAATTTTTTCAGTCATAACAAATTTTAACATTTCCTCTTTCCTCATAATAAGCCTGAGAAACTTCAACTGTCTCCTTCTCATGTTATTCAACAATAGGAGAATGACTACATTACATCATTTTGGAAAAAAAATCCAAAATAGCTTGTCACAGTGGGAAACCTTAAGCAAGGCACATCCTCAAACTACTTAAGTTTTCCAGCCTTGCGGGCTATAACTCCTGTTTTCTGCTCTGACCATACAGTATATACATTATGTGCTGTTTTGGTCACTTTATCGTCACAAGAAACAATTTCTCCTTGGCTACTTATGCAGGCACTATGACATATATTTATGTTGAGAAAATAGCAAAGATAAGGTTGAAAGTTTGATCACTCACAAATGTAGCCCTTGGGGCACATAGACGAAACCATAACTCATGATAGAAGTGGAATCTTGGGACTGGATGGGAAAATGCATGCAGATGTCTATTGCTAAATAAATCCACATCCTGAGGAATCAAACCATTTTCATTTGAAGATGAGCAAGTAGCAGAAGTCAGACTTGAAAAGTAACCAGTCCCCTTCACAGTATGAAAAATGGGAAATCTAATGCGAGGGCTGCAATTACTGTCGACATTCAAAAATTGTGGGCTTAAGTACGGTACTAAATGTTTACAATAAAAAATGAATACCTTAATAATGGAATGATGTCTCAATCTATCTTCTATTCCAAAGCGGAGATAAAACATTCTTCAAACATTACAGACCCATGAGCCTCATATTACACGAATATAAATTGTTCGTGACAATCATTAGGAACAGAGATAATAGGAAATTGAAAGGCCAATCAACAACATGAGCAAGCCAGATTTGGAAAATGTTCTTTTGTCTACCGTTAACCCCACAATCAATCTTGTTCTGTAAAAGAAAGATTAATATCAAACACCATTATACTTAGCCTTTGTTGACTATTACAAAATATTTAGCATAGTGAAGATTGATTCAGTCACCAAAGCGCCTATAACACAAGGCCTAACTTAACAAAATATATATTTCCAACCGATTAAATGCGTCAGGGAAATAGAAAGACTCTTCCCAACAATAATCACAGCGGCATGAGAAAACTGTAAGCTTTTTTTTCCTTGAATTTGGATTTAAACGTAGCCAAAAGCATACACGGAGGATATAATACCGATTTCAGAAAACGTAACCATCATAATTAGGATACGATGTTAGAGTTGGGCGGCGCGGTGGCCCAGTGGTTAGCGCTGACGCCTCACAGCAAGAAGGTCCCGGGTTCGAATCTCTCGGCTCGGGTGCCTTTCTGTGTGGAGTTTGCATGCTCTCCCCGTGTCCGCGTGGGTTTTCGCCGGGTACTCCGGTTTCCTCCCACAGTCCAAAAGCATGCTCCTGCATAGGTTGATTGGCTCGCAGACTAAAATTGTCCCGCAATGTCCGGCGATGGACTGGCGTCCCGTCGTCGGGTGTATTCCTGCCTTACGCCCTGTGTTTCCGGGATAGGCTCCGGCTCACCGTGACCCTATATAGGATTAAGCGGTTTCAGATAATGAGATGAGATGAGATGTTAGAGTTAAAACCTAAGCTAAACAAAATTCTCCAAGCAATCTAATTTTAATTGACGGATCATTCACTAAACACTCACAGCAGCAATGAACCAGGGTATCTGGTCTGAAAAAACAGCCATCAATTTCATCTCTACTGGGCTCGTGTAAATCGATCTTGACGACTGCAAGAGGTCCTGTGGTGTAATTTATTTATTTTTAATCGCTCGAATTTACAGTTTTACTATGCCAAGGTCCGGCGATGGACTGGCGTCCCGTCGTCGGGTGTATTCCTGCCTTACGCCCTGTGTTTCCGGGATAGGCTCCGGCTCACCGTGACCCTATATAGGATTAAGCGGTTTCAGATAATGAGATGAGATGAGACTATGCCAAGGTCCAACTTAAATTCATTGTGAAAGCATTTAAATATGAATACTGACATTCAGCAATGTTGACAAAAAGTATTTTTCGATAGCAGATAAGCTATCGCGTCTTTGTTTCATTATACAGCACAGTAAGGAGGTGTTAGCTTAGTGATAATCTTAAATTAAGCTCGAGAACCAAATGACTTTGAAGATATAGGTTGTATGGCGGCACGGTGGCCCAGTGGTTAGCGCTGACGCCTCACAGCAAGAAGGTCCCGGGTTCGAGTCTCTCGGCTCGGGTGCCTTTCTGTGTGGAGTTTGCA
>JAZEWT010000002.1:23382833-23403303 GCA_036362905.1 Mordacia mordax | reverse complement strand
CGAACCCGGGACCTTCTTGCTGTGAGGCGTCAGCGCTAACCACTGCGCCACCGCGCCGCCCTAACAGTGTCTGGCAAATGTTGGTGCCAGCTGAATTGATGTCTGCCTTTTCCTCGTCGCTCTGTGGTTTCCTCACTACATTTCTATAATAATGTAAGTCGCCCTGGATAAGGGCGTCTGCTAAATAATAATTAATTAAGATAATAATCTTATTGTACCTCATAATGCAATAAAGGGCAGAAAAATTCCAAAATGAGCCCAGCGGTCGAGTGGGTGTTACAGGCTGTTGTTTGCCTATGATTAGTGATATACATGTGGATAGTGATATCGTTCATAATCAGCACGAATTATATGCATGATGACGATGGCTGAAGTCCACGACAAAAATTGACGACCACAATGACAGATGACAATCACAATGCTGATAAATTACGATGATAGCGATGATCTCTGAGGTCATCGCCACCACCATCACTTGTCACTTGTGTCCATCACGGAGCTCATCGGCCACGTGCTCGTTGGTGGGACCACACGTGCAGTGGCCTACACGACACCAGCAGTGGCCTACACGACGACACCAGCAGAGTTAGCATAACTTCACAACAGTACGTGCTAATGAATCTCAAGGACTAGCAAGCAGAGTTGTGGCCAAAATATGGAAGTGTGTCACATCACCCTTATCCTGCTTCTCCAATAGAAGAGAATGACATTGCGGCATTAATCAATAAATTGATCTAAAAAATTATTGATTACATAATTGATTTACTAATTTACACAAAATGATTTCTCTTCGTGAGCTTGCAAATATATGAATATTACCCAGTAAATAGATAGTCTTAGAAAAAATGTATACTGTACGTTTATTTTAAAAAATTGATAAAATTCCAATTTATAACGCGTATACTGCTTCGTATATATTGTGATATCATTGGCCAATTAAGTGATGCATAATTTTGTTGTTGTGGGAGGAAACCGGAGTACCCGAAGGAAACCGACGCAGAACAGGGGAAGAATACAAATATTCCGTACAGAAAGGTGCCCGAGATTGAATCTAATCCTTTCGGGCAGTATTTTCTTTCTGTTACCTAATTGTAAATTTAACAGTATGAATTTATACTGTCTGTTTACTTAATACACCGTGCATTAAAGGCAAATGAATATAATCGGCACATGCAAAAATGCAAATCATTAAATAAATCAATACAAAACATGACTTGGCCAGATGGAACGATGGAGTGACATGGCACATAAGCCCTTCTGTGACCTTACACAGATGCTTTATTCTTCTCTGACCCGTAACAGCTGAGCTAAGAACGACTTCGATACGATGGTGACAACATGGATAGCGCTAGAAGGGCAAACGGATGGAAGGAATTAAGCAGAGTCTTATTATATTGTACGACTTGCGGCCAAATCACTCAGAATTCGCTTGCTTGTGTCTCACCTCATCTCATCTCATTATCAGCACCGCTTAATCCTGTACAGGGTCGCGTTGAGCCAGAGCCTATCCCGGCAGACACAGGGCGCAAGGCAGAGATACGCCCACGATGGGACGCCAGTCCATCACCGGGCCCTGCTGGCAATTTAGTCTGCAAGCCCAGTGGGGAGCACTTTCGCCTCACAGCAAGAAGGAGCCGGGTTTGAATCTCGGCTCGGGTGCCTTTCTGTGTGGAGTTTGCATGTTCTGCCTGTGTCCGCGTGGGTTTTCGCCGGGCACTCCGATTTCTTCTCACAGTCCAAAAAACATGAAACATACTGCTGCATAGGTTGACTTATAGACAAAATTGCCTGCAGTGCCCGCTGATGGACTGGCGTCCCTTCGTGGGTATATGCCTGCCTTGTGCCCTGTGTCTGCCGGGATAGGCTCCGGCTCACCGCGACCTTGTACAGGGCTAAGCGGTTTCTGACAATGAGATGAGAAGCATGTTTTTTGGACTGTGGGAGGAAACCGGAGTGCCCGGCGAAAACCATACAAAATGGCACCCGAGCCAAGATTCGAACCTGGAACCTTCTTGCTGCGAGGCGATAGCACTACCCACTGGGCCACCGTGATGCCCGCTTGCTTTCGTAAGATCTCCAAAACTCTGCAAGTTAAGTCTAGAGTTAAGTCTAGATAATGCTTTGATTGGTGATGCACCACGCACATTGTTGTTGTCATCGATGGCTGTGGGCCTACGTGGTGAGCAGAAGAGGGGAGTGCAGCATAATGCATTGTTGTAATTTACTTTCAATGCTCCTGTGCGTGTACCGCCTTCCTTCTTCAATCCACACCAACGAGCATTGTGAACTATGGTCAAAAAACCCCGACGACCTATACGGCATAGGGAGGCAGTCATCCAGCAGTGAATTAACAAAGGGCTGTGCATGTTATTCGAATACAATTAGGTAACCTAGAGAAGTCTGGACTTAAAGTTGGTGGAGTGGATATGGAGTGCAGGCAACCAGAGTGAAGTCCAAATGTCAAAATGCAGCTGGAAGAAGAGAAAGTAGAAACATAATCGACTGAGCAAATCCAGTCTAGCATGCTAGGCTTTCTGGTCGTCTTTTTATTGTTTCTTTTGCCGATCTAGTTGGAGAATTTTGATTGTTAAACCTGTTGAGGTCCTGTATAAATAAATACAATATAGGGCACACCACGTATTAATAGACCACTAAAAATATAAGGATGGTTTACAGAGCAAAGATTCTATACACTTCTATATTTCTCCCACCGATATCAATGCATACTTCTCTGTAAGTTACGTTTATACAATAGTCAATCTTCTTTTCAGCGAAGGGTCATTAGAAATCAGTGGTGGGAGGGGTGTGGTCTATAATAGAATCATCCTACATAACATATATACAGCATCTCCTTACAGGAGCGGCTAAAAAAACAAGGAATGAAAATAAAAATATATGTTTCATGCTTCCATCTTGTCGTGAACATTTTTAAAGAGTGGCTAGTCAGAAACCACCAATGGCATCCGTTGCAGTATTGCTAAAAATGAAAACAAATAGCCTCAAAAGCATTCCACCGCATTGCAGCTGTGGACAGACATTCCATTAAAATTAATGTTAATACATTTCCAAAAGCAGTCGAGACACGTATTGTATCCTAATATAAAGATTATTGACAACAAATGTACGAAACACAAAATAGATTTTAGGTTTAATTGTCAAACAAGATCCAGCCTGAGAGCAATCGTCTCTGCACTCTTGGCAGTGCAATCTGTCACTGTTTTTCCCCCCAAAATATATATATGTTAAGGTCAAGGTTAAAATTGACAGTGTTGATTAAAGATTTTTTTTATGACTCAAGGGATACAATTTTCTGCGTTTTTTCCACCTTTACATTTTATTTTCAACCGGTAGAGTTGCTCTCAAGGTGTCACTGATGAATATTGCAGAGAAACCCAAGTTGTAAAACAAGCAGAGCCAGAATTGCAAGGGTGGTTCAATATATTCTGGGAGCTGATCCTGATTTGTGCTGGCTGCTGAACGTATTTTATTGCGCCCTTCTTGCAGGTGGTCGTTTTGTCTTGGCCATATGTTTTATTTAAAGGCTATAGCTACACGACTACCAACTAGCAAACAGAAAGAGTGGTCCATCAGGTGTATAAAGTAGAATTCGAGAACCAATATTGGTGGCTCAGTGAACCGTTGTATATTCGGTTTTTATCTAAGCTGGAAAGAACCGTTGAGCTATGTAGCTTTATCTAACAATTGTCTAGCAGGAAGGGTAAGAAAGTTACATCACAGTGCATCGGGTAAAATGTAGTCAGCGCAATTATCCTACGCAGCAAGTCTTTGGACCGTGGGATGAAACCGGGGTAGCTGGTATAAACCCACTCGAACATGAGGACAACATACAAACTCTGCATAGAAAGGCACCTAAGCCAAGAATTGAACCCAAGACCTGCTTGCTGTGAGGCGGCAGAGCTACTCACTGTGCCACCGTGTCATAGAATGTTTAAGCACAGATACTTCACAGGTAATATTGTGCAGGAACCTAGACAATCGCAGAATAATTAGAAATGCAGGCAATGTAAATGTCAGCTACATAAATTTCTTCCAAACCACACGTATGAGCTCTGCACAATTTAAAAAGCTATATCTCGGTATTTTAAGACGACCTTTAATAGATGGGCAGTTCACAGATTGGTCTGATTGTCCCCACATACAATGTCGATATTGTAGATTATTGTAGATTTATCTACAGTTGGTACAAACATCTCAGACGGGTAGAGTAAAAATAAAATCGAACAAATGCGAACCTGTTCTCTGCAATTTGTATGCCGAGGCACGTACTTAATTTGCAGAATGAATTCAAGTCGCAACAGCACGGTCAGCAATGCAACAGCTGCACAAGTGCCACTGCGAGCATGCAAGTCCATAAGTTACGTTAAAAAGGAGTAACAAAGGCACATATTTTGTTCAAGAATAGCAATAAAGTATTAGCTCTTAAGTGCCCAACTAGTGTTTTGCACTTTGTCAAAAATGATGTGTAATAATCATTGGCAAATTGTTAAGGGAAAGCACACAATTGTTCTTGGAAAATGAGGTGCAGTTGTTATTCTGGTAACCATTCAACAGTTGTTAATGAAAGACCACGAGACATTTTCAAAAAGGGATAGCATCCGTCATCATTTTATATCAGTATGCAATCAAACTTGTAATATATACGTTTCCCAAAATAATTTCTAAACCATTCAAAAAATGACAGTGATGTCTTTAAAGTACACACCATATATGCAGATCGCATAAAAATGAATGGTTCATTTCCCCTGAGTAGATGAGTCCTCTCCTGCCACCAGTCTATAATTTCATCTTACATCTGTGCCCCTCACGTTTTGTTTGTGCCTCACCTGAGCCATGTACTCCCATTCATGCAAATACTTTTACATCTCTCAATTATGTAGCATGCTGTCAATCATTTCGAATTCCACTGGTTTCCAGTTAAATATAGGATTGAATTCAAGATCATTCTTCTCAATTACAAGGCTCTCACTGGCGCTGCTCCGACATATATCCGTGAGCTACTGCAGGTACCCTCCTCAACAGGACAACTTCGATCCTCCAATACGTGCTAACTGTATGTGCCCAGATCGCACCTCCATTCGATAGGTGACCGAGCCTTCTCACGCACTGCTCCCAGACTCTGGAATGCCTTTCCATTAGACATTCGGTCAGCTGAGTCCCTGGCATCTTCAAATCTCGTCTCAATATTCACTTGTTCCCTCAGGCTTTCAAGACCTCTAGCTAGGACTGTTGATGCAGCTCACTGTTGTCATGCTGGAATGATAGCTCGTTGTTGACCTTCTCGGAAAAATGTATTTCTTCCTTGTTTGCTGAACAATATTTTTTTTTCGCTAGTTTTATGTCCTATAAAGTATAGCCATTTTTTGACTTTCAGTTAAGTGATGTTGATGTTGTCGACATGCTGTTCTCTCCACAGCTCGAATTTGTAACATTCGACAAAAAAAGTCACTGTTGCTAATTTACTGTTCTCATGTTGTTGTTGTTGCTGATATGCCATCTTCTCCACAGCTCTGTACAACGCTTTATGACCCTCGGTTGAAAAGCGCTCTAGAAGTGCAATTGTTATTATTATAACTCCACAAGATAGCTGGCCATTCCAAAACGATGGACCGGCAACTCCGAAAGCGTATGATGCCTGGGTAGCTGCATAGAATCTGCTATTGTTTTTACTATTCAGTTTAGTATCAGTAAATACTTTATAAGTACTTTATAGGGTCGCAGAGAGCCGAAACCCATTCCGGCAGACACAGGGTGCAATTCGAGGCTATATCCAGGATGTGACGCCAGTACATAACAGTGCACTTTATTGGTGCAATTTACTCAACAGGACAATTAACCGAGGCACTAAGCGTGTTTTTTTTTGAATGGTGGGAGGAAACCGAATAATTGTTTTCAATGGTAGACCTATAATCCAGTGCTGTGGAGGCAAGGGTTGGTTGATCACCGCACAAATGTTATGAAACTCCCTTGCCTTGGGCATCGAGGAGATATCCCTATCCTGACTCGTCAGCAGGCAGTACAGCAAATGGATTAATCGGCTTCCATTTTTATGCAGATCAAGAGCTTGCCCGTCGCCACACTTCGCGTTTCTACAAGTGATCTGGGTTTCTGGAACTTGTATGAACAATAATAAAATAATTGGCTAAAGCAACTTAAAAGAAAAAGAGGATCCTGCTGGAAAAGTCTTTAGACTCTGACCATTCTGGAAAAATATATATATTCGATGAAGCATATGTTGTCTTTTTACAATCAATTATGTCGGGGTAATCAATTCCTTATATAAGAATCAAATGTTTCCATACGTAATAGATATTTTTGTGTTCTATTGCTTCAGCCACATAAAATCCTGGAAAGGTTGCCTGGCACGCAAAGACGTATTGGTGGAATGTGCAGGCATAGTAACAGAATGCTGCTCCATGAGGTGTGTGTGTTGTGTTTCTCTTGCCAGGGTGCAAAGTGATAATGGTGTCTCATTTTTGGCTGTTCTCCCAAGCAACCCTACGCTTTATGACATAAGTGCAGAGATTATCCACGGAGGTAACATCTCTTCTGTGAAATTACAAATCCATAGGAAAAAAGCAGCACCACTGGAAAGGTAAGAAATATTTTTTAGAATAGTTGAATAGTGCTAATATAATGGACCAGCATTGTATTATAATGGCTGTCGATTGGACACATTAAACTGTCATGTGTTGACTCGTTGAATTCAGAAATCTCGTGGACTCTGTAGATGCACTTGGGTTACTATACAATCTTATAAAACGTGATGTGATTGTCTTAGTATTTTGCTGCATGATCATTGGTCTTAATGTGACGCAATCATTTGTTACTGTGACTAATTCTAATATATAAAAGACAAGTGCAGTGTGTGCAATGCCCTTTGAACGGATTCAGCCACGTTTTCGATAGTAGAATTTGCTTTGAAATGCTTGGGTCCAATCTAACTTCGGGAACGACCAGCTGTCTTACAAGCTTAATAACAGGGCTGCCTCAATTTGGACGGGATCTTCTTTACTCAGTCAGAATAAAGATCCCCCAAAAACGTTCCCACAATATTTTGGAGCCATCAGTTTCTGGTGACCTCAGCAAAACACAGTCCTTGCACCCAATCATTTTTTACGGGCAAATGCTCTATTTGTGTTATATTGTACACGTGGTATTGGTCACATAGATGGGTAGGAATGGAAGAGAAGGGCAGACAGCCTGGGGCCTGATTACCGAATGACTTAAGCAATTCTGGAAATATTGTGGGTTCTATCTCAGATTGCATACTTGATTTACACAAAGGGATTGCATGAATTCCAAGAGAACATGGGGCGGACAGGACAAACCTTAAGTCTGGCATCCACACACGTGCCGGCTCTCACAAAATCACGATCACAAATACATACACAGGGACACACGTGTTCAATCTCACAAACACACCCATGATAAACACGCTGCACAATGATATACAAATACTCTCCACACATTAACAGGCACAGTCCTACAGACAGTGAGCCACTACATTTAAACAGATTTTAGCGAGAACCTCCAGTAGTGAGAAAAGGTTTGTGAACACTTCATCATTTTCCTTATTTCTGCATAAATTTGACCTAAAATATCATCAAATCTTCATCTAAGTCCTAATAAGATTTTTTAAAAACCTAATTCAAGAAATCGAACACCAAAAAACATCTACGCCGTCATTTATTTATTGGGTTAAACAATCCAGTGCAATTTCTTTGTTGAAAAAGTATGTGACTCTTTACATTCAGCTGTGGCAAAAGCCTCGTGTCGTGCCAAGACAGGTGTATCGCAACGCTCGTGCAAGGGCAAACAGGCGGGATTAAGGTCATCGTGCTGTGAGTGGATGGGGTTGCTGGGGGTGACGGGGGGTTAGCTGAGGATGTAGAGTTAAGGAGTAGGGGGGGACTTTTACTGTAGAGGGGGGGACCAACGCCACGTGGGGGGTGGACAGCACAGTCTGCGGGGACTTTTGTTGGAGAGGGGGGGGACAGAGCCACGTGGGGGACGGACAGCACGGGCTGCGGGGGGGGGGGAACTTTTACGGTGGGAGGGTGACGTCGGTTAGAACTTTCTAGAAGGGGCCGCGGGGATATAAGGAGCGGGGGTTGGAGGGGCGAGAGCGTCTCCTGGGGCAATTGGAAGGAGGAGGCAGTGTCACGATGTAGGGGTTCGTTGTGTGCCGCTGCTCCGGCCCCGTACACTGCTGGCTTTCAATAAAGCATCGAAAATCAAGAAGTCTCTGCTCATCCGTGCTCGCTGGCTGGTCTATCGCGGAGTGGGTGCTGATCCTCGCCGTCACAAGCCCGGAATCGAAGCCGTGGTGTCACAAGGGCAACCATGGTTGCGCCAGGTCCCCCCCCCCCTCTCTCTGGGGATTGCACCAGTCGCCCCCCTCTCGCGAGGTCGTAAACATCACGTGGTCTGGGGGGGGGACATGAGGGAAGATGTGGCCTAAATGGATTTGGTAAGGACGTGGTGTGATGTGACGTGATGGGGTGACGTCTGGTGAGATGAAAATAGTGATGTGTAGAGAGCGAGAGGAGAGGCTGCATGGGAGATTACAAGGACCCACGTCGGAGGATATACACGGAACGAGTTGTTAGTACACAAAGCGTGGAGAGAATAGTGTGTGGCATTGCCCTGTCATTGTGGTGTTACGTAGTGTGTCGTGTTAGTTTAATAAAGAGCATCGTCAAAGCAGGAGTCTGTTGTCTCCTTGCTGGAGTGGATGCTGGCGTGTGCGGTGCCAGTGATGGCGGGGAGCGACGACTGAGCCAGTCGCCCACTGCGTGTTCTCTCGCGTGCCATCGGAGTGGAAGCATGGCTGCGGGTGCTGGAGAGAGAGCGTCCCGAACTATGCATCACAATTGGTGTCAGAGAGTGTGGCTCGAGCTCACGTCGGAGACTGCGAGGCGAGCGAGGTTCTGACGGCGTACAGCAGTGAAGTGGCGACTGCAGAGACAGCGAGTGGGAGACGGAGCCGCGGGGCAGGCGACTGCAGAGTAGAGTAGTGGAGCAGTAGAAAAAGGCGAGTCGTCCGCACTGGTGGCGACAGCAGTGGCCCAGGGAGACGCTATTGCCCGCTCGGGCGGTGGCGCTGAGTGGAGGGAGGGATGCGGGGCCCGCACCTGTCATGAGGGGCGGAGCCGATACCGCCCAGCTGTGCAGGAGGAGCCATGAGCGACGCACCTTGAGGGGAGCAGCCGAGCCGGCCCCGCTGCGGATGAGGAGCCGTGAGGGACGCGCCGCTTTGGACGTACCGTGGGAGGCCCGAGCTCAAGCAGGAGCTGCAAGTGAATGCAGTGAGCGAGGCCGGTGTGTTAGCCCGTCTGTGGCGGGTGGCTGCCGAAACGGTGGCACCATGTTGGCAGGTGGAGGCCGCGTGGTGATGTATGCCCCAATGCCCTATGGAGCGTCTCGAGAGTCGCCGGAAGCTCGTGTCCTGCGGGTTGCCTCTGGAGCGGTAGCACGGTTGGCGGCCGGCTGGTGGTGTATGCACCCCCCCCGTGCATCTCGACAGCCTGGCGGAAGGCCATGTGTCGTGCGGTACAAGAGGAGGGCATGACTGGGGCCAGTGGTATTGCACGAGTCTTGCTACGGCGGTGGCGAAGTGTCCAGGTGGACTTCCCCACCTCGGGGGGGGGGGTGGACTGTCGTGTCAAGCCTCGTGTCGTGCCAGGACAGGTGCATCGCGACGCCCGTTCCAAGGTGAACAGGCGGGGTTAGGGTCACTGCGCTGTGAGTGGACGGGGTTGCCCGAGGTGACAGGGGGTCAGGTAAGGGCAACTAGGGTTGCACCAGTTCCCTACCCCCTCCAAAGATCGTGAATATCACGTGGTCTGGGGGGGGGCATGAGGTGAGACGTGGGCTAAACGGATTTGGTAAGGACGTAGTGTGATATGATGTGATGGGGTGACGTCTGGGGAGATATAAAGAGTGATGTGCAGAGAGCGAGAGGAGAGGCTGTATGGGAGATTGACAAGGACCCACGTCGGAGAATGTAGTTGGAACGAGTTGTTAGTGCGCGAAGCACAGGGAGGGTAATGTGTCGCGTTGCGCTGTCATTGTGGTGTTACGTAGTGTGTAGTGTTAGTTTAATAAAGAGCTTCGGAAAAGCAAAAGTCTCCTGTCTCCTCACTGGAGTGGATGCTGGCGTGTATGGGGTCAGTGGTAGTGGGGAGCGACGAATGAAGCAGTCGCCCACTGCGTATTCTCCCGCGCGCCATCGGAGCGGATGCATGGCTGTGAATGCTGGAGAAAGAGCGTCCCGGGCAATGAATCACACAGTAACTAGTGGCACTTTGTTGAGCTGCAATATCTTCAACCAAACGTTTCCTGTAACTGTTGATCAGCCCTGCACATCAGCTTGGAGATATTTTGCCCATTCCTTCTTACAGAACTGCTTCAACTCAACGATGCCCGTGGGCTTTCTTGCATGAACTGCTTGCTTCAGATTTTGCCACAAGTTGAGCATTCCAAAACGTGTAAGCCATTCTGTTCTAGATGTACTTCTGTGTTTGATATCGTTGTCCAGCGTTCTTTAACAGAAAGTCGGTCATACGCAATGGCTAACAGGCAGATGCCCTGACATGCCCCTGTAGAATTTACTGGTGTAATCCAGAATTCATGGTACCATCCATGATGGCAAGCTGTGGGTCCTAAAGGCAGAAAATCAGCTCCAAACCATTAAACTCCCTACACCATGCATCGCTGTTGGGATGGGATTCTTATGTTGGAATGCAATGTATGGCTTTTGCCATGCATAACCTTTCATTTAAGAAAAAAGTGCAAATTTCAACCCCATATGTCCATGTAACATTCTTATAGCCTTCTGTATCATCCACGTTATCTATGGCAAATGTGAGATGGGCAGCAATGTTCTTCTCGAAGAGCAGTGGTTTCCACCACGCTATCCTCCCATGCACACCGTTTTTGTTCAGTGTTTTCTTGATGGTGGACTCATGAAGACTAATATTAACCAATGCAAGAGAAGCCTATAGATCCTTAAACGACCGCGTTTGAAAATAGTAACAATGGTGCTGAAAACTATTCGTTTATACACTATCAGCCTGACAGTAAATTGGTGGAGCTCAACACCTTATAAATTCGTTCGTAACCCTTTCCAGACCAATGAGCATCAGCTCCTAAGAAATGTCTTTTCATCGGCCATGATACTCTTCCACATCCCTGTGGTGAAGACCATACTCTGATAGTGATGACAAACGTTTATGTTTTTCATATTGAGCAGGGCCACCAAAACTCACTCCTCATTTTTATCGAATTGATTCAAACACATCACTCTTATTAGATTACAGATTCGTGTACTTTTCCGGAAAAGAAATTGAATGTTGGATTATTTCGCTCCATAAATCACTGAAAAGGTAGATTTTTGTGTACTATTTGTTTCATCAGGCCCTTTGTTATAATGACTTAGATGAAGATCTCACGTTATAGGTGAAATTTATACAGAAATACAGAATATTCTAAATGTTTAACAAACTTTTCTTAGCAGTGTATTCAGGCCAGCATGGCACACTTAGTATGCCCTGCGTGCATTCGCCTTGAGATCCCAAAGTTCAGCAGTTTATCAGGGGGATAGTTTTCCACCTGAGACATAGAGTGATTTAAATGGGACCAAATCATCCCGTATGCTTGATAGCCAGCTGTTCTAAGTTTCTACTGTCGCATCAAAGATGGAGTGAGCCGAGACAGAGAGTGATGAACTGTTGATTGATGCGGTGAATATGTCTGGAGTGATGGCATTAAGGTATTGAAATTGGATTTCGTGCTTAGTAATGGCAATGGGAGGTGGTAATTAAAGATCATACCATACAGAGGAGTTATGAGACAGACCAGGATCTGTGACAGACAGGTTGGTTACCGATATGTCCCATGAACAAACCAAGTCGAGAGTATGGCCACATATGTGAATGGCAGATGTCACGTGTTGAGTTACATAACCTAACCCAAAAAATATATTTTATCATCAAATATAACGGTTTGTGAGATGTTAAGCAAATAAACTGCATGTGTAATTGATTAGTATCCTTGATTTAACTAGGAGAATAAATACACCCATATAAACACATGAAAAAACGATGCGTTATGTTCCAAGGTTGACCTACAGTAAGGTATCAACAATATAAGATCACAACCTTTGATATCATTTAACTTTAACATATGTTGACTAAATTAACCCTACCAGGTCGATAGTATTACGTTTGACTAGAGGGTGGAATATCTGCTCATTTATGATCATAATTCCCACCTAAAACGTTTAGACACATTTAGATTTTGGTCACCAGTGGGGTAGTCATGAGACATTCGGTTAGACATGTGTCCAAAGGATACTTACTGAAGATGTTCAGCAAATCTCTCATATGAGTACCTAAGTCTCCCCAATGTAGTGAGGGTCACAGCATTTGAAGAAGTAACGGTAAATTAAACACCTCATCTAAGCCTATAGATTAACCTGCCTGAACGACTAAATGAATAATTGTACATTAAATGAAATGGTCCTAGGGAGGGGAGACTAAGCAGTTAGGAGGTAGAGTATAATATCAAACCCCATGATAGCTCTGCATGTAACACTACTCAACTAACCAACCATTCACGAGTACCAGCCATATCACTGAGCCTTCAGCTGCTTCGAACACTACCTTCAGCACTTTAGCAGGGGTGTTTTGTTTAACTGTTTTGTTAGTTTTTCATTCATGGTGTCCAGAGTCTCATGAGGACACGCTCTGTAATATATGACTTCAGATTATGATAAAATGTTAAAGTGCATCTTCTCTATGCAGTTCTTTGCTGGCTCAATAACCTCTGCCCTCCCATGGGCCTAAAGTCAGTTTCAGAGGGGATTCTTGATCAAAGCTCACTTTTTGTCGTGCATATATTCGTAAATGTCCTTTATACTAAATCTATTTTAAGAAGACATTATTGTCTAAAAACACACATCAAATTACATCATGGGTAGTATACTGGGTTGCAATTGAGACTTGCACATTAACAAGAACACGTTAACATGTACAATTCTGTGTCAATGCACTCCCGGATGAAGGCCTTTCCACCCTGTGTCATTAACCTTACTTTACAACCCTGATTAGTGTAGGTTGGCGAAAGGTTAAAGTTCGCATAATACTTGCAAATGATGTGTCCAGATGTAAAACATATGTAAATGAATCCATAATCCAGGGCATTTACTCTTACATCAGGACTCCACACCATTGTGAAAAAATATAACCCAAGTACTGTTCACCATTATCACTACTTTTATAAATAATGGTATTAAAAAATCAAGCATGTTCATTTAGGTGTTGGTTGCCTTTCCAAGTACTGTGCAAAATAGCAGTTTGTTTTAAATGTCCCTCAAAACTAGGTGAAAACATGTTTAGTAGTTCCAGAAATTGCAGGCATAATGTTCATAAAAGGATTAAATAGTAATTCTTTTTGAACCGTATTCTATTCTGTGTTTTCACACAAAATAACACGTATTTCTCAGTTGATTAGCCTACTTATTGACTTATCAGACCAATATTACGACGCAGTATTCACTTAAGCAAGAACATCCTAACCTTCTGGCTCTAATGAGGAATAACAGGCTGAAAAAACATGTTCTTCTTAACAATCTATCAATGTATTTAATACTGTTCAATAATAATAATAATTGCACTTCTACAGCGCTTTTCACCCGAGGATCGAGCCCGGGGCTTCTTGTGGCATGGCTATTCACTGCATCACCATGCTGAATGGAATTCTGATAATAGTTGCTTCTACCCACGTCAACCCGTTACGAGTTTGTGTATGAATTTGCAGGCATATGTTAACAAAGTGAAGTAACTCAGTATTTAATGAAAAATATTAATGATATTTAGATCACATTTTACACAATGTTTGCAACAACGTAGATATAAAAAAACACAAATCTTTTTATTGTCGCTGATTTTTCCATTCTAATGTCGTTGTTGTTTGACGTGCCGTTCTCTCCACAACTCTGTGCAGCGCTTTGTAACCCTCGGGTGAAAATCGCTCTATTAATGCAATTGGGCATGCAAGCCACATCGTAACTTGGGCAATAGGCTGGCGCAGAGGTAACATTTGAATGTCACACAAAGAAGGTCCTCTTCGAAGCAGTTAAATTCCCACCTCAGGCACCTTGCTGTGCAGAGTTTGTGTGTTCTCCCCCTGTTCTACGTGGGTCTCCTTCAATTACTCTCGTTTACTCCCACATTTACAACAAATATTAATTAATTAATTGGGAAATAATATCTGAATATATAAGGATCCAGTGTCTGGCACTTTGGCACCATTTTAACTATGTGGCTGGCTCCCTCCCACCTCTGCAATTTTCTGCAACATCTCAGGACCAATGAGTGAAACACTAAAATAAATGTAATACATTATTATTAACGATACTGCTTGTTACAGGCATCGCAGCCAGAACTTCCTCAGAATTTATCATGCAGCAGCAATTCGGCAGGTAATACTTTGTGAGCGCTCTTATTTCACATGCCTACCCCAGCACTGAGCGCTCATAAATAATTGTACAGGCTTGTAGCCTCTGCTTGTGCATTAAAGTAACCGCGGGTTATAACCGGTCTTGCATGTGCTGTGATTTAATGCAGGTGTCTGTCTTTTGGAAAGCAATGGCATATTCCATTTCCTAATTCAATAGATTATACCTTTTGTTTTAATGTACATTACTGCATTATTTACTGCACTCTTTAGTTAACAGAATGTAACATCTGCCCATAATAACTTCTGAATTTGCTGCATATGCTTTAAGAGGAAAAATATATGTATGGAGCATATTGATTACAGCAGCCTTTTACTGATATTAGCAGTATGCAATAAATCTTGTGCCATGTCAATTCTCAACTTCAAAAATGACCTTCATTATTTTTAAAACCAGGATACCATTGAAAATTAGACATTTGGGCCCAATTCATGTCGCTATGTGGCAAAATCATTGAACAAATAAAACCATTCCAACACTCGTCAATGTATACCTATCAAATGAACCACGGTGGGTGGTGTTAGTGTGGAACCAACAATTCCTATGCTGTACATTTCCACAACTGTATGCAATTACATCTGTAACTATTGGGCATGGATTGTGTGGTGAGCACAAAGAGAGGACTGTGGCCCTGTGCCACACAAATTACTGTGCGTGTTTAACGCCTCCATTCCACAGCTTTTTCCAGATTGTTGGTAGAAGTTTAAAGGAGATTTTTAGGCACTCTACTTTTTACCAGATGCCGAACTGGAGGCTGTCACATAGTGATGACATTAACGATACAAAAGCTAAAATAAGTACAACTTACTACGCCACTTCCGCCATTTGTTTTGAAGTAACACGAAGCCATCGAAAGCTACATTAGCAGACTACGTAGGAATTGTGTGTTCATCTGTGAGACAAATAAAAATCTGATTAGTTGGCTCGGTCAATTGGCAGACCGAGCATGCTACATCAGCACCATGCCAGTCACTGCTTAGCTGCGGGATTTTAGCAGAATTAATTTCAACCCATTCCACAGATTTAAATGAGATGCAAACGGCAAGGGTGTGGAAACAAAATTTACGTGAATTGGCCCCATTGTCTCAATGAATGCTCAACATGTTCTGAATCCATGTTCTCATGCATGGAGCAATGAAAACCTACATATTTGCATTTCTAAAGCGCCTTTCATGCAAATGTCACAACAGGCTTTCAATCCTTCGAGGTCATGTGTTGTTACGCTAGAAATACATTTTTGTTGAGTGAGACCCTGATTACTTCACATGCTTGGAGGCCATTTGATCACACACTTGGTCACGATAGAAGCTGCAAGATAAAATTAGTAAAGTGAAACTTAAGGCTCTCAGTGCTGTCGAGCTATAGACACCGATGTAGATAAAGAGATTGAGATATGGAAACAATGATATAAGTAATTTATGAATTTATGGATTGCTGGATGTGTTGCTTTACAGAAGAGAAATGAAATAATAACATAATAAAGATATAACATACTTTATTGTAAATACTTTAGATGTAGGGATAGCTAAATTAAAACTGAATATGTTAAAGTACATTTGTTACAAACGCCCGAAGGTTGAAGAGATAATAAATCTAATTCATGTATTTCATACGATGATCATTAAATCTCATCTCATTGTCAGAAACCACTTAGTCCTGAACAGGGTCGCGGTGAGCCGGAGGCTATCCCGACAGACACAGGGCACAAGGCAGGGATATACCCACGCAGTGCCCGGTGATGGACGCCACTGAGGGCAATTTCGTCTGCAAGCCAATTAACCTATGCGGCAGCATATTTTTTGGACTGTGGGAGGAAACCGGAGTGCCCGGCGAAAACCCACGTGGACACGGGGAGAGCATGCAAACTCCACACAGAAAAGCACCCCAGCCGAGATTCGAACCCGGGACCTTCTTGCTGTGAGGCGACAGCGCTAACCACTGGGCCACCGTGCCGCCCATGATCATTAAATGATTAGCATATTTTATTTCATATCCATTATTTATATCGGCGATGGACTGGCGTCCCGTCGTCGGGTGTATTCCTGCCTTACGCCCTGTGCTTCCGAGATAGGCTCCGGCTCACCGTGACCCTATATAGGATTAAGCGGTTTCAGATAATGAGATGAGATGAGATTATTTATATCAAATCACTGATTCGTTCATGTCTGTCACATAATACAGTTCTCTCTTTTTCCATCATATCAGAACAATTTTATTTCGTGACAAATGATTGCTTTCAATCTCCTCATTTTCACCAAGTAAAATATATTCGACTAAATTTCACAGGGCCATTCTCACATGTAATAACATGTGAGAATGAACCCTGTTTCTGCTACCGCATGTTCTGGAATCATGACGAACTGAAAAATATGGGACGTGTGATACATGGAGGAATGGCATCACTGCACAGTGGGCAGGAGAGGTTATTAATGCCTTTGAAATGAAAGGGTCATTAACATTTAATGCTCATAGTGACTTATATTAAAATCATGTGGGCTAAGCTTTCTCGCAGAATGTAGGTCTCAGCATAACTTTAAGAGATGACATACAAGTGTGATGAATGAAATGAATGACCTCAACCAAGCCCCATTCGCTTCACGCACACCAGTTCCCAAGTACGATTGAGCATGTGTGATGTCATACACAAACATCTGTTACTGAGCTGCATCATTGATGTTATCAGTAATTTATCAATTTACACCACGTAGCTCTGCATTAGATTATTCACGTTAAGAGCGTATGGTGGTTGCACACAGTCCCTCACTTCACGTAATAATACCCTTTTAATATCCAGGACTACATCCCGAGTCTCCACATCATTTTTTGACGAGGGTCCTGCAGTGCGAATGTTTGATCGATGTTATTAACGAGTGTTGGCATGGTGAAAGTCTGACCACCTCACAATCCAGCAGAGTGTGTGGGTTTAAAAATGCGTGGTCTTCCAACCCTCTCTGGTGCATCACACCTCGTAACAATTACTTTCAAAGCTATTGTTTTGGAATGCGATACACCTTACATCATAATTAATGTCAGAGTGTATCGCCTGTGAATAATGTATTTATTTATGGTTGACTGTGTCAAATAGTTTGTGTAAACTACAACTCTTTAAAACCCTAGACAAACATAATGCAAGCATGTCTTTCAATTAGAATGCAGCAAGTATATATTGCAAGCTGATGATTGCTTAAAAAGCTACTCTCTCGGGACAGCCGCGTCGATCGCTCCCTCTCCCTCCATCGCGACGTTTCGCCTCACACGTTAGAGGCATCCTCAGTCGCCCAGAGAGCAGCATTTCGAAGCAATCGTCATGCATCGAGCCGTGAAAACCTACATCATTACATATTACAAGCTATCATTTACTTCTTTCATTACAGTACTACAATTCATGCTAATGAATCTTTACTGTGAAATTCGATCCTAGAGTTATGGTGCTGTATAATATCAAATGATTTAATCGATAATGGGGTGCTGCAGTGGTAACATCTGCACCTCACAGAAAGTTCTGTCTGAGGCAGGGCGATGCCCACCTCCAGTGCCATTCTGTATAGTGTTTGTGTGTTCTCCACCTATTCTGCATGGGTTTCCACCGGATTCTTTGGTTTACTCCCAAAACTTTAAAAACAAACTTATTAATAGGCCGATAGCATTATAATATATAGGATGCAGTGTCTGGTGGGCTGGCTGCAGATGGCTGTGTTTCCTTACACCTCCATATTCGTATCTTGGCCATGATCAAGCATGAAATTTGGGCGCGATATAAGTTTAACTATTATTCTAAAATGTTAACACATATGATTAAAATATGCAAGATTGTGATGGGTATACACACTTTATAAGCAATGCGTTTTTAGTCCGTGTTCCCAAATATATTATTCGGTGGAAGTGGCTGGGGTAGCATAGAAATGAGATCAATGAATTCCAGGATTGGCAACAATGCTACTGCTTGTGATTAAAACTCATGTTCTCTCCTGACTGCACATAAGATAAAGGAAAAAAACAGCCTCTCATAATAAACAGGGTTTGCACTTGTTATGGCTAATTTTCACTCCGAAAATTAAATATCAAATACAAGAAAAAAAATTGACGCAGCTAATAACAGATGCCTGAGACATGTCCTATGCATTTATTGGAAAGGCATGACAATTAACGGCAACCAAAAAAAATGAAGCGTTCAATCGATAACCCAATCATCTGTTAGTCAAGTCATTCGAGAACCCTGCCATCTAAAATTGACCAGGACACGTTTACCATATAGCACTGGGAAGAAAGGCAAAACAAGCCTTCTGTTTGATACCAGAAAGGGGGAAATGCAAAAGAGGAATAGCCATTGATGAGCTAGAGACAAACTGTACAAATGGACTCATCACCTGCTGGGGGCTGCTATGGAAGAGTTCCCGCTGATTGCATGAGATGGCGGTTTGAGGAGGCATCGGGATGCCCGATGTGGCAGCAACATGAGACGGACCCTGGAAAATTAATGTGTATCAGTTTGATTGATCTGCAATCACCTAGTAGAAAAGCTTCAGAGAGAGAGAGAGAGCCCCAGACTATGGAATGGACAAATATGCCACTTGAAGAATATTTCAAAGTCTTGTGAAAAATCACTTCCACGAGATATTCTAATGCCTTGCATTGATTCTTCGTCTGATGACATTTACTCGGGTATCACAATTGAAAATTGGAAAAGACTGAAGCAAAGACGTAAATATACACTTTCACTTGATCAGTAACTATGTATGTTGTGAGAACTCTAACTGCACTTTTGCTCCAATAGATTAATAAACCGCAAAAATATGCCTTTGAGGAGTCTACTGTTATAAATAATTTCAGTTACCAGGTAGATCACTGCCCTTTAGCAAACCATCACTTATTTTGTTTCTGTTCCACAAGACATCTGTTATGTTGTGAGACCTTTGAACAGTAGTAATCTTTGTGGACTGTAATGATGTAGGTTTTGCTTGCTTGTTTCCTGTCACCTTTCAAGTATTAGATGTTGTACCAACTGAAGAGATTCACTTTGAGACTCCCTGTGCTTAAATTACATTGGATGCTGATTCCACAAAAGCTTATAAGCAAAAACATATGAGGATAATTTGCGCTGTAGGGACAAATAATAATAATAATGGTTGCACTTATTGATTATTTTCACCCGAAGGTCGCAAAGCGCTGCAGATAGCTGAGGAGAGAACGGAATATCAACAACATCCTTTTTTTTATCCTCTCATCCGAAGGCCATGAACATATAAGTAGTGTCATGGCCAAGTATATTACAGCAACGTTTACATATTAGTAGTGATGCATCAATAAATGTATTACCATCTATTTTTGTATCAATATTTAGGCTCCAATCTGATATTAATACAATTACATGGATAATGGCCTTTTCTTTTGTATTCATATACAGAGTAAGTAATACAAAACATGATAACTGTTGAACTCTACAGCCACTAGATGCCGCTACATTTGGCATGTATTTAAAAACATATATTTTTTAATCAAACCGTGAACCACGATAATCAATTGACTTCAGTCAATTAACTACTGTGGAGGCGAAGTATTATACCCTTAATGTTCTCTTGGCACGTTTCAGTTGATACACTACCATTACAGAAGCTTTAAAGTCTACAATCAATCAATGTTTAATTGACAAAAGGTACTATGACCACCCATTCACCAAGTAGATAGTACTTCACAGCTGTTACCGCTTTTTACAAGTGTGTTTCAGTCAGAGATCGGCAGCTTTCCGACAGTGTCGGCAAGCTGCACACTAGAACACATTGAGCCTGAGCAAGTGAGCAAATCGCTATTGATTTGATGAGCGTGCTCCGTCACGCCTCTCTCGCCAGTGAACGTATTGACCGGGTAGCTCTCTTGAACACGTACTCCTTGCAATATCTCCAAGGAAAAAGTTGCACGGATTCACACCGA
>JAZEWT010000002.1:23356528-23382418 GCA_036362905.1 Mordacia mordax | reverse complement strand
AAGAACACTTGAAATCGCCACAAAAAAATTGTTGCACAGTGATTGGAGACACGACATGCCGTCCACTGTTCGGATTTGTAAAAAAAAAAAACAACCAAAAAACGGTGTTGTTGCTGATTTTCCGTTCTTATGTCGTTGTTGTTTACGTGCCATTCTCCCTGCAGCTCTGTGCAGCGCTTTGTCACCCTCGGGTGAAAAGCGCTGTATAAATGCAATTCTTATTAGTACTATCAGTACTTAAAACCACTCAAAATTATTGAATCTTATGCTCAAGTATCAATCTGTTGTCTAATCAGTGGTAAGAATGATGTGCTGCAGTTGAAATATACTGAAAAATATGCTCTATTTGACGGTTAAAAAATAGTTGCCATTTATATTTTATGAGTTATAAAATTCATAAATTCTGGCAAATTGTCTGTCACAGCATGCATGTTAGCAGTATGTGGAAAGTTTTGCGATGGAGATACCAATGTATTGATGGAGGCTATCATGGCTAAAAGTATAAAAATTGCTCTCAAGCACTGCTCTTTTGAGATAGCCATTGTGAGCGTGCCTCCTCTAGCCTTTGCGACATTTCGCCAAATGTTACCTCTAATGTGAGAGGTGAAGCGTCGCAAAGGAGAAATATGGGATGCTTGACTGGGCCTTCCAGAAAGAGCAGCTCTTGATATGTGGATATTAACACTCATCTCAGCAACGATTTTTTATTGTCTCCTATCGTATTAGGGCACCGTCCACCCTCGAGATAGCTCGAATCGAGCTGAAGGTGCAGAATACTTCCTCTGTCCGGCGAGCAGTGCAGCGCCTGACCTGGCAGGTGGGGCCCACGGGGAAGGTCGTCCCGCACCCTCCAGAGGTCAACACGGACATCCCCTTGAGCCCCAGTGGAATCCGCAGCATCTTCCCCCTCGCCATGGTGTGCACTATTGATAAGCATCGTTACAATGACCAGATTTACGCAGGGACTTTAAAAGGCCACAGCCCAGGGTCCAGATTTTTGAAGACTAGAAAATATAGGCACTTCTGTCACACTGTCATGTCATATAGGGAATATGGTGATTAACAATTATAGCATCACTAAGTGTATTAGAACTAGGTATGTGCTAGAATTAAAATAGGTATATTTATATGGCTCCGATTCAGCTTTACAATGCGTATGTCACATTTAAAAACGAAGACTTAACTATGTACTGACTTAATAACCTGAAGCAAATAACAATTGAGTGTTGGCATTGTGCCTGGGTGGTGGAAAAAGAGTAAAGGGAAGAAATTGATTTCACAAAGGCTCTCAAAATTATACCAACCTTGGGCCTCCATTCAACTACATCTGGCTGAGTGTCATGCGTGTGTGGTGTGAAGCTACATAAAACAGTAGAGTGCACTAACTTAACACATCAACAAGCCTTAGGAATTTTAGGGCTTAATTATGGTATATAACCTCATCTCATTATCTGAAACCGCTTAATCCTATATAGGGTCATGGTGAGCCGGAGCCTATCCCGGAAACACAGGGCGTAAGGCAGGAATACACCCGACGACGGGACGCCAGTCCATCGCCGGGCATTGCGGGACAATTTTAGTCTGCGAGCCAATCAGCCTATCCAGGAGCATGCTTTTGGACTGTGGGAGGAAACCGGAGTACCCGGCGAAAACCCACGCAGGCACAGGGAAAACATGCAAACTCCACACAGAAAGGCACCCGAGCCGAGAATCTAATCTGGATTATTCTTGCTGTGAGGTAACAGCGCTACTCGCTGCGCCACCGCACCATCCTAATTTTGACAAAATGCTGCAGGTGTCCAGGTAGTGCAAGGCTCAGAGCACTGAGTTGGCACCACTGCGATCCTCGATCTGAACCTGGTTTTCAGCCTTTCATGGTGAAACTGGAGTCTAAAGAGGAGCAAGTTGGTAGGCTTAATTCAGTCACCCAATAACAGCCAGAAAAACCCTACACTTTTTGCTTGAACTTAATTGTCTACGTTCTATCTGATTATTAAAAACATCAATTTGACTTGCATTTCGAGGTGGAATGCTATATAAAAGTGTAACCCCACTATGTGAAAGACAAAAAGGTGACTCAAATTATTTTTCAGGCGATTTTCTGTGAACATTTTCCTCTACCAATATTCCTTGACACACAGGGTGCACAGCTCTGTAAGATTTCTTGATAGATTCCTTATTTCATAACATGAATCTGAAATCACAGTTAGAATAGCAGGTTGTAAAAAGGCCAAAGAAAGTAAAACTTCCTTCAGATTGGCTCTCAAAACGATTACCATAATGATGCCTCCATTGCAGGAGAGAGGAGATATGCTCAACAAAGTTATCCCATACTTCAAGCCATGAAAACGTACATCAATGCAAACGTCCTGGTGGCAAGCAATAGTGCAGAATTCATCTCATTGTCAGAAACCACTGGTCCTGTACAGGGTCGCGGTGGGCCAGAGCCTATCCTGGCAGACACATGGCGCAAGGCAGGGATATACCCACGATGGGACGCCAGTCCATAACAGGGCACTGCGGGCAATTTAGTCTGCAAGCCAATTAACCTATGCAGAAGCATATTTTTTAGACGGTGGGAGGAAACCGGAGTGCCTGGTGAAAACCCACGCGGACACGGGGAGAACATGCAAACTCCACACAGAAAAGCACCCGAGCCAATATTCGAACCCAGGTCCTTCTAGCTGTGAGGTGACAATGCTACCCACTAGACCACCGTGCCTTCCTAGTGTAGAATAATGTAATAATATTACAAATTATAACATGCGCAAATTCCACAGCTGGTCAGCGACGAGATGCAGATACTGAGGCGCAGAGCCAAGCTCAGTGTGAGAAAGTGTATTGAAAGAGGTGTTGTTTTCGTGATTTTTGAAATATGATGATTGTGGTGGTCTGTCGAAGGTACAGGAGAAGCTGTTTCAGGTTGTGGGTATAGATATGGAGAAGTGCCGCTCTGCGTTTGTGTTCAGGAGCAAGGGATGCTCAGTAAGTGTTGTGAGGAGCTGAGGAAAATATGAGAGCACATTACGCTGAGTGGTGTAAGGAGGTAGGCGAGGTAATGGTGGTGTCCTGAGTGTACAGCAAATTCTTTTAATCACCGTTTCCAAGAACGATAAACTAAAATCACTCACTTTGTTTATATGTCTTCATGTTATAAGGGAATTTAGCAAAAAAGTTGTGATAGAGGAAAGAGAATGCTGAAGAAAACCTAGTATTGAATGTGAAACAGGGGAGGATTGTCAGTGGTGTTCAAACACAGCTGGGAAGTCAAGAAGCACCTGGAGGGAAACAGATCCACCGTCGGAATAAAGGAGGAGGTCAGTGGTAACAAAAAGGAGGGCAACCTCAGCAGAATGGCCCTGTCAGAAACCAGATAAGGCTCAGTTACGAAGACCATGGACATTTAGAGGTGTAAAAACACAACCCCTTTTAGGGCATTTTTCCACCAAAAAGAGGCTAGATGCATTTTTCTGAACATTGTTAATCCTGTTATGTTCTTTGATAGCTGTACATACTATCGCAAATATTGCCTAGAATCAGATTATACTTGGATGGTCACATATAAGACTCTAAAATGACAGTGCCTCACTGTGCTATTTATTTGTAGCCTGTGGGCTTGATCATAGGCTCCACCGAACGTATATATTAATAGTGCATTACATCAGGGTAAAAGGTCAGTGCAATAGGGTGTTCTTTACAGCGGCTGTCTGAACACATTTCTCAAGACAGCTGAATGCCATCCATTGCCCAGCCTGCCAGAAATCTATCAGAAGAGACGAAATAAATGTACATTATTTTGTACTGTGAATCTATATTAAAGCATAATTTTCAGGTAAAAGCAATGTTTTGAATGCTCTATAGCATTCCATATTGATTGTTTTCATTTGCAAACTATTTCCCAGGGAATGAACCATTCATGTAAAGGGTGGCTTTTGTGGAACACCCTAACATAAACATCTCAAAACATATATGTAGTGCATGGGGGAATATTGAAGAAAGCACACTTCATTTGCCTACAGTTACTTACATTTGAATACAATATGCAAATATGTATCTGAATACAGTGCCATTATAAATTCCCTTTTACACAATTTACACTTCATTATTTACTTGAGCTAAAAATAACCCCCACAACAACAACCCTACGTCACACACCGGCAAGTTGGTGCCGGCTGCCTACCTCCTGCCTCTCTGTGGTTTCTTGCAGTGCCTTGAAACCTCTGGGTGAAAGGCACAACCACAACAATTTAATAAATTAATATCGAGAGAGCAGCTTTTCGAAGCAATCATCATAAATTATTATCGTTATTTACGAAAGACCACAATTCGTGCCATTTTGTTCTTGTCAATTGTATAACTGTTCCATCATTTGGCTGATGTCGTTGTAGCGGAAACATGGCAACAGACTGTTACGTCTACTGATTCGACAAATAGGAACTTGATATGGCAATTGCAGCTTTGCTCTGCACAGTGATTGGCACTTTTTCATTTTCTGGGTGATGTGTGGACCAAAGTACACGTTGTAATGAGAGCTGCCATTGGAAATCAATGACCACAGCATCGCAAAGGAAACGACTTATCCTTCACGATGTAATGACAGTGCCTTTGGGTGTTCGGTGTAACAACTGGCTAATGGCAGTTGCTCCCGCGCACATGATTGGGCCGTTGTCACAATTTATATAACGTCATTCTCGGTTTTTACCCTCTGCTGTGCTTAGGTTATTGGTAATGCAAAAAATAATAATGACTCAAGTCGCTATCGATAGCAACACAGAGACAATTAAAAATGGACTAACCTTGATTATGCTCGAGTTTGGTAGCTCTTAGTTTGAAAATACACAAGGGGAGGGGGGATGCAGTAGAAAAATGTGGTAAGTCTGTGTGATGTTTCAGCTATTTGTCTGATCTGTGTCTGGCAGTCCCATGAGCTGGTGAATACAGCAGTTCTGACAGGCAAGATGGTGAAATTGCCTCTCAGAGTTGTTGCCATTTATTCAAATGGAAGAGTGACAGATGTGTCTCAGCATGCTGAATGTATCTCGCTGGATAAAGACATCATAAAGGTACCTCGTGTCCATATGCGCACTCTCTTGTATATACACGTGCAATAATATAGTGTGTAATCATCGTTTCCGTGATTTTTATCACTTTCGCAAATTCAAGACGGATGACTTTGGTTAACGTGACTATTTATGATAGAAACTCATTATAGAAACATATAATTCATCATCATATTGTGCTGCCCATTTGAAGACATTTTGGTTTCATGCTAAGAAATTACAAGACAGCAAAAAATGACCGTGTAATGGCATGAACAAATATGTGAAGATTGTTTTGATTAAAAAAAAGGAATTCAGGCATAGTAGTAATATAAGTCCAACTGGAAGAGTGTAGAAAGGAGTAACAGTGGCAATTATTATTGGCACCCTTAGGTGAAGTAAAGGAAATAAAATGATAGTCTCACAATGACAGTCCATGTCTAATATTCTCAACCGGTGAGCCACGACCTATCAGTGGGCCGTGTGCGCCACATAGAAGTCTGTGGAGACTAAACCCAAGTGGGCCATGTAGGCCTTGAAATGCAAAAGCTTGACACCCCTGGTCTTCGGAACCACCAACTTCAAAATATTTCTGGCTGAGTTCCTGAAGACATATAGATAGGCGTTAATAATAATACAACTAATAATATGCACAAAGTAATGATATAGGTTTTCATGGCTCGATGCATGATGATTGCTTCGAAAAGCTGCTCTATCGGGACAACCATGTCGATCGCTTCCTCTCTCCACCTCGCAACGTTTCGCCTCACACGTCAGAGGCATCCTCAGGGCGTAGTGTGTGTGTGTGTAGTGTGTGTGACTCTTATTTATATGTTGGTACCATGTATGTGTTGAGTCCCCTCCACAGAGTTGCTGCATTCCAGGACCAATGAACGACTGTTGGGGTCCACTTGAAAGGGTTCTATTGTCTTGCTCACACCCCGGAATCACATTAACCCCATCCTGTTCCATCTGTGACTAATCTCCTAGTTTGCCTCTCATGAAAGAAGTTCCTAAACACTCGGTGAATCCCCTCTGATGGCCACATTTCAGAGCTCTATATCTATGCACTACTGACTTCAATGATTGGCCTCCAGGTTTGGCTGAGCTTTATTCTCATTTCTTGTTTGCGGTTCAGTCTTTTCTGTCTTGTGAATCTCAATTGCAGACATAATGGCTACTAGTACTAGCAGCTAGTATTAGCAACCATTACTTCTGATTTTTTTTGCTAGCAACAGTATTTCGTTTCACTGGAAGTTGATCCAGCCATCCAAGCCATCACATAGTAAGGCCTTGATAAAAACACATGCCAGAATTATCCAATTGAGAGATTTCAAAATATAGTAAATACAATCACGCAGATTATTCACGTGCAAACATATTTTTATGGAAATTGTATCGATAAAAGCAAAGCCAAGAACGTAAAAGGACAGGCAATATAATGTAGATGATAAGCAATGAACGTTAATTGAAGGAGATCACTGAAGAAACCACGAAAGGTTGCAAGGCTGGACTTGAGATAAACATAAGCAAATGAAGACACGTATTCAAAGCAGAGAATACTGAAGGACCAAACATGGACACTCACCCAAAAAATTGAACCAACGCTAAAATATGACGAAAGAAACATACGGGAATTGATCGCTATGATCCATAAGCTCTTTGTGGACAATGTAATCAGAAAGCATCACCTCAGTACTTACATGTCAATGATTTATGGTGACATGTTTCACCATCCCCAGAAATAAAGCTTGTTTTTTAAAGGTCCATGACTGGATTTTTAACACATCCTTCAACTAATTTTTTTTACCAAAGTTCACCTGTTTAGATCCAAACATTGGTCTCGTGCCGAGTGTGGGTGATTTGACATATCAGCCAAATAGTTTTAATCGTAATACAGGTGAGATAATTTAATACCCTCTCACTTTATACAAATACATGACTGATGATTGCTTCGAAAAGCTGCTCTCTCGGGACAGCCGCGTCGTTCGCTTCCTCTCCTCTCCTCGCGACGTTTCGCCTTATACGTTAGAGGCAGAGGATGCATCGAGCCGTGAAAACCTACATCATTACATATCCATGACTCCTGTAAAACTGTTATGTTATCCAAATTATATTGCCCAGGGCCACGCATCGGGAAAGTAAACACAGAAACGCTCATGTATGTGTTTGCCATTTCTTGTCGAGACTACCACCGTGCCATTTATGATGGCCGGTCTTCCAAACTCCAGCTTGTGTGTAAATAGCAGATGGCTCAAAATACATCGGCCATCCTTAATCTGCAAAGTAAGGGAATATGGGCACATCACTTCTGTTATAGAAATATTGCTATGGTTTCCCGCGAAAGAACAGTCCTTGTGATTTTTTTCAATCTTTTGATTATCTGCTTATCTCATGAAAATCATTACCATATTCAACTCATATCAGATGTTATGGCCAGTGCAATCTCATTTTCTGGTGCATGTAGTCCCACTATACCATCTGGCTGGCACCAGTGACAATATTCCTGAACTAAATTCCTTTGCAACTTTACTCGTGCCACTCTGTAATTTTAATGCCAGCCTCTAAATATAGCTCTTTCTAAAGACATTTTATTTTTAATGAGCATGGCTTATGAAAACAGAATTTGTGTTGAATGGTTAAATGTTGCTGCCTGGTTAATATTTAAGTGCCGTATGATGATGTATGATATATATAGGCTTAATGTGAGTCGCCATGGAGTGGTTCTTTGACGAGAGATGCAATATAATTTGATTTATTATAATAACCACATCAGCCGGCAGATATACATATACATTTTTCAGTGAGTTGTTTATCCTAATCGCCTTTGTTTGGCTGCTGTAACGAGGGGTGCAGCCACTGTGGGTGTTTAGTCTGCACTATATTACTTAATAATGACATAAATGTGCAGCAATGCTCGAAAAGTGGGCACAGTACTGAGTCAGTGGTGAGAAGTTATTTAGATTCAATATCAGTAGAGTGCTCCTCATATTCACGAGGTGTGACCTTCCAAAACCCTGTGTGTAAGTGGACCAATCACCACAATGAAACATTCGCGAGTAGAACATTCCTAACATACGAAGAGTGGTTGTTCCCATTTGTAACCATTTGAATGTAGCCACTGTAAGGGAATATTGTGGCACGGTGGTGCAGGAGTAACACTAGTGTCTCACGGCGAGAAGTTCCAAAGTTCAAATCCTGGCTTGGGTGCCTTTCTGTGTGGAGTTTCTGTCATCTATCCACATGTTTTTTTTTTTGCCAGGTACTATGGTTTCCTCCCATTGCGATAAAACCTCGATATTTGGCTGATAACGCCTTAAAAATATAGGACACAATGTCTGCCAAATATTGGCTCCGATTTATGGCACGGCTGCCCTCCCTATCCCTCACCTCTACAGTTCCTTACATTCTCTATGTTCGAGAGTGAATGAAACTGTGCACATTTAGGAGCTTATTAAAAGTAAGTAAGGAATTGCAACTCAGTACTGTATTTATGCTAACGATGTTATGCATATTAAAACACACATTAATAAGGTTTTTTTATTCTAATGAGTAGGCACATACTAATTTAAACTCTTGCAGAGTTGGATGAATTATCGTGATTCGGTCATGATTTGATGCAAGAAGCAATTCTTAATGTACCCTTGGACAAATGTAAATTCTAAAGTGGCTGATTAATATCTATAAGCATGCAGGATTTTCCCGTGAACCAATTACACTCAACATGACATGAATTAGAAAAACTGAATTTTACACTTAAGAATCGCTCGAAAATATGAATGTCAATTCATTGTCCTTTTTTGGTTAGCCTTAAAGATTATCTCATCTCATCTCATTGTCAGAACCACTTAATCCTGTATAGGGTCGCGGTGAGCTGGAGCCTATCCCGGCAGACACAGGGCGCAAGGCAGGGATATACCCACGATGGGACGCAAGTCCATCACCGGACACTGGCCACTTTACTATGCGAGCCAATTAACCTAAGCAGCAGCATGGTTTTTTTTGGAACTGTGGAAGGAAACCGGAGTGCCTGGTGAAAACCCACGTGGACACGGGGAGAACATGCAAACTCCACATAGAAAGGCACCCGAGCCGAGATTCGAACCTGGGACCTTCTTGCTGTGAGGCGACAGCGCTACCCACTGGGCCACCGTGCCGCCCGCCTTAAAGATAATGTCTCTCATCTCATTATCTGAAACCGCTTAATCCTATATAGGGTCACGGTGAAGCCGGAGCCTATCCCGGAAACACAGGGCGTAAGGCAGGAATACACCCGACGACGGGACGCCGGTCCATCGCCGGGCATTGCGGGACAATTTTTAGTCTCCGAGCCAATCAACCTATCCAGGAGCATGCTTTTGGACTGTGGGAGGAAACCGGAGTACCCGGCGAAAACCCACGCGGACACGGGGAGAGCATGCAAACTCCACACAGAAAGGCACCCGAGCCGAGATTCGAACCTGGGACCTTCTTGCTGTGAGGCGTCAGCGCTAACCACTGCGCCACCGTGCCGCCCTTAAAGATAATGTCTCCATTAAAAAATATACAATGTCACAATATATGAAGAATGCAACACATTTGTCACTAACACTGCCTTAAGGAGGAAAAAAATAGAATAGGTGGTGTTCCGGCAATATTGCCACTTTCATGTCATCCTTTGTTATAAGGAGGGTAAATTCTTATTTTTTTAAGCAGAATGCTGTTTATCAGTCTCTCTGCTCTGAAGAAATGTCGCCTATTATATCTATTTAATCTTTCTAAGGCAAGATGAGTGTGTTGTATTCGCATAATCTGTGGTAGCCTCACCAGAGCATATGTGTATATAATCGCGACTCATCTATGAGCAGCGCTTACGTATTTTCCTAACTCATCTCCTCTGACGCTGCAGGTGACTGAGTCGTGTGACTACGTCTACGTGGACGGCCAGGAGAGCGCCGGCTCCACACGCGCGCACATCCAAGTGACCCACGAGCACTTGCAGGCGGGGCTGGAACTGGCGGTGTGGCTGCCCCGGCTGCCCCTGCACATACAGCTTTCCCACTCGCAGATCAGCCAGATCAAGGGCTGGAGGGTGCCCATTGCCTACAGCGCAAGGTATACGCACAGTACGAACGTTCGCACTTCCCTCGGATGCCGCGCTTCCACGGTAGAATCACGAGGTTATTTTTCGAGCGTCAAACCGCAGACGCGCATGACGAATGGTTGTTGACTTCTTAAATAAGGATAAAGGGAACCCGAGCGTTTTCCTTCATGTGTAGAACCCAGATTCTACGGATTATTCACACGCGCAGACACCACATCGTTTACTCAGCCGAGCTGAAAATTAAATGTTAATGGCCAATCTAAGTACAATACTGCTGTGCTAAATAAATTGGGTCTATATCTACTGTAATAATACACATCTATTTATAAACGTACTCCGAATTCACGTTTTGAAAAATACTAAATCGTCAGATTATTCAATTCTGAATATCTGAAATATGATCTCTGGTTGGAATGAGAGTAGTGATATTTACCTATTAATCTAACTTACAAAAACAGCCTTGTATATACATCACTGGACCTGGTATTCTCCTCATTAAAGGTTTTTGGGGGGGGGATTATTTGAGCATTGCGATCAACAATCACTACCTTTTAAAAATTGTTGGAAATATTGATTACAACTGATGGAAATTGTTCAGGAATATTTAACCGACAAACAATATTTGTTGCAGATATTGAACAATAGATTAGTGTACACTGGAGCTTGACAAGGTGTGAATAACCAGTGCCAACCATATAGACATTATCACTATGCCTCATGACTTATTGAGAGCGCGTTAAACTGTAATTTGTTGATTTATTGAATGTGATAATTGTCTTCCTGCACTAATCAGCCGTGATACTTAAAACATCGAAAATATACGTATTATTATCACAATTTAAAAAGGACAACAGATCAAATACCACTATGGGTACTTTTTGCCAGTGTACATTTGACACATTGTCAAATGTGTCTATTTTGGTGTTTTAAGACCTTAACACCTGCATAATTGCCAGAAATGGTAAAAACCTCTTCTACTTTTTACAAATCAAATACCAGTTTGCAATTATCTGGATTCATAGAGCATCCATTAACTATTGCAACGAAGTGTCGGTTGTAGAAGGTGCTGGCTCGCAGCTGGTATACTTCCTCAAGGTGTAAGATTACAATAGGTTTTACCGTATCTGGCGATTATGCGGGTGTTAAGATCTTAACACCTGCATAATTGCCAGGCAATTATGCAGGTGTTAAAATCCCAAACACCAAAATAGACACATTTTACAATGTGTCCAGTTTGCAAAAGCCACACATACTAGTGGCAAAGTATGCAAACAGGTAGCTTTGATAACCTATGCATTGTCCTTCAACTGACCGACCTTCACTTGGCAGTGGCTTTCTTTTGAGCCTATTTGCCGGTGTCAGTCGCTGCCAAAAGGCAGTCAGCTCCAGACAATGCAGTATCAATGCTTTATAGCAGGAAAGTGGACTGATTACCTTCATTTGGATCTGGAGATATCTTGCGGATTATGGGTATTTCTATAGAGGGATGCTGCGATGTCATCATTGCATACCCTCCAGTGCAAGGACCCAGAGGGGATAATATATTCGCAGGAATTATAACACACTATTTTAATACTTAATTATACAGGTGTTACGAATTAGCTCAATTATTTTCAAACAATAGACTGATATTATCAATGACGTGAATCAAATAAATGTTGTTAAAGTTATGGATCAAGGTTCTTAGCGTTTTAGGGTTAAAGAGGTTTGTTTCTGTTCTGCAGTTTTTTTAATCTTGGCATGGCTTCTTACAGGTTTGACCGAGACAAGAATACTCGCAGCTGTGAATTAGAATACAAAGTAAATAATGTGTTGTTCACCATGACAATGCCAAATCTCTTCTCTATCGCAGCTTCCTTGCATTACACTAATGTATATTCATCCTTGAAGGTGAACTCAAATAACACATGTATGAAACGTACAATCTACCGAGATGTATGTAAAAAACTATAGAAGACTGTGGCACTCGTCAATGATAAGTCATAAATCTCTAGCAAGGCAACCTGTCTCCCTCCCTTATAGCTATCACTACATAGTATTATGCATTTTTTTAATTAACAGAATTTTTATCTTAAATTATTTTGATGAAAAATATTGGGAGACTTGGCTTTTATTTAAGCTGTAAATAATAATAGTACAATTTGCAATACGCTGCACAAATTCCATACATGGTCATGAACAAGACACGAATACGAGGCGTGAGACTGTATAGAGAGGGGTAGTCAGCCGACCCCAGCCCGCCAGACACAGCTTCCTGTATATTACAGGCGGATTAATGAATTAATTCATTTTACTTTATCTTGTTGTGGGAGGACACTGAAGAATCCAGAGGAAACCCATGCAGGACAGGGGGATAACACACAAACGCCACATCAAAAGGCGCCTAAGGCAGGAATCGGGCCACTTCAGGCTGGATGTTCTTTCCATGAGGTGCAGATGTCACCCTGAGGATAATTACAACCACTTCTTTTTTTTCCTTTACGGAAATATATTTGATTAAATGTATTGTCTGTGTGCTTAATATAAGACTGTATTTTATTTAAATATTCAATTAGTTACGTTAGTATTGAGGGAGGCACGGTGGCCGAGTGAATCGCGCTATCGCCTCACAGCAAGAAGGTCCCGGGTTCGAATCTCGGCTCGGGTGCCTTTCTGTGTAGAGTTTGCATGTTCTTCCCGTGTCCACGTGGGTTTTCGCCGGGCACTCCGGTTTCCTTCCACAGTCCAAAAAATATGCTGCTGCATAGGTTAATTGGCTTGCAGACTAAATTGCCCGCAGTGCCCGGTGATGGATTGGCGTCCCATCGTGGGTATATCCCTGCCTTGCGCCCTGTGTCTGCCGGGATAGGCTCCGGCTCACCGCGACCCTGTACAGGACTAAGCGGTTTCTGACAATGAGATGAGATGAGTTAGTGCTGATTCCTTCTACAACTTTAGTTAATTATGTTATATATAGACACACTTCGCTTTCCTTCCATACTCCAAAGACATGCTGGCTTAGCTAATTAGCCTTATCACTAAATTGTTCCTGGTGTCTTGGAATAGACTGCCTTGTGCCTTGTGTCTGCCAGGATTGACTCTGGCCTCACACGACCCTTTCAGGATTAAGAGGTTACAATGACTTGGCACAACGGACTTGTATTCAGACGTCACCAGTTTGATCTCCTGACTAGGAAGTTATAACCCAACGGTTCAACTTTCTTAAATATCTCAACACTGTTTACCCAATGGTATAAATGGTACACCCCAGTTAACAGCACGTGTGGTGTAGTAAAATGTGCTGCGTACTGCCACCTCTTGCAAGAGGTCAAATATCCTCGAGAAGTGCTCTATAGAACTCATTCTAGAGGGGGGCTTTTTGGCAGCAGTAGCATGCGTAAGTTATTTTTGGACTGCATTTTTACATTTTATTGTATATGTTGTATATATTTATTTACGTTATCTTCTTACCAGTCACTCAGCTAATGACATTTTTCACTTAAACTTCACGTCGTTTACAAAGAAAGAAAACCCAAAACACTGCATTGCATGTGTAATCATTGCATTGTGTCCAATGCAGTACAATTCTCATCTCATCTCATTATCTGAAACCGCTTAATCCTATATAGGGTCACGGTGAGCTGGAGCCTATCCCGGAAACACAGGGCAAAAGGCAGGAATACACCCGACGACGGGATGCCAGTCCATCGCCGGGCATTGCGGAACAATTTTAGTCTGCGAGCCAATCAACCTATCCAGGAGCATGCTTTTGGACTGTGGGAGGAAACCGGAGTACCCGGCGAAAACCCACGCGGACACGGGGAGAGCATGCAAACTCCACACAGAGAGGCACCCGAGCCGAGAGATTCGAACCCGGGACCTTCTTGCTGTGAGGCGTCAGCGCTAACCACTGGGCCACCGCGCCACCCGCAGTACAATTCACACAGGTTATTTACAAATGCTCTCCTACATTTGTTTTGATATAGTTTTTTTTTGTTTCACCAATGACCAGGCTTATTGCCTAGGTTAATTATTCTTGACTAAATTTCCCCATGGCCTGAGATATTGTAACTTGCTTACCCCTACCCGCTGGACAACTATTAAAAAGAACTATATAGCTCAGTGGTGTCTTCCTTCTCAGAAAAAAAAACTGTTACCAAAAACATTGAATTCTCTTACATCAGGAAAATTGCACCCAATCGCACTTCCAACGACTGCTGGCTGAGATTATCCCATAATTGCCCTAATTATGAAAATATTATTTTATTTACTGTGAAGTTGTTTATGTTTTTATGTTCATTATTTGCTAATACTGTTTTCATGCCCAGCCACTCTTATGATCACCATTGGTTATCATCAATCCACTGCTAGACGAAGGCCTGAAAAGTAGGATTTTCCACGTTACACATCTTCATCAGCTTAAAGTGACCAGCGTGATGAAATATCGGCAGATATCTTCTTCCACGACAGCAGTGCAGCCACTCCTACAGTGATCTTGAAACTCTAGCAATATTGTCTGTACTACACTGATGCCTTTTATCAAGAATTATTACTGCAGCTTATAATCGTAATTCATACTTATGTTCACTCCATAGCATGCGCTGCATTTGGCATTAACAACCAACCACATTTTAAAAGTAAGTTGGTCATAGTGTATGATATTTTGTTATGACCTATTGTGTCAAACTTTATTTGGCCTGCTAATCTGATTATTGTACAAATACATTGTACATTTCTACTCGCATTGTCGCCATGCTTTTCGTTATGATGCTGTTGTTGGAGCAGTTAAATCAATCAGTTATGAACGTACAACCTGTAGGGGCTTCTTCAATGTGCTTATTTAATTACATTGCCTTGGTATGGCTCCCAAAACCTTCACCTTTTGTGTAAAATGTGAAAAGGCCTGTAATCCTAACCAATTCATTGAACTAGCATGCTTAACGCAGCTTGAGCATCATCTATTACAATTAATTACATTACATCAGTTTTGTGTAAAATGGATGCATTAAGTAATGTCATGCATAATTTCCGTTTTTCTTTCTGTTATCCTGCCAGTGACACCAATCAATAATTATATTCTCAGATTTCTACACATTCAGCTGCTTTGAGCCCAGTTGCTGAATGCATTTGAGTGGTGTCGCTAAAAATAAACTGCAGTCTTGTGTCCTCTTAGCAAAGGTCCGCTTTGAATAATGGCAATACTTTTCTATCGCTGGAATCCAGTATCTAGAGCTTGCAAGCTCACGGGGTAATTTCTGCTGCAATAACAAACATATATCAATCCCTTGCTGTTTCCCAAGATCTACAGGTGGCATCCACTCCAAAGGCAGGAAGTCAAATATCCGAGGATGCACTCTACAGTCCCAGCACAGCCCGCTCAGTGTCCTGACACAATTCTGTGCCACATCGCCTCAAGAGACTGGCGATCTGACCTTGATGCTGGATCCCGAGTGGCTGGTGGACGTGACTGACCTGGTGAAAGGTCACATGTTTGTGGAGGACACAAGAATAGCTCAACTGAAGGACGGAAGGACTTTAATTGGACGTAGGCCAGGCATGACTGCCATTCAGGTGGGGATTTCGCTCTACGCTTCATGCAATCTATACTGGGTTTTGTTTATTCACATTTGTGACCTTGAGCAAATGAGTTGTCCAGCATATTGACACATGAAAAGTTTACCTACACAACTGGCTCGCCATAAAGATATACAGCAGTTCTTGGATCTGCTGGTCTTCATTTCTATGACTGAAAACAGCTCCTTCTCTACAAAGAATCTCAGCCAGTGAAGCATTTAGGGGTCATTTGCTATCCTGTCCTTTGTCCTGTATATGTCAACTCACTACCCCCTCTTACACGTGCCTTCATTCTGTGACAGATGCAGTGACAATTGATGGAAAAAAACGTATATCTTGCAATTCATTACCCGCCACTTAACAATACTCTAGATTTTCTTCCACTGTAAATGAAAGAGTATTCATTCATTTGTTAAAATGTAATCTTTGGACTTTGTTGCACATAAATTACAAGAAATCAATTTCTGAAACACCCGCTACTGCACTAAAATTATTAAACAGGTCTGGTGATTGTGCATGTGACTGTCGTACATTATCTTCTGTAACGAAGAATAACATTCTACTACTGCATAGCCGAGGATAACATTTGTGTGTGAAATAATGAATTAAAAATATAATATACCTTTACAATCATATTTGTAAGCAGCACTTTAAACCAAAACATTTAATGCCGTGATGCTGAGTCGCCTCATCGCCTCGCTGCACTCTGTTCCGCTAACCCAGATGCCTCTGCCTGTCCAGCGAGTGCTGCACGCGTAACAACGGACCCCAACCCTTCCCAACATTAGCTCGATATGCGCTCGCATCCCCGCTCGCGCACTCACGCACACTCAGCGCTAACTCCCCATACGCTGTTCCCGCACTCGCTTGCTCCCCACGAGTGCACACGCACCTCAGTGAACAACAGGAAGGCTCACTCGCTCAGCCACACACAGTGTGCACAGTCGTGCTAATGCATCGCACACGCTCGCACAACACCAGGTAACCACACTGCCTTCCCGGGACTTGATTCTCGTTAATCACTCGCGCTCCAGCATTATCTTTCACCACTTGACACACTGCTCTGTTTTTGTCTCCACTACCACCGTCGCGTCACGCACTCGACACTCACCTTGCTCCCTCCCTCATTCCCAGAGGCACAACAACAGACCCCATTGATTCCAGCATTCCCTTAAGTAACTGGGTTTCATTCAGATGCGAATTACAGACTCGTCACCTCGTTCCCGCGTTCATCCCCCGAGGTGTTGGGACATTCCATTCTCGTTTGTTCCTGCCTTTGAAATTGGCACCCCTTCTCTTCACTGGATTCTCCACTGGCAATCTGTCCATCATCTAGATGCTAATTAATGCATAAATTCTATATCCCAGTACAGCCATAAACAAATGTGTCTCCTCTCCCTCGGTTTCGAGTGTGCCATGTGACGGCCATCCTGCCTAGTACAGCAATGTGGCCCGCGAGCCCACCTTACCCGAATCCCCCCACCACAATCCTGCGTGGAAAAACGTTGCAAATGGAAACCTGTCCCGTCTCTAGATAAATAAATAAAAACCGCTCCGGGGGGTGGGAGGGCCTGAAGGGGCTAATCTAAATGGTGCAATCACGATGCGCCATGGAGCGATCCTGGTGTGTGCTGCTAGTGTGGTGCAGAGTGCGTGTCAGGCCGAGGTAGTCATGCTGTCGGGTCTACGTGCTGGAGGGTCGGTTGCCCGTGGCACTACAATGCAATATACTCTTTGAAGTCAGCGCTTTAAATTGTTATTTACATCCAGGAAAAAGTACCAAGGTTCGGCCTGCCTTAGACCAGCCAATAAACCTTAATAATGTAATGTATAATGCGTCATGCAAATTGCACGCCTCGTCATGGATGAGATATGGACACGCGATCATGAGGAAAACACAGAGATGGGGGCGTCAGCCAGGTGGTCAGTCGGTGCCATCTCAGTAAATACTGCTTCCTATATAGTATATATTATGACGTTATCGACCAATTATTTAACGAGTGTTTTTTTTTTTTAGCTGTGGGAGGAAAACAAAAAATCCGGACCAAATCCAGACAAAACAGGAAGAAAACACATCAACTCCATACAAAAAAGTGTGGGCGGCGCGGTGGCCCAGTGGTTAGCGCTGTCGCTTCACAGCAAGAAGGTCCCGGGTTCGAATCTCTCGACTCGGGTGCCTTTCTGTGTGGAGTTTGCATGCTCTCCTCGTGTCCCCGTGGGTTTTCGCCGGGCACTCCGGTTTCCTCCCACAGTCCAAAAAGCATGCTGCTACATAGGTTAATTGGCTTGCAGGCTAAATTGCCCCGCAGTGCCCGGCGATGGACTGGCGTCCCATCGTCGGTATATCCTTGCCTTGCGCCCTGTGTCTGCCGGGATAGGCTCCGGCTTCACCGTGACCCTGTATAGGACTAAGCGGTTTCAGACAATGAGATGAGATGAGGTGACAAAAAAGTGCCTTGAGGCAGGGCTCGAACTGCATTAGACAAGATGTTCTTTCTGTGAGGCACAGACGTTACCACTGTGCCACCCTGAGATCCAGCTCCTCAGTATCCTAAAGATTCAATAGATTGGACCCCTATGGACCATAGTACGAGGAGTTTTCTAGGTTACCACGTGGATGCATTTGCCCTTTAAAACATCTCTTTTTAGTACAATATGGTTGAAAAAAAGGGAGCGAAAAACCATTGAAATCCCCCAATTTTACAGAGACGGAAATTTAATTGTAATTTCTAAAGTATCATATGATGTATGCCTTCTCATTTAAAACTGTCAGCATACTTCTGATCATGTTCTTTTGTTCATTCAGCATGTGTAACACAAAGTAACGCATTACGAAAATAATACACCAACATTAAGGCTACTTTACGCTAACAACAGAATGTACTCATTAATCTCCATTATAAAGAGGCCATTCATTATTCTGTCTTACCACACAGCCAAAGAGATTGGTTCCAGCTGTAAAACTAAAGGAACAAAGATAAGATGAAAAATGTATATGGTATGTAGTGCTTCTGCAAGAGATCTGCTTTACACCAGCGTCAATAAAATGCAATATAGCAAGGAAAACAGTGAACAATTACACACGACACACGCACACTGCTCCCGAGGATGCCTCTCACGTGTGAGGCGAAAAGTTGCGAGGTGGAGAGAGGAAGCGAATGACGCGGCTGTTCCGAGAGAGCAGCTTTTCGAAGCAATCATTCTACATCATTACAGTGAACAATTAATTTAATATTAGAAGATGGAAATCCGTTTTATTCAGTAATGTGATTTTGTACAAGTTGGTCGAGTATTATTCCATGACACCTTCGCCAAAAATTCCTGGAAAAGAGGCTATGAATAAATATATGCATTTATCTGGACAGACAATGTGTCACTATGAAAACTGAGGGCAAATAATTTTACTTCTCTTTGTCAAGTAAAAATTTAATTCTGCTGACAGTTACAAAGTATAAAGCAGAGTACCTTAATTTGCAATGAAAACACCTACCCCGCACGTTAATCACTTTACACCAGATAAATTCAATATTCCCCAGTTATATTACATTTAATTGTTCAACCGCAGTAGTTTTTTTCTCATGCGTATGGATGTGTTAGGTCAATATTTGTGTTGAGGATATTTAGCAAGTTGATGGCATTCACAGTAACCTCATCTCATTATCTGAAACCGCTTAATCCTATATAGGGTCACGGTGAGCCGGAGCCTATCCCAGAAACACAGGGCGTAAGGCAGGAATACACCCGACGACGGGACGCCAGTCCATCGCCGGGCATTGCGGGACAATTTTAGTATGCGAGCCAATCAACCTATCCAGGAGCATGCTTTTGGACTGTGGGAGGAAACCGGAGTACCCGGCGAAAACTCACGCGAACATGGGGAGAGCATGCAAACTCCACACAGAAAGTCACCCGAGCAGAGAGATTCGAACCCGGGACCTTCTTGCTGTGAGGCGTCAGCGCTAACCACTGGGCCACCGCGCCGCCCCATTCACAGTAACCGTGTGTATTTCGTCATTCCTCATAGGGCATTGCATACGAATGTGATCCATTGTTTGAAACACGCAGCCACAGTCACAGTTATGGTAATTTTCGCACAAGGTGTGCGTATCTGCCATGTGATTTCTTAATGCGATTGTCTACCGTGGTTTCCTGATCACGCCAAAGCCTGGTGGTTGTATCATTTATTTTCCCTTTTGCTTTTAGTTGCCCCTTGCTTTTATACATTGTTACGTGGGCTATTTCAGACGTTTGTTGTGTCGTAGGAATCCCGCATCTAGATTGAAAGCTCACTGGGTGGTTTCTACTGTAATGATAAACATCCATCGAAATCTATCTATAGAGTCTACCACAGTGAGTTTGATGTACACGTCGTATCATGTCCACTCCAAATGGCGGTGTTTTTGGGACATTTTGAACACCAGCCAGCTTGCAAATTAGGGTGATCTTCGGTTTCCTGCTATAGTACAACCTCGATATAAAGAACCGAACGACGATGTCTGCTACTTCCGAGACAGAAGTCTGCATTGGAAATAATGAATATATTTTTAGCGCTATTACTGCCGCTATTATATACGTGTATTGCTGTTTAATGGTCTCATCTCATCTCACTGTCAGGGTCGCATTGAGCCGGAACCTATCCCGGCAGACACAGGGCGCAAGGCAGGGATATACCTACGATGAGACGCTAGTCCATCACCGGGCACTGAGGGCAATTTAGTCTGCAAGCTAATAATCTATGCAGCAGCATGTTTTTTGGACTATGGGAGGAAACCGGAGTGCTCGGCAAAAACCCACGCGGACACGGAGAGAACATGCAAACTCCACACAGAACGGCACCCAAGCCGAGATTCAAATCCGGGTATTCTTGCTGTGAGGCGACAGCGCTACCCACTGGGCCACCGTGCCGCCGCTGTTTCATGGTGTTCACAATATATTGGTTGTTAGACGATATGGTCATTACTCTCTGTACAAGATCGTCAAAACAACATCCGGATTTTACAAAGTTTTGGACACCCTTTTCCTCCTATTAGTCCATTGAATAGAAGTTTTTACCGCATCAATAATTGCTTAATCCTCTACAGGATCACGGCAGACTGGAGTCTATCCTGGTAAACAAGTGTGCAAGGCAGATCTATGCATCACCATGCCATCTAGAGTTGTCCTCATTTTTTTTACTGACACTCATGAGGCGGGTTTGAAAATCATAGGTTGGTTTAGCGTAACTTCAAGATACTGCAATGAAGCAGTGTTTGTCACACTGTGGCCATGGAAAGACACATTGTGTGGCTCATTATCCACTACCGTTGTTGAGATGAAAAGGGGGTCACGGTTGTCTTTGATACGTTGGGCCTATGTATTCTGTACTGCTCCAGGATCTGCAGGAAGAGTGCTTTGCCAATTTCAGCGAAGTCTATGACTTTGATAGTGACGTACAGTATTACTCATATTGCATTTGTATTTTAAAATAGGTAATTATAATTTGTTGATATATAAATGACCACATCTTCAATAATCTGGAGGCATGGGATATTGTGAATATTTTCTGAATTTATATTGAAGCTAGTGTTTCTCCCACCTAGTTTTTTAATACAATTTTCTTATTTGCATGTGAATAACTTAATCAAAAGTACACCTCCATGTCGAACATCTTCAATATGTATTGTTAGATATATTCACAAAATGTTATTGCAGCACTCTTATTGAAAAATGTTTTAATATTTTCTGTTTGTTTTGTTTTAGCCTTGGTAAGTATTACAATATCTCAAGGCAGCCACATGTATAATGACATGCAGCCATGTTGGAACAGGTTACTATGACTTACGACAGGACCCCATCCAGCCAGGTGTCCCGTGTGCCACAATAAAAACACATTCTAAAGCTGAACAAATTGTGTGGTATATTGTCCCCCCGAACGCCCCCCCCCTCTCCAAATTGTTGAGAATTATATTAAATAGAAGTGCACGGGAAAGGCATTGCTATAAGCAACATTATTGCTTTGTTTAGAGTTGATGTTTACGTGCTACAGCAACAATGTGAAGTCGAAATGAATCTCTTGTTGACCTACGAGTCTTGTATGCAAATACAAGTTGTATCTTTTGATCTTTGTTTGTATCTATCATGCAACCGGTACAAATTTGGGAGCATAAAATATGCCTGCTGAAGTCACTAAAAATGTTATTTGTATGCAGATAATATCCCCGTTATCAGACATGATACTGGGAGAGCGAGCGGTGACCGTGAGTGAACGGAAGGTATCGATCAGCAAGCTTCACGTACAAGTGGTGTCGGGTTTGTCTCTCAGTCTGCACACCAGAAGCAGTGCCTCTGGTATTATGGAAGCCACCATCACAACGCAAGAACTCCTCCGAACGAATAAGCAGGTACCCCCAGAGGCATCGCGCAGTATGCGCCACTGTCCTTGCATCACCTAACATCTGCGATAAACTTGTAATATTACCACAGCAATCGCTACTTTCAAAGAGAAACCTGACTTGTTTATCTTCAGATATTTGCGTTTACTTATGGTAGCACTCATCAGCACAAGTTGTTTTTTATGATACAGATTTGTATTTATTGGGGTTTAAACGCTCTAGTATCTCAAAGCACCTGACATTGCATCTCAACCACATTTCAACCATTACAACACTCCATTCAAGTCTAGCCGAGGGGACACCTTGGTGGACACCTTGATGGCAGCATATCCCTGTCCAGCACAAGGTGTATGCTGCACAAGTCTGCAAATGGGTAATAGGCTACCAGTGACAGATGACTTTCATTCCACAACTTGCTCATCACCATAATAAACAAATGAACGCATATACAAGCTTCTCAAATGTCAGTAGTACAATGCGGCTGACTGTCACTTCCATCTTCATCCGTGTTCCAGATTTCTGGGGTCTGTCATCCAAAAATGTGTCAATTCTTGTGCGTTATTAATGACTAATATTTCAAAGGATGGCCGTATTACCTGCCAATCCAAGTTCAAATGAATTAAGAATCAGAAATTTCTTCAAGGGAACACAGCGTGTAGATGCTTGTGTGGCTAACAGCCGCTAGTGGAAAAGAGAGATCCGATGTATGTTCTTGCCTTGTGCCACCATTAAGTACGTGGTGAGAAGCTGCACTCAGTATAACTTTGCTACACCTGCTGCATTTGTTTGTATCCCAAGCATAAGGTGGTAAGCTGCCTTCCTTTTCAGGCTGTTGCTGCCAAGAAGTGCTTCAAAAGGAAATTCAAGGGCTCTAGGAATAATCATAATATAATGATGTAGGTGTTCACGGCGCTGAAGATGCCTCTAACGTGTGAGGCGAAACGTCGCGATGGAGAGAGAGGGAGCGATCGACGTGACTGCCCCGAGAGAGCCACTTTTCGAAGCAATCATCAATAATCATAATAGTTGTACTTCTAGAGCGCTTTTCATCCGAGGGTCACAAAGGAATGCATGTGTATTGCATTGACCCCACTAGATAATAAAAGTAGGCAATTCTATTTACATGTTCTTATGGTTCCATAGGCAATTGGAGGATTTAAAGCCACTGCAGGTGTCAAATGTCTAACATATTAATTTTGTGCACAGTAACTTCCAGATGAAATCTCTACAATATCCAGCTTAGCATATGGCTGATGCAAGACTTTAAATAGTCAGTCAGTTTTATATTAGCTGGAAGGAAACGTTGAGCTGTGTAGCGCTTTTTAACAGTTGTCCAGCAGCCGCGCCGCACGACGTGGGGATGTATTAACTGTAATTCAAGCTTCTTCCTTTTGACGAGTCCACTTTCACTTTAGACTTGACTAAATGAATCTTCGCTTAAGGGTGTCCATATTATTATTTTATCTGAATGAGCACAGCAGAGAAGAGTAATCAGCCAGAGTGAACAGATCTGTGTTCGAATGATGATTGCTTCGAAAAGCTGCTCTCTCGGGATAGCTATGTCGCTTGCTTCCTCTCCTCTCCTCGCTACGTTTCGCCTCACACGTTAGAGGCATCATCAGGCCTACATCATTATAGATCTGTGTTCGTAATAAATATCACAAAGTGTCTTCTCTCCAATTCTCAGAAGGTGAAATGTTTGGGCACCATGTATTGCAGGACATTGAGTGTTAACAGAATATAATTCAACCAGGGCTCTTAAATTTTCTAGACCACATTAGAGCAATAATGCCAATGGTACATTTGCCTTCTTCAAAATAAAAGCCTTCTCCGTGGCTTACGAGGCAAGTGGGATTCATGATCAGAAACACGTGTGGTGCCACGCTCCACGCAGTGCCAGGCTAGGTGCACCCCGACGCTCATGGGAGGGAGGGGGCATCGTATCTCGTCATGCGGTGTCTCGTGGTGTCTCGTGATATGGTGATCTCGTCATGCGGTGTCTCGTGATGTGGTGACTCATGGCACGGGGGCTTATAAGGAGCACGGGTTGGAGGGGCGAGAGAGTTCTCTGGGGGAATTGGAAGGAGGCCGCGTCATGATGTAAGGAGCGCTGATGTAGGAGTTTGTTGTGGGACGCTACTCCAGCCGTGTGCTGCTGGGGGAATAAAGCATTGAAAAGCATCCAAGAAGCCTCTGCTCATCTGTGGATGCTGGCTGATCTATCGCGGAGTGAATGCTGATCCTCGCCGTGGTGTTGCCACTGTAAGCCGTTACAAGCCCAGAGTCAAGGCCGTGGCATCACAGTTTGGTGTCAGAAGTTAGGATGCAGACTCACGTCGGAGGCAGCAGTGAGCGGGGTCCGACTGCGGCGAGTGACGGCTGGGGAGAGCGGCAAGGAGTCCAGCAGCGGAGCCAGCGAGCTGAGTCAGGATGCAAGCAAGCCAGCGGTGGAGCGAGCGGCGACGGTGACGACGACGCCATTTTCTGTACGGCAGAGGCGTCTGCGCGCTGGTGATGGCGGTGTGGCGGGGGCCAGGGGGGAGTCGCAGGAGAGTGGCGGCGGTGCAAGGAGACTGCGGCGACGATGGCGGTGACGCCTGCATCGGCGTGAAATATCTGGAGAGAGAGTCGGCTGGGGAGTCCGTGAGCAGCGAGCGGGGTCTGACTGCTGGCGGCGCGGCGCGGGCCGGAGGGAGTCTCAGCCGGCGAGAAGAGTCGGAGCTGCGGCAGGCTCAGCGGGCCGCGCCAGGCTGGCCTGGCGTAGCTCAGTGAGCCGCGTGCATGCGCAGAGTGCGCATAGTGCCAGAGGCCACCAAGAGCCATCTGCGATTGGGAGTTGCCATTGTGGTAGCGCCTTGTCGGCACTGGAGCTGGGGGGGGGGGCCTTGTCGAGGGTTCCCAGCTCGTCGAACCCCAGGAAGAGGTGACGGCGAAGGCGGGAGCTGCGTTGTAACCATCAGAGCTGGCGGCAAGTGTGCAGTGTGTTTGTGTGTATGGGAGGGGGGAGCGGTAGCACAGCGGTTAGCGCAGTAGCCATGGGGAGAGGTGGCACAGTGGTTAGCGCAGTAGCCGCGGGGAGCGGTGGCGCAGCGGTAAGCGCAGTAGCTACAGGGAGCGGTGGTGCAACGGTTTGCGCAGTAGCTGCGGGGAGCAGTGGCGCAGCAGATCGCGCAGTAGCCGTGGGAAGCGGTGGCGCAGCGGTTAGCACAGCCACGGGGAGCGGTGGCGCATTGGTTAGCGCTGTAGCCACGGGGAACAGTGGCGCAACGGTTAGCACGGTAGCTGTGGGGAGCGGTTACGCAGCGGTTAGCGCGGTAGCCGTGCGGAGCGGTGGTGCAGCGGTTGGTGTGGTGTGTGTGTGGGGGGAGCGGTGGCGCAGCGGTTAGCATTCTGTGTGTGTGTGGGGGGGAGCCGTGGCACAGCAGTTCACACGCTGCCTGTGTGTTTGTGTGTACTGGGAGGGAGTGCGGTGGTGCAGCGATTGGTATGCTGTGTGTGGAGAGCAGTGATGCAGCGGTTAGTGCACTGTATGAGAGAGCGCGTGCGGTGATGTGTGCCAGACAGAGAAAGAGTGCCGCGGTGTGTACCGGGAGAGAGTGCAGTGGAGTGTATGTGCTAGAGAGAGAGTGTGGTGGTGCAACATTTATAGCGCTGTGTGTGTGGGGGGAGCAGTGGTGCAGTGGTTGACACGCTGTGGGTGTATGGAAAGTGGTGGCGCAGCGGTTAGCATGCTGTGGGTGTGTGGAGAGCAGTGGCGCAGCGGTTAGCATGCTGTGGGTGTGTGGAGAGTGTGGCGCGGTGGTTTGCGCGCTGTGAATGGGGGGCGGTGGTGTGGCGGTTAGTG
>JAZEWT010000002.1:23300380-23322705 GCA_036362905.1 Mordacia mordax | reverse complement strand
TATTCCTGCCTTACGCCCTGTGTTTCCGGGATAGGCTCCGGCTCACCGTGACCCTATATAGGATTAAGCGGTTTCAGATAATGAGATGAGATGAGAGGTTCCTACTGTTTTGTCGCCATTTAGTTTTAAAATTTTTGAATTGAGACAGGCCTTCACAGTTGACAGTGAGGATGACATGCAAAGACCAGACGCATTGATGGATGACTTTGCGTAGATACATATTTGGATATCGGCATAGCAATGGTAGCTGAGAGGTTGTATGTAGATGCTGAAGAGGAGTGGGCTGAGAACTGAACCCTGAGAAACTCCAGACAAAACAGGATGAATCTCTGAGTTTTGTGCTCCGAGGCTGACAAACTGCTTCCGGTCAGACAGGTAGGAGCTCAGCCAATGCAAGGCATATCCAGAGACCCCTATACCCTCCAGTCACTCAAGTAAGATTGGATGGTCAACGGTATCAAAGGCAGCGCTCAGTCCAGGACAAGAATTCTTGGCAAGCCTTCATCAGCAGTGACGAATAGGTCATCAACTACTTTTACCAGAGCAGTTTCAGGACTATGGCCGAATCTGAACCCAAATTGAAAGGATCGAGAAGGTTATTGTTGAGAAGGTGTTTCTGGAGTTGAGTGGCTATGGCAGGTTCAAGGACCTTAGAGATGAATGGTAGATTTGAGATGGGCGATAATTATCAGGGATGTTGCAATCGAGGCCAGGTTTTTTAAGCAGAGTGGTAACTGCAACAAATTTGAACAGTGGGGGAACAATACAAGAGTGAAGTTAGCTATTAAACAGATTATTGACGAACGTGGCAAGATTGTTGAAATTTGCCCAGATGATTTTGGATGGGAAAGGATCCAGGGAGCAGTTTCTGGGCCAGGATCTGGTAATTAATGCGGAGATCTAGGATTCCATAAATTCGTTAAATTTCTGGAGTTTCCATGTCAAGGAAGGTGGAGGAACAATTATTGAGGTGATTGAGGCTGGGTAGAGATACAATGGGCTTCCGTTTTTTCAGAGGAAAACTGAATCAACCGATCCGCCTGATCTTTATTCATGAAGCGAGATGAGGGTGAGGGACTGGTAGGATGAAGGAGCTAATTCATGGTCGAGAAAAAAATCTTGGGCTTGTTGCAGGTATCATCCAGAATGCTGGAAAAATGGCTGGTACGGGCACAGTCAAGTGCCTTCCGGTGGCGGAGGAGTTGTTCCTTAAGATTTGACCATGAACGGCGAGGCCAGATTTTCTCCAAGTCCGTTCAGCCCTGCGTGCATTCACATTGAGATCTCGGAGATCAGCAGTATACCAGAGGGATGGTTTTCTGCCTGAGACATAGCGTGATTTTAATGGGGCCAAATCATCACGTATGCTTGATAGTACATTGTTGTAAGTTTCTGCTGTGGCATCAGAGACAGCTGAGCCAAAGCGGAGAGTGAAGTACTATTGATAGCTGCAGCGAATATGTCTGAAGTGAGGGCGCTAAGGTTACAACATTAGATATGGCGCTTGGTGATGGAAATGGGAGGCAGTACTTAAAGATCAAACCACACAGTGGAAAGATCAGACAGACCAGGATCAGTGACGGATAGGTTGGTTACCGATATGCCCCATGAGCAAATAAAGTCAAGAGTATGTCCGCATCTGTGAGTGGCAGATGTCACGTGTTGAGTGAAGCCAAGTGAGGTCAGAGTGTCCATGAGATCCCTTGCAAGAGGGCTGTTTAGAGTCAACATGGATGTTGAAATCGCCAAGAATCAGGATCCTTTCAGAACTGGAGTACATCTCAGAAAACAGCTCAGACAGTTCATTGACAAAAGAAGTGGAGGCTCCAGGTGGGTGGTAGAGCAGCACCAACTTCACAGATTGAGCCGACCTCCAATCCAGAGACATATGCTCGAGTGAATTGAAGGTCGGCGATGTAATCTGTCGGATTTCGGGAAACAAAGGGTGGAGAATTGCTCGGCCGCGACCACGACCATTTGAACAAGCCTTCTCATGGAATGTAAAGTCTTGTGATAGGACCTGATTCAATGTGAAAAAATCAACTTGATGATACCAGGTCACTGTTAGGCAAAGTAGTCCAGACTGTTGTCCGACATCAGCTCAGTGATGAGTGAGGCTTTTTCAGTGTTCAGAGAATACATTCTGATGCTCATAGCAGAGGTATCGATAGAATCCTCTGCATAAAAAAAATACTAATGGTTCATGCTAATTATGCACTAATATATTTACGGTAAGGAACCAAATGACTGCCAGTCATTTTTTTAACTGAAAGGAACTGTTGCGCTACGTAGCTCTTTTTGACAGTTGGCCATGGGGGAGGGGTAAACAAATTAGAACATTTCAGGGCACCGGGGGCAATTGCTCAGGGCAATTAACTTAGGCAGCATGTCATTGGACTATGGCAGAAAACTAGAATACGAGGAGAAAACCCACGCGGACACGAGGAGAACATGCAAACTTCACACAGAAAGACCCTCCAGCCAGGAATCAAACCAGGCATCTTGCTGTGACGCGGCAACGTTACTCACTGCGCCAACGGGCCGCCCCTGTGTGACTTCGACTGCGGTTCCGAAACAACACGAGCGAACCAGCAAACAGTAGAATCAATGCTTGACTCAAATCCTGATGCCGACTAATAAAAAATGTATAGGATTACTCGGGCGGATCCTGCAGGGCAGTGTCAATTGTGATACCCTCCAAGTAACTATATACTGTACTAGTTAATTATTAACCACGTATTTTGCCACACGGAGTCCCCTATATGTGGATTACCACTGCCTGTACGGCGATTGTACAAGCAGCTATGAATCCATAATACGACAGAATATCATGCTACAGTGTGAGGCCTTTAAGAAAGCAAATAGCAACAAGCAACGAATTATCAAAGAATTTTCAGCGTAATGCAAATGGAATTTCATCAACCAGCTCTCTTTGAATGAGACGACATCGCTATGGATAACATTGAGGCCTTGTTTAAATCTGGGAAATATTGCACCATGTTCATACATTTTCCGAGTTTTAGTTAAAATTCCTGTGCGACATTTTCTAAAGAAACCTAAAAAAATTTCCGCTTTTCTTCAAAAGTATAATTATTGTTTTAAAAGGACATGTGCATGGGCGCATACGTAAATGTAATTTCAAGTTAGTTGAAGTCCTGCTCTCATTTTCTTTGTTTGACCGAGTCAATTTGTCCTTGCCAGTGACAATGGAGATTCCATATCATTTGCATGCCACGCTTGTATTGTTACATGTGGGACATTAACTTTAATTGGCACTCTAAATAATGGCACCCCCTTGTAAACTTGCGGTGAAACATACATGTGAGATTTATCGTTTATGCATCAGAGTGAGGATTCTAATTAACAATACACATAACGCCTGGATGACTAGATTAGTTATTTTTTTAAATGTAAAACGAAAACGCCTTACAGAAAACACACAGTCGTATCCCACTGTGTATAGTGGCGACAACTAGAATGTATGAGGGCAGTAGCCTGTATACACGATGGGGTTACTCGCAGAATTACTAAGCCAGAGAAAAACTCGAGAAATGGTCATCGGCACAAGACATATTCTTTTCAGTTGCAATCCTACATTTTACTTAGCTCGATGGAAACAGGACTATGACCTGTACTTGTGTTTCACCTCCAAGGAAAATAATGGACAGCCAGTAACTGCTTCGTGGACGATTATAGGCAATTTCCAAGGAGCTAACACAGACCAGCAATCGTGTGCAATGGATAACTGATACCGGTAAAAACTTAAAAACTACGTATATATTGGAACTTTCGGTGGACCACCTAGCTCGGTTATTAAGGAAAAAGAAACCTTAGCCAACTGAACAATCTGGAAGCAAAGGGTGAAAACTTGAATGTATTCATTTAATGTCGGCATCTGTGACGAAAAACATCCTGATGCAACCAAAATCTGAAGAACTTTTGAAAAAGGGAATCAAAGGTCGTGACCAAGATAAGGGCCCCACACTGCTGGAACCTATGAATTCTGCGCAAAGAAATCAACTCAAGAGACGTGACTACATACATGGACTTCACTCACTCGAGTCGTAAAGCCTGGCAGCTCCTCCAGAACCTAGGTGCCTCAAGCCAATACAGCAGATCACCAAAACCAACAGCAAATACAGTGGCTTCTCACATGCTGTCCTATTCAAAGTACGAATGAACACGCTTAGCAAAGAAGCTGTTTACAGTTAATCAACATCACCTTGAATCTGTAAGCAACATATGCAACTAAGCTGTGTACTGTCTGAAGTAGCAACGGCCCTTGGGAAGCGAGTCTAACAAGGCACGAGGAGATGATGACCCTTGTTCTGAGCCCTAAAGAACCTGGGACTACACGGACAATGGCATGTATTGAAGCAAATTATCACGGCTCGATGTATGAGAATTGCTCTCAATAACTTTTCTTTCAGGATAACTGAGTAAAAGAATGCTCTACATGACTATCCGGAAAGAGCAGCTCACGCTTTTTTAAATCCAGAAAGCTATGGCAAGTCCACATGACTGTTAGAGGCCTACATCCCTCTTGTCATGCATCTCCAAGCAGAGGGAATGTGCGATGCTCATCAGACATTCCTCATTATCGCCATACAACTGCCTCCCGCGGAGTGAGTAGCGCTATCACCTCACAGCAAGATGTTCCCAGGTTCGACCGCTGGCCCCGGTGCCTTTCTGTGTAGCGTTTCCGTGTTCTCCCCGTGCCCGTGTGAGTTGTCGCCAGGTACTCCGGTGTCCTCTCATTGTCCAAAAACACGCTGCTGCCGAGGTGAATTGGCCTGCAGAGGAAATTGCACCAAAAAGTGTGCCCTGCGATGTACTGGCTTTACATCCTGTGCATTCCCCCACCTTGCACCTTCTGTTGGCCGGGATAGGCTCCGGCTCCTACGCGACCCTGTAAGGTATAGCGGGTATTGATAATAAATGAATTAATATACACCTTAACTAACAACTTTTCATTCTCAATATGCATATCACATATTTGGTACTTCACACAATAGCCCCAACGCATGCACTAGCAGCAATTCTATGTTCTGTTGAGGACTTGAGTTGTAAATGACACTGCAAGGTGTGAGAATAGTGCTTAGCGTCTTGAACAAAAAACACATAGGATATACGAATATACCTGAAAAGCAGCTTAGATTAATTATTAACAAAACCACCAACAGTTGTATCAACATCCATATTTTTACGTGGGAACGGCTAAGCATAACTGTTAGGAAATGTCTCTCAAGTAGTTTCCTGTTAATATCTGCACTAAATACAATTCATGGAATTTGTCCCCGATTGCGAGTGCTGAATAAGTCACAAAACATATATTTTTAAGCCAGCTTGACCATTCCACTAGGACAACATAGTGCATGGGGATAAATGCCCAGGTCAGTAAAAATAAGATATTTGATGCAGGTCAAAGGGTTGGTAAAGTGGGTAAGTAGCTGTCATTTGCTTTGCCTGAGACGTGCATGAAAGGTCGCGTTTCTTGAAAAACACACTTGGCTGGTGTCCACTTTTCTTTGGCCACTAAAGCAAATGTTGAAACTAGTACATCAACCAAGTGTTTAATTCCATTCGATTTAATCAAGCTATGCGCGTTTACTGCATGTTGTGTGACTTTGATTTGTGCTTCAAATTTTTAATGCCGGCGATGGACTGGCGTCCCGTCGTCGGGTGTATTCCTGCCTTACGCCCTGTGTTTCCGGGATAGGCTCCGGCTCAACGTGACCCTATATAGGATTTAGCGGTTTCAGATAATGAGATGAGATGAGATTTTTAATGCGAAACGAAAATATATTTTTGGTACGAAAAAAAAGGTTGGTAAAGTATGTATTGTTACCCGTTTTTATTAACTTGCATTGGGGGATGTTTGTAATGGTTAGAATGTTTGAGCACAAAATTAAAAGCATTTCCGATAAAGCTGGAGAGATGACATTTTGCACGCAGGCACATATCGGATGACAATGCAATCCAGTGACAAGTTTGAAGATCGGAGACAAGACGATCCTGGGCCCGCCATAGAAACGATCCTTTCTCTGTTACGGATCGTAGCGAGCGGGCGCTGCGGGGGGAGGGGCGCGCGGGGCGCGCGGGGAGGGCGGGCGGCTCCGATCGGTGGGGCTCGCTGGGCGAGCCGCCTGATTGGCCGTGCAGAGGGCGATGAAGTTTAAAGCACTAATTAAAAATAAAATTTGAAAATAAAACAAGATAAAAATATATATTTTTTAAATGACCCGCTTTAACCGCACTCAAAAGTAGAAAAAATATATTTTTTTACACAAAATCAATCTACCTAGAGATACAGACTAAAAGCGGGTGGCCAAACACTGACCGTATAAGACTACAATAATCTTTTCCTTCAATGAAAACCTTTAAACCGTACTGATAAAGTGATATCTAATAGTCGTTCCTTTTACAAAACATTAGAAAAACACGTCTTTATGACTAAAACAATTAAAATGTAAATCTCACTATTACCAGTCAATCGTAAGTCACATTGTCAGTGTTTGGCCACCCGCTTTTAGTCTGTATCCCGAGAGATTGAGTTACAAAAAATATTTTCTACTTTGGAGTGCGGTAAAAGCGGGTCATTTAATTTTTTTTATTCTATTCTTATTCCTCACCAACGAACATTTGGAAAACGAAATTAACAACTCAATAATGAGATCACGTGCAATATATATTATCTCAAGGTCTACTGCTGCTATAAAAACCTTATTTGTTTTTACTTCATTACATGGAGAAATTGATTATGTACTTATGATTTTATGGTTCAAGCTAAGAGTGGCGTGTTAAGTATGCTATTAGCAAAAGTGCTGCCTGAGTTATTCGCTCGTCCTGAAATAGTCACGGGCCACGATACTGAGAGCTCACATCCGTGTCAAAATGGCTTGGTTACCTGACAAAGAGGTGCAATTGTAAAATAGCTGCATACATGTGCAATCTTTCCAATCTTTCATTCAAAGTGAAAGAGGAATTCTGAAAGAAATATAATCGCACGACACTGACACCACTTATCTCAGATAAGCCATGGTGTACATCAGTGGTGAGTGCTTAACTGAACCATTCGAGGACCGCAAACCCCTTCACTAACCCGTACAGGCCAGCGTTAAGAGATGTCAAACAACCCCTACGACACGTATGTATTGGGGAGGCCTTCATTCATTAATGGATTGACAGTGCAGCAAATTAATGGATTTATTTTATTACTCGATTACATAAACTTTAAAAGAACCTAGAGATTAGAATCAAGGTAGAAGCATGAAACCAAAGCGAGACTGCAGGTTACGCTTTGCAGAGTGCACGTGTATGCAAAGAAGGAAAGTGTAAAGGTGTGGAAAAAGAGAATAGAGAATAGAGAATATATATGCTAGGAATTGTATTCAGAGTAACAAGGATACATGGATCATAGACTATACGGATGTTAGAAAAGTCATATGGCCTTTTTTTAAAGGGCTTCAGCAGGATATATTGCCAGTAAGTCATTGTCAATATCTACATCTTAGCAAATAATGACATTTCCCCTTGTGAAGTGCAAAAAAGGAACTTTTAAGAAAATCAGGATCAAAAGCTGTTTGGAGAAAAAAAAGAGTTAAAAGTAGATTTTTTTTTCCTTAATTTATTTTTTAGTATTACAAGGTAATACAGATTTACAATGCATGTCTATCAACATGAAAAAAACGCAGTTTAAAAATGTACGTCAAAAAGTAAAATAAACTTCACAGAAAAATAACAGTACTGTATAGGAATACTGTGCATGACATAGCACAAGGCAGTTATGATAAAAATGCTCGTTATTTTTAGGCTTGCAATAACGTTGGACAAAAACATTCAACATAGAATTGTAAGAGCTTAAACATATTTCTTATGTCCATCCACTGGCATGTTTTCAGTGCTTTATAGTTTATGAACAATTTCCATGAAGTAGCAGTTTTCTAATATGGTAATACAGATTACAAGCATTTTCTATATGTTTTTTTTATTTTAGTATAGTGTCAATCAAACTACACAACCACACTTGGTGGAACACGTCTTTCAATGTCAAGAGTTCCCCACTTTAATCATCTCAACCTTCACACATCTGATTTGACAACAGCCTCTAGAAGTGAGTCCCCAGCTGTTTTCCAAAATGTCCACTACGTTTCAAAGGTGAAGGTCACTCAAGCTTTTCGTTTTATGGCGCAGATGTTATATTTTAAAGAAGCCCAATATTCAACCGTGCAGCTCACACTATCTAATAAGTATGATAATGGACGATATATTTATGTATACCCTGTAAACTATGGCGGTGGTTTCACTTCGGGCTGCAGGGTGACTAGTACTTGAGCTGGGAATCGCACATAATCTTGGCATCACCCACATTCAATTCACAGCCTTGCATGCGATGATTTGCATTACGAATGTTAAATCCCGCACCACCTAATTGGTGCTGTTCACGATAACTGTAATCCCAATTTGCCGTATTATCCTTAAGACATTGCACAGTGTTGTCCAACTTTGCTTTGTATCATGCTGCTGAAGCAAAGAAAGGTATATAAGCCTACTTTCCTCCAGTTATCACCCAACGTGAACATGTTTTCCATATCATGCAAGCGAGCATCTGTGATGGTTAAAATAGTGTGCATTTATTTTAATGAAGGCAGCAGACAATGCTCAGTATAACAAATAAAATCAAAGTAACTGCACCAAATGCAAAATGACATCATTCATTAGATCACAAGTACTTCAATACAGACCAATACATTTTAGACCAACGCCTGCAACAGGTAATTGAGCACAATTGCACCAACATTGTTATACCTGCTATGGCTCACATGTGCATAGATTCAATGTATAGATCTAACGTGCTTTACTTCGAACAGTTGTTTTAATGCACAACTCATGAACTCAATTTTGATTAGAACGCACAAACTGCGATTTACTCCGCAGTTTTTTGCTTTACCCAAACCTTTGATGTTGATAAAGACTCACGTTAAATGTCCAGGTACATTTAAACACTGGTCAGTAAGCTTTTGTTTCATAAGTAGGTACACCTATTTCTACACGGCTTTCCTGCTAACGATCATGTCATAAAAATGCATAAGCCCCTTCCATAATTATGCAACACATTTTCCCAACCGCATTGCTTTTTTATCCAAGAGTGTAAATAAACTTTTGCATGATACATTTATAACGAAACATCACTGTTCGGCATATGTATGAATTAGCTCCCTCCCAAATGAGTACTATGGCACACACATTTAAATAGAGTTCTGCACATCAGTTGCCAAATTATACATACAATTAGAGCATGTGAAAGGTGTTTGTACGCTTGAATAAAAGTGTAGTTTGGTGGTAATTGCCTTAATTGCTCTTACGCCCGTGCCTGCAGAGCTAACGCAATACAAATTAGTCAATCCATATATTACCCGTATTCTGTAAAAATGAGCCAGGTGGAGTTTCAGTGTTTGCCCTATCCATTTTAGTGTCAGCAAACAGTTGACTATTTATGTTCCCAGCTTTGATGAAGGTTTGCGCCAGATTTCACAATCAATGCTACCAGAAAAATTACATCGAAGCGCTAAGACTAAACGCTTCAACTACATATGAGGATGGTTAATGTCATAGGTAATCCCATTTTTAGTTTACAGGAATTTAAACATTTAATGCACGAATGTCAAAATGCATATCTTAGCTGCGGAGTCTTTTTGTGTATGTTTGTACAGATTAGCAAACATTGCGGTCAAAATTCTATTTTAATGCAGCAATAACGAAAATACAAAGACTCTAGAGATATCTAGGGATGTAGAGATGTATTCAAATTACTGTTTCTTGTTCTGACGGGAACATCAAGATGAGACTCAAGATAGCAGTAACAAATCAAAGCGAGTTTCGGCAACGTTTTGTAGCGACTTCACGGATGGAGCCAATGATTAAAATAAGCGGGGAAATTACTCTGATAATCAAATGAGAACCACCTGTACACTATGACAGCAACACTTATTACTGGCAGCAGCATACCTAATAAGCCATTACAAAACGTTTTATTCCAAAACGTCAACCTCTTACTGCTATGCCGAGCATTTTTGACATTTCCTTTTCCACTTACAACACTCGGCATCATCGCTGCGTGATTGTGTCTGGCTTAGAGTGGGTCATCTGGAACCCTTAAATTACAGCTCCAGTCCTAACGCCAGGGGTAAACAAAAAAATCAACCATTCAAGCCCTTGAAATTGGTGCCGCTGCTTTGTCTATGCACATGAAACGTATTCTCAAAACTGTCTCGGGGGACAGTAGTTTCTAAGCTCATATTTGCATTATTAATTACTAGTTAGATTTTTTTCTCTTCACTAAAAGCACAAGGTAAGTCCTCTGGCAGGCAAATTTACCGTACCCCAAATGCTCTTTGGCAACCCAATCTATCACTTATTTAACACTGAAGGTGTAATCCTTCCATCTATATTTGTTTCACTTTAGCGCCTTGGGTGGTGATATCGCCGAGTAGGCAGCACATTCGTCACTTGTTGCATATGTTTATGGCTTGATTCGAGCGGCAATCCTGTTACTGCAGGTGTGTTAACTGTAATAATATTTCACATTAACTGTTCTACCATGTGCCGTCTGCTTCACAGTGGCTGATAGAGATCCCCTGACGTCATTCACAAGATTAGGCCATTGTGTGCCAGCGCCAATGTCCAAATTTGGCAAAATAAAACATGACCCGCAAACTACTCAATTGGGATTACTGTAAAATATCGATTTTAATACGCAATGTGGCACAGTGAGTAGCACTGCCGTCTCACAGCAAAGGACCCGGGTTCGGTTTTCGGCTCGGGTGCCTTTCTGTGTGGCGTTTGCGTGCTCTCCCCCAGTTCGCATAGGGTTTTGCCGGGTACTCCGGTTTACTCCCACCATTCAAAGATACGCTGCTGCCTAGCTTAATTGGCCTGTTGAGTAAATTGTCCCAAAAAGTGTGCCCTGCAACTTACTTGCATCACATCCCGGGTATTCTCCCGCCCTGGGCCCTCTGTTGGCTGGGATAGGTTGCAACCCCCCCCCCCACATTGTCCAGGATTAAGCGAATATTGATAAATATATGAACCGCAAAACATCCTACAAAAAACCTTAGAGGTGAGTACTATACATGAGTGTAATAGATTTGTAGAACACTCGCGAATGAGATGCATTAGGGCCGACGGGGAGCATCAAAGTGTGAAAACAAAAGGTCGAAGCAATAACAGGTCTACATGGCTACGATTTTGTTAAAGCGGTTTGCTTTCGAACAATGTTGTCGAGCATCAAGTGGAAGCAACGATTGGTCGACGCAACTGTGAGTACTAACTGGTCAGGGTGAATAGACTGCCAGGGCACACATAACGCTTTGCTTAAGCCATGATCCGCGCAGTTTGCTTTGAATCGCTCGTGGTCTGCAAATTATAAACGTGTAGTCGACTGATATGAAGCATATTTTACTTGTATTACATTTTTAATCCTTTCTCACTGTGCATGTCTATCTATCCTGTCCGTCCACCCGTAACTACATACTATTCATGTCTCTGTCCTCGAGGTAGACGTCGTGTCGTTATGCCTCTCCTTGTGTCGTGTCGTTATGCCTCTCGTTGTGTCGTGTAATGGCACACCGATTACGTGGAGTAGGCCTACTTGGATATTTATTATGCAATCTTCATGTGTAACATGCATCTTGCACTTTTTTAACACCTTGTAAAACTACAAATTGAGAGTTCTGATTACACTTAGGATTATAATTTATTATATTATGCAAAAAAAAACCCAAATTTGTTTTATTTTTGCTGATTTTCCGTTGTCGTTGTTGTTGGCGTGCCGTTCTCTCCACAGCTCTATGCAGCGCTTTGTGACCCTCGGGTGAAAAACACTCTATAAATGCCATTATTATTATTAAGCCTCAAAGTCCGGGGTGAGTATTATACTTAGGTGCGTATTATAATTGAGATTTTCTGGAATACATACAGCAACATCGCTCCGACAGGCAGACTAATGCCCCAGGTCACATTTGCAAATGAATGAGACTATTATTGTCTCCTGAGCGCTCACCTGTTGAAAAAAAACTTGAAACTATTGTGCCTTTCACCATTTTGCCCACAACTATTGTGGAAAGCAGATTTAAAACCTTAAATAGGAAATAACGTTGCATTAACTGATGTACATAAAAGCTGACTATTGCATCATCTAGGTATGAAAATGAATACTTTTTTCTTCATTTAAAACAATTCAATGTTACAAGACACCAAAAGCAGTCGCTTTGCTAAAAATAAATAGTTTTATCGAAAACAAATCCACAGTGTGAGACGAAACACTTTATAATCGTTTGTTTTGAAAATGCCTTGCTGACCTCAGCAGCTCGATGTTTCCACTTCCAAGTGCTTAAAACGTGGACTGCACAGCAGTGCCCAGGAAGGATGATGCATCTTAATATCCACACAGAACCCACTTCCAAGCCTGCTAATCGCTCTAACATTGCAACATGTATATATAAGCCCCAGTGTGAGCAGTTAGGCAATGAAAGATGATCTCTCTGATGCAACGTACAAAAATACAGCTCTAAGCAATGAAAGTGTGAACTGTTACAGCATAGAACAGAAACCAATGATCAAACGAACGCTCTTGCCCGCCTGTTAATGCATAGCACTGCTGCATTATTTCTCGTGTCCAATTTTCTCTGATTACCCTTTCCACACTTCCTTTCAATGGGAAATATGTCATCCATTCGGCTGTACATTGACCACGTACACAACGGATCTACTCTTCAAAATAAATAAAATCGAAATTTCTAACTATATTGGGTAATCCAATAGCAAAGACTTTGAATATTCATGTGGGCTAACCTCTTTGAATGCTTCAGCACACTTAAAATCCATTCTTTGACTTACTGCCGAATGTGTTAATTCCTTTAGTGGTCTATAATCATTCTTATTGGTTTACATTCTTATGGTCTGCAAATTCTTATCGTTAAAATCACATTATTCATTAGAAATGCATTTAAAAATTGTCTGTTGAAAAAAATTGTTGGGTATTCATGTGAGAAAAATACCTGCCAAATGAAACTGCACTGGACCTGTGGTATGATTCTCAGTTCCCTATCTGCTATTCCCATAACACACGTCTGCAAAAGCCATTAAATCTCTATGGTGTTATTCAAAAGTGTAAATAATTTTGTGCATGTCAGATAAATGACAATTTTGAACTCTACTTGCTGATAAGGTGCACTTAAAATACCCAAATACTTTTTTTGTACAAGTATGCAAGTTGTCATTTTTTAAATAATGTGCGACACCTCGGCTCTGCAATTATTAAGTATGCTTTGTTAAATATACTTAGTGGGCTCATCTCAAGCATTAGTCTTTTTCAGAGCAATGTACAGTAATGAGCTGCTCAACAAATTAATTAATTACATTTTACATTGGAGTGACTTTTTTTTTTATGCAGAAAAACTAATTTTACTTGCAGGGTCGACTCGACTCCACTTTTGGAATAAATGATTTACAAAAGTAATTTTTTTAATCCACACAATGGACATGGGCAGCAGATACCTGGCCCACATGTGTCAATTTATGCTCAAAAGTATTCCTCAATTACTACACCAGGAATGTATTACTCAATTAATTCATGAATACAATATCAACATCGATCAATGCTACTACAGTACAGCCACAGCCTGTGAAATGTGTGGTGCAATACACACTTACCCAGCTGTCCCCCATGGTAAAACTGTACAGTCCACGGTACTAGCTGATATACATGTAAAATTAGGAAGATCTTCCTGACGTGGTTAAAATACTCTATATTGAAATACTGAGTGTTTTTTTTCTTTTTGATTATTTTGTTTAATGCAAAATGTATAAAAGGGTGAAGATTATTTTGTGCTGAATGTTTTTCCCCGTTTCATGTTTTCTGAAGACAGTTGCTCCAAAAGCATGTTCATTTTTGATCTGAAAATATAAATCCAAACGATGGACAAGAACGTTAATAAATGTGCAACCATGTAACGCAAATAGCTGTTTTTTTCTACGATTGCTGCCGTTACCAAATGTAAAACAAGTATTCTTGAATCATATCGTTAACGAAAAATGGCGACAATTCATGAAATCACAAGTGGGATGATACATTGCATTCATACCGAACACCTCTTAACTGAATGGCTCAATTAAAGTTACAGGAAAAGTAAATATATAATAAAACAGGCATATTATAACAGACCGCTATTTACTAACAAGTGGAATCTCTTGCGTTACCCATCACAATGAGCTGACTCCCATTCACTGTGCAGCTTGATGACACAGGTTTTTGTTGTGTATTGATTCATTTAGACAAACGATTGACAATTATCCCTGCTTTTGAAAAAAAAATTCGACACAACATAACGGTGTTTGAAAAGCATGCTTTGGAACAGTGCACTATACTTCACAGGTGCAGTATACTGCAATATATTGTAGGTTTTCACGGCTCAATATGACAATTTCTCTTCACAGCTATTCTTTAGGGATAACCATATCGAGCGTTCCTGCTATTGCGCGTCTCTGCTCCCTGCTGGAGGCAGAAAACCTGATGACCTCTCCAACATGGGAGGAGAAGCATCATGAAGTGGGGAGCAGGAATGCTCAACACAAGATATTTTGAAAGAAAAGCTATGCAGAGCAATGCTCTTGCACATGGTTTAGTCACAAAATACATCTCAGTTTATTGTTAGGCAGTGTGGCTCCATTTGCATCTCATTACATTTGCACCCAGTACATTTAAGGCTACTGCTGACCTACAAATGCCAACACTGCAAAAAGAGGACTTAAAATACACTAGTAAAATATACCCTTGCATGAACAAAGTGTTTTTCTCGCCTCTCACTTTGTGCGGGTTTTGCCAAATGTGTGGATACGTCTCCAGCTAAACTGGATTGCTTCCTACATCTCAGGTCCTGCTGTGCAATTCACAGAGGGTAATAAGGGCACAACAATAATATGCAACTGCACAGCAGACACTCATGAAGTGCCAGATATTTGACAACACTGCAAAGTGCCATTTAAATACTGCACCAACATTTTCATGTCACATTTAGGCGAGAGCATCTCCTATGTCTGGGGAAATTATTGCATCACATATAAGCGAAATGTAAATTTATGGCATGTCCTTGTAAAAAGTTATTTAGTCAGGTTGCGAATTACCCTTATTTACTACCATTCCAGATATCAGCATAACTGTATATTCCACTTATGACTGCTCATAAAAACACACATATGAATGTGGAATCTATCCAAAATGAAAGTGTCAAGAATACCATCTGAAATTAATCCAAGCACCTAGTTCCATTACTGTACACATACTGTATTTTAAACTTTTAAAATATTTGCAAACTATTTTTTTGAAAACAGTTCTTGGTGCTTAAGTAAAATTTATTTTAGAGACACGTTAAGGCAGAATATGCACTTCAAAGAGTAAACTGCTCCATTTGTAAAGTATGCAATGAAATGGAAATACAGAACTTATCCAAGGCAATAAAAAAAATACTCCCTTTGTAGCACTGTGTTGTATGAGCTTGATTTTCGTGAAATTGTGCTGATGTCAGCGAAATTGTTGTGATGTCTCAATCTTAAAAACAAACTTTCCATTCAACATGAGTTTGGCAATTACATTACTATTTGTTTACGTCTAATGAACTAAAAATTCACAGATATAAAATGTATTCATGCACATAACCAAGTGAGTTGCTCAAAAGTAAAAAAGACAAAACCGGTGTAAAGGTAAATTTCACTTTACGAGAAACCATCACTATTTCACAGTAAGCGTAAATGATTTGGTAAAACAAATGTCTCAATATTGCAACTGAATATAGTGCTTTATTCCCCAACAACTTACATTAGCAGTTGGAGGACACAATATGTATCATTTGTTACTGAAGTATGATGATATGCATTTGAGCTAGGTCGATGAAACGGTACAATGCACACATGCTTGGCAGTGTGAAGATTTTACCGCATTACTTTCATACCTCTGTAGCTCTGCACGTCTTCTGTGGCTTTAGTGAAACACATTTAATCTAGATTTAAGACAGTGGAAATATTTGCCAATATTCGGAGTGTGATTTATTCTCAATGGGTTTTTTGTCAGCCACCTAGTTGTAAGCAACCCAAGTACATAAGGAACATGTCTTGAGCTGGGTTATCTGATTAGCTATCGATTGATATATTGAACAAGGACAAAGACGTGAACTCATAAGTGATGGTGATGGTAAGATGCGCATACCAGAAGTTCCAAGAGTTGCCCCCCATTCAAACTTCTGTAGTGGCATGGAAGACTGGGGTTTATGCAGCTGTGCGAGAAGTTGCGCGGTGTATGGGAGAGAGGCGTGGCTAATGAAGATGGAGAATAAGTCATAGTTGACGAGAATGGAGATGAGAATGGTCAGGTGGAGGTGCAGAGAGTCGGAAGTGAGAGGAAGATGAGTATAGAGTTGAGAAAGGATTAGTGTGGAGGTGATGGGCAATGCGGTGAGAAGAAATAGACTCTGATGGTTTAGGCTTGTGGAGCGGAAGTCTGAAAACAATCAGGAGACCGAATAAGACATGGACGGAGGTGGCGACAAACAAAATTAGAAGAATTGACCTCACCTCCAAGGACATGCTAGGATTGTGATTGGTGCAGGAAGCGAATTTGGAAACAACTGGCCAACAGAGATAGAGCTCGATAAAGGCCATATTAACCAGGAGTGTGTGATTACTCTAGCCATTATGTTCTAAGGCACATGACACGTGCAAATACTCATGCAGGTAAGATATATACACATCTCGACAGAATGATGGGCACATCGATTGCAGAACAAGTGCAAATTACAGATATTACAATATCCACCCTATGCATCGTACCATTATCGTGGTGGAGGCGTTTGCATTTTACAAATGAATCCCAGTGCTATGTCGCCTGGAGTCCAGAAACCCTACTAGGGTTTTGCTTGGTGAACAAGTCTGGAGTCCAACATTTCTGCTCGGGTCCCACTTGGTTAACAGGTCTGGAGGAATGTTCCAGACACATAACAATCTAAACACCCTTTGACCTAGGGAAGTTGGTGACAGGAGGGATATCTGGTCGTAAAAATCTGCTCCATTACCTCCACTATTGGGGGACAATCTGGGTCAACCTGAATAGTGGCCATTTAAACTGGCAACAAAATAATAAAAGTTACAAAAGGTGATGCAGTGAGCAGCGCTGCCGCCTCACATCAAGAAGTCCCGGGTTTGATTCCCGGCTCGGGTGCCTTTCTGTGCAGAGTTTGCGTGTTCTCCTCTTGCCCACATGGGTTTTTGCCTTGTACTCCGGCTTCCTTCCACCGTTCAAAGACATGTTGCTGCCTAGGTTAATTAGTCTCCTGAGTAAATTGCCTCCAAAAAGTGTGCCCTGCGATGTATTGGCATCACATCCTGGGTGTTCCCCCGCCTTGTATCCTCTGTCGGCTGGGATATGTTCTGGACCCCCGCAACCATGTACAAGATTAAGTGATTATTGATAATGAATGAATGAGCAATAAAGTAAGATGGGGTATAAGCAAATGGATAAGATTTGATATGATATAAGCCAAAGGTGGTAAGATGGCTATCGCAGGAGATGGAGCAATGAGTTTAACCCCTGCATCAGAACGTGATGGAGTTTATTATTTCCCAAATCTCAGGAATGATGATGTTGGAAAGCTTTCATTAAGCAGTGAATGAAACATGGCTGATTGTGATCAATAATATTTTTGATGCCTAGAAAAACCTCACTTAAGCTCACGATTGTCTCATTGAGGGTCACTGTTTGCTATATTATGGAGTCATTTTGGATACAGTCTAAATAGCACACTAAATAAGAAAATATCTGGCCTTGATATCTTGCCTTTGCACTCTATTGCTAGTGCTCAAAAACACCAATGTCTCTTTGCCAAAAACACCAATGTTCCTTTGCCAAACCTTGTCACTTAATTAAATTATCTCAACGTGTCTCGTTTTTCCCTTCCACCAAACCCAACTCATCACAGCTGTTCATTTCAAAGTAATGTACAAAAAAATTACATGCAGTTGCTGTGAGTAATATCAAAACTTTTAGGTTGCCTTCTCCCCTGTTTATGTTTTGGGACAGGTGACTGAATTTGTTCGATTAAGTGGCAAAGCACTTGGTGATAAGGGCAACGAGGGACCATAAAAATGGGTTGTGTATCGATCTGAAAGCAAATTGGCCATGTTGGGTCATGGGCTGGGTGATACCTTCCTGGTCCCAGCCCTCCGACACGCCCGCCAGCTCATAGTGCTTCTTGCGCAGTCCGCCTAGGTGCTCACGCTCCTTCTGCAGCAGGCTCTCAAGCTCCAACACCCGCACCTGAGCACAATCATTATCCATGGAAACAATCCTCAGAACTTCACATCGCAAAAATCAGTTTTGTATATTAAGTCCAAACATATATTTTCAATGCAAAAAAATTGTATGTGGACATGAAGAGAACACACAAACTCTAAACAGAAAGATGCTCAGATGGAAATCAACCCACCCTGCCTTGGGCGAGACTAATTTCTGTGAGGTATGGATGTTACCACCACACCACCCTGATAGGCAGTTCCCAAGAATTAAATATAAAGTCGTGATTTGATTAGAGGATTAGGATGTGACTTAGGGGTTGGGATTCGATTTAACAATCGATTCCATTTTTATTCACATTGACATGCAATGTCGGCACCTTCAGTAGCTAAAGGGGTCATGGGAACCAATTGCCTGCAACATATACATGAATATATATAACAGGGCTATACATCGGTCTGCTCACCGATCATTTCCTGGCCTCTCATTGGTTTACCAACTCGGAGCTTACCAGGTTATTGCCACCTAGCCGTCAGCACAGATATGGCCTGGGGCAATGGAGGCTGCCTTAAAGGCTAACATAAAATAAGCTGAAACATCCAATTTGATAAATATACCATGAACATAACCATCAATTTCAGAGGTCTCCAAAACGTGTCAAGCTTGCCTTAATCGTCAACAATGCATACATTCAAACTAGCAACAATAAATTTAAAAAAAAGACTAGTGTGAGGTGATGAGGCTTGGGTCTGCTGGATGACAAAGTGAGGTTGCTGTGGCTTGAATGTGGGTTGAGTGTGGGGATTGTGGCCTAACTGATATGCAGTGTGAGTGGAGTCATCCATCTTCACCCTCTAGATCCCAGCAGAAACCGCCACCTTACCTGGGAGTCCATCTCTTGTCTCTTCACTTGAGTCAGTGTCATGCTCGAGAAATCCATTGTGTCTGCAACAAAACAAAATAATTTTTCCATATAGCCCAAACTGGGGAAAACATAAAAATCACACAATCATGGAACCCCAATACATTTTGACTTGCATACACAACAAAGGTAAAGACAGTGCAACAAATCCACATTTTCACCAGATAGTATAGTTACACATTAAACACATTTGTTTTGCCAAAACCCATTTCAGAACCAAACATACATGCCGCTTACACTTTACATTCCTGAAATCATCATTCATAGCCCAGAAGATGTATAACCTTTGATATTCAACCACATTTGGCAGAAATGGCAGTGCTTTGGATGATAAGTGGAACAAGCTGGAGGAAGCAGAGGCAGCCAAGGAAATTTAATGATTATCAGCAAACAGCTCAGAAAGGGAGATTTCTCAGAGACAAGCGATCCTAAAAAAGACAAAGCGTATCCATGCTTGAGCACCATCGATGCAGTAAACAAATAAAGCAAAATTATGAATTCATAGGTAGTATATGAATTTGGATATTTTTGTAGAACGTCTACAGAAAGGCCAAGAAGAAAAGCAAGAAGAGTCTGATACACAGATTTAGTGAAGCTGCATCTATTAGGATACATTTTTAAAAGAGCACCAGCATTAACTACAAGCAGAGTAAAGAACAGGGAGATTGCTAATAATGAAAAACTACATGAGGAAAAAAATCTGTGAATTCCTTGATGGGACACAACTACGTCAAGATTTATCTAAACTCAATTTCTTCACTTGCAATTGAAACATAAATATATATTGCAAGGGCCAAACTTGGAGAGATTTAAGCAGATCCGCTATAGTGCAGTGAACATGCCAACAGGAACTGTGATACCAGAGCACAGAAGTGATTTTCACATGAATTTTAAACACTGTGTCAAACAGATTCTACATAACTAATGTATTTTGCATTGAAAATGTAAGAATAGGACAACATTGTAGGTTGTGTACATAATTTTTGACTAAAATATACAAGGAAAAAGGTACAGCGAAGCAAATTGCTTGCTCACCCAACAACAGATGAAAGGGCATCCACAAACTGTGGACAGTCCTCTCTGGAGAGTATTTATTTTGGCCTATTCCACACTGGCCAGACATCTTGGAAACTATGGAATTGCTGACACTTTATACCACCACACCTAACCTCCTGCCAGACTTCATTGTGACGGGTGAAAAGTGCTCTAGAAATGCAATTATTATTATTATTATTAAGTGATATGCCCATTGATAGATAGGTGGGAAGAGGGTAGGAGGTGGGGATTTGAGAATATTGACCCATTATTTCAAATGCACCTTATTTATAAGCGCGTAACAAAGAACTTTTAAGTTGGGTCAACGAACAGTCTGGTAAACGTCCACCAAGCACAGCCAATCAGTAAGGGTTTGTCAGCTGGACACAACATGTAAATTCTTTACCATTTCAGCATGCGGCTGCTTTAGAGAGCACACTCACAATTTATGTGACAAAAGATGACCAATCGGCTATTGGGCGGGGGTGAGTTTCTAACACTTTTATGGGACCCACCCCAAAAGTACTTTTATTGCCTATGATATTGGTCACGAAAGCATTTATAAAAAGCATATAATATAAATGTATTTTTAATATCAACAGACCAAAGCAGGTTATCACTCTGCTAGTCATTATTTCCATTCATTATCAATAGCCGCTGAATCCGCGCGGGGGGGGGGTGGCAAAGCCAGAGCCTAGCCTATCCCAGCCGACAGAGGGCGCAAGGCGGGGGAATACCCAGAATGAATGTGATGCCAGCACATCACAGGGCACACTTTTTGGGCAATTTACTCAGCAGGCCAATTAACTTACGCAGCAGCATGTCTTTGGACACACATATAACATTTATAAAATTCTAAATAAGCAATTTGAGTAAGTCCACATTCAACATGCAGGATTTTGCAATATATATCATATACAATGAAGCCATTTTTATGAGGCCACATACAAGTAAAACATTCGAAAATCCACGCCCACCCGAGAACCGATCAGCAAGATTTTTGTTCCGTGAACTGAACGTGCCAATTTATTACTACTTCAAAACACAAGTGTGTCATCGAGAGCAAAATCAACAATAATAACAATACAGTATGACATATCCTGGCAATTGCAACCACTTTCATCAGTTTTGCCTCCAAGTGTGAAGATGCTGTTATACACAGGGCATAATGTGGTTAACGTTGGAATACAATTGTCACATCTATGTTGGAGTACTTAGTTCTATCTCGTTGTCATTGTCATCCCCATTATTATCAGTACCTGCTTAACCTGTATAGCATAGTTGGGGAGGGCTGGAGCCTGTTACAGCAGACATGAGGCACAAGGCAGGGCAATACTAAAGATGGTGTGCCCGTCCATAGCAGTACACGAGGTACAAATTAGTCGAGTCACTTAACTGAGGTTGCATGTCTTCTGACTCGGAGAAAACCGGAGTAGGGACAGCACAGTGGGGGGTGGCGCGGCAGCACGGAAAGTAGTGCTGTGGTGCAGCGAGTAGCGCTGCTCCGTCACAGCAAGAGGGTTCCAAGTTCGGTTTCTGAATTGCGTGCCTTTCTGAGTAGAGTTTGTGTGTTCTTCCCGTGTCCACGTGGGTTTTGGCCGGGTACTCCAGTTTCCTCCCATCATGCAAAGACACGCTGCTGCCTAGGTTGGCTTCCTGTGTAAATTATCCCAAATAAGTGCACTGCGATATACTGGCGTCACATCCTGGACAGAGCCCCGCCTTGCACCCTATGTCTGCCGGGAGAGGATCTGACCCCCCACGACCCTGTACAGGATTAAGCGGGTACTGATACTGAACTGAAAACCAGAGTATCCAGTGAAAACCCATGTGTACTTAACATAATTCAATATAAAGTAGTCGGATTAATAATCCAGCACAAATTCACTGCACTCAATTACCAGCAATCAGCCATCTCCTTATCTCTCTTTTATCACTATTACCATGATGATTGCTTCGAAAAGCTGCTCTCTCGGGACAGCCGCGTCGATGGCTCTCTCTCCTCTCCTCGCGACGTTTCGCCTCACA
>JAZEWT010000002.1:23280597-23300351 GCA_036362905.1 Mordacia mordax | reverse complement strand
GAAAGGCACCCGAGCCGAGAGATTCGAACCCGGGATCTTCTTGCTGTGAGGCGTCAGCGCTAACCACTGGGCCACCGCGCCGCCCAAGCTGAATACTTTCTCATGCATATTGCATTAAACCACCATAGTGCCAGTCGAAACATTTTCCTTTCTGCAACTTCCCAAGCTCTGCTCGACTTTTGGAATTATCTCGCAGAGATTCTCGTCCCAATCTCATATAACCCCTCACTCAATCCAATTAACGTATTAACTTTGATCTGACACATTCATGCATGTTGAAGCTGCCTCCAGTGTTGGTATGCAAATCATCATGCATTGAGCCATGAAAACCTAAACCAGTAACACAACCTGAATAGTGGTGTTTGTTGCTAGCGGCTTGGAGTGTTGGGCCTTTGGACTCGTGCTCAGCAAATGTACAAAAAACGCCTAATCCTATTCTTAAATAACGTGTGAAGCGCATTCTCATAATAGCGATTTTGTATAAACACGAGACCCGGATGTCGGGTACAAAGGCGTGTTTTTGCCGCTCCGATATCTGATGGATAAACCATTATATTTTAGTAATTTTAATAATAATTGCACTTCTGGAGCGCTTTTCACCCTAGGGTCACAATGCGCTGCACAGAGGCGGTGCTCCGCTCCCTGGCTTGAAGCTCCCCACGGACTGTATTTGAAGCAGCCTAAATCACTTTATTATCGTTACCTTGATTTTATTTCTATTTCCTTTAATTCTACTTCTTCATCCTTAATCAATATATTTTTTACGCTAAAACCATTGGTGCCTTCTCGATGAGAGCAACTGAAGCCTCGACACGTGTTGCAAGAGCTGGGCGCCCCCTTCAACTGCGCCTCTCCGCTCGCTTGACTCAGTATCTGTACCTCACTCGATTCGCAGTAAAACGCCATGCTCACCCTCACCCCACCTGACCCGAGGTGCTGTTGCTGTACACTATTAACTGCGAGTCCTGGAGGTGAGTTTTCTGCAGGTCATTCTGGATGTGTTTTTAATCAGTTTTTTAAATAGTATATTTTGTTTTAATCTTTTTCTTAATTCTTATTCGTCTAAATCATTACTTTAACGTTGTGTATTGCCGTTCAATACTCTGTAATGATGTAGGTTTTCACGGCTCTATGCATGATGATTGCTTCGAAAAGCTGCTCTCTCGGGACAGCCGCGTCGATCGCTTCCTCTCCTCTCCTCGCGACGTTTCGCCTCACACGCCGGAGGCATCCTCAGGCGCAGTATGTGTGTGTAGTGCCTGTTGCTCATATATATTTGTGGGTGCTATGTATGTGTAGTCATCTTTGTTGTATGGGGTCTACATCTGAACCACATTAACACTAATCTCCTTGTACTATTCACACCCCGGAACTGCAATAACCCCCTCCTGCTTTGTCTGTGGCTAGTCCCCTAATTTGCATCTCATGAAAGAACCTCCCACACACCTTGTGATCCCCCTCTGATATCCACAGCCCATAGCTTTATATCTGTGCATGACTGACTTCAATAACTGGCCTCCAGGTTTGGCTAAGCTTTATATTCATTTCTTGTTTGCGGCTCATTATCTTTCTTGTCTTGTGAATCTCAATTGCTTCACGAATTAATCTTGGACATTTATGGCAGATGGCTGCTAGTACTCGTATCTTATAAAAATCGATTCTATGTTGTTTATCTACACGACGTGCTGCTGTTGCTGATTCATCCGTGTGCCGCAAACGTACTGCCACCTCGTGTTCTCTTTTTCTTGTGGCTATTGTTCTTCCTATTTGTCCGATGTATACTTCCTCACAGTTGCTGTGAGGAAGGTCCTTGAATGTGCCGTAGCCACACAACTCCAGCAAACACGTTCTGAACAATGACCTCCTCGACCCCTTCCAATCTGGGTTCAGATTCAGCCAGAGTACTGAAAGCGCTCTGGTAAAAGTATTTGACGACTTACTCATCGCTGCTGATAAAGGCTTACCAAGTATTATTGTCCTCCTGGACCTGAGCGCTGCCTTTGATACCGTTGACCACCTGATCTTACTTGAGTGATTGGAGGGTATAGGAGTCTCTGGCAGTGCCCTGCATTGGCTGAGCTGCTACCTGTCCGACTGGAAACAGTTTGTCAGCCTCAGAGGACAAAACTCAAGACATCATCCTGTTTTGTATGGAGTTCCTCAGGGTTCAGCTCTTGGCCCACTCCTCTTCTGCATCTACATAAACCTCTTGGCCATATCCTGCACAGCCTCAATCTCAGCTACCATTGCTATGCCGATGACATCCAAATATATATCCATGCAAAGTCATCCATCAATGCGTCTGGTCTTTGTGCACGTCATCCTGTCAACTGGAAAGGTCTGGCTCAATTAAAATTTTCTCAAACCAAATGGCGACAAAACAGAAGTTTTGCTGGTCGGAACCCCAGACCAACTGTCTCAGGCTGAACCTATCCAATTGATGCTTGACGACCAGACCAGTGTAGTTGCTAAGGCAGTCCAGAGTCTAGGTGTGACTCTTAATTCCGCACTCACTTTTGAGATATGCATCAACAAGGTGACGACGATAGCCTATTGTCATCTCAGAAATATAGCCAGACTGAGCAACATCCTATCACCTGCTGATGCTGAGAGGCTAAGACATATCTTCATCTCCTCACGAATCGATTTCTGCAATGCACTGCTCCCTGGCACCCCTGCCTATCTGATAAATCATCTCAAATGTGTGCAGAATGCGGCTGCGAGAGCCCTCACTCGCACACCCTTCCACGATCACATTTTCCCAGTATTGATGTGTCTCCACTGGTTACCTGCAAAATGCAGGATTGAATTCAAGATCCTCCTTCTCACATGCAAGGCTCTCACTGGCGTTGCTCCGACGTACATCCGTGACATACTTCAGGCACCCTCCTCAACACGACAACTTAAATCCTCCAATACAGGCTTGCTGCATGTGCCCAGGTCGCACCGCCATTCGTTGGGTGACAGACTTCTCACGTACTGCTCCAAGGCTCTAGAATGCCCTTTCACTGGAGATTCATTCAGCTGAGTCCTTGGGCATCTTCAAATCTCGTCTCAAGACTCACTTGTTCCGTAGAGCCTTCAAGTCCTCTGACTAGAACTGTTGATTTGGCTCAGTGTTTGTCGTGCCGGGATTATGGCTTTCTGCTGACCTGCGCCTGCTTGGAAACATTTATTCCTTCTTTGTTGAGGAATGATATTTTTTTCCACTTACTTTATGTCCTTCTATAATTTATTGCTACTATTTAACTTTCAGTTGAACTGACCTGATGTTGTTGTTAAGTTGTTCTCTCTACTGCCCGGATTTGTAAAAAAAAAAAACCCAAAAAACATTATTTGGTGATTTTTCATTCTGTCGTTGTAAACATGCCGTTCTCTCCGCAGCTCTGTGCAGCGCTTTGTGACCCTCGGGTGAAAAGCGCTATATAAATGCAATTATTGTCAAAGGATGCCCATGACACAAGTCGTGCAGCTCATTGGGCCCTTCTCTCTGAAATAAAATATTCCAATGAACAGCATAAATTTATCCAAATTTCAAAACTTAAGTCAACTAAATAAACTCACAATTGGCATGAAAATAAGCTGGCAAAAGCCCAGTACCTTTCTCCTCAATCTGAGCCTTTCCAGACTTGGTGGAGGCTACCACTCCAGCCGTAGCCTCGTTGACGGTGCGTGACGCCTGCTGAAGCCGCTGCAGGTTGCTGCTGCCCTTGTCCGCTTTCACCTGGTGCCGGCGACGGTAAAACATAATGGAGAGCCAGTCGTTACATTCTCGCCGCTGCATTTGTATGCACATATGCTCGGGCAATCAATTTAAACCAATCGTGAATAGTTTCACATTTTAATTATTGCCACAGCGAGGGCATAACTTATCTTGTTTATCACACTTAACACCTTCCGTGAGGACAGCACAGTGAAATTACACACCTAATAATGTGCGTAAAATACCGACCGTGACTTTAAATACACTTCTGAAATGTTTATAGTGACCGATAAATTGTGCAAGCCCTAATTAAAATTCAAATTAATTAGAAGCAGTTGTGCTTATTTAGCATTATAATTGTATTACGACACGAAGAGTAAGAAAATCTGTACACATAAAAAGGAATAATCCTTTTTAAGTGTGATCAACGTCTTACTGTTTAACACAATAGATCACTTCATAATTGTAATAGTGCCAATGTGGGTGAAAAGATAACGGTCTTGCGTATTACCAAAGAATAGAGCATAAAACATTTAAAAATATCAGACAGCCGCACTGGGAGGCTTAAACCTTAATTGAAAACGAATTTGTCACTACATAAATTATGTGCTGCTTTAAAAAAACTCAACATGTGAAAATAAGCCAGCAGATGACAAAGTTAAAACAGTTGTTACGATGCTGAAATTGCACGGTGTATTGTAGTGAGATGCATTGGCACCTTTAAAAAAATCTCAAGAAAAATAAACAATGAAGATGGTTCCAACGCACGCAATCAGGCCCCAGCACATGGGTTAGGGAGCTGCTGATTACACCAACACCCTTTATCCTCCTACCTTGGAGGCGGCCACCAGCTGAGCCGTGCTTGCCGCTATCTCGTGCGAGCACACCATCAGCTCCTCGAACTTGCCATTACCTTTCAAAACCTCGTCAGCTGCATCCCTTCATACACAGCGGATATGCGTGTGAGCGCGCGCGCGCACATAAAGACACATGCACAGACACGAAATAAACGCGCTTCTGTGAGCTAAACATGTTCAGGCACCATCTGAAGCCCTAGTTTGACAAGCTGAAGATTGGTGAAATGCTTCAACAAGGACTTCTTTGAAAATATTGTAAAGTTGAGGCTTCAATTTGATTTTGTTCACCCATTGTTTATTTATCTCTCCCATGTAATTATGACCTTGAATTTGTTTATATTAAATGTGGCACTTCCTTATTAAGGGTGGCACGGTGGCACGGTGGCACGGTGGAACCATGGCCTAGAAGACACCTCACAGCAAGAAAACCATGGGTTTGATTCCCCGGCTTGGGTGCCATCCTGTGTGGAGTTTGAGTGCTCTCCCCGTGCCTGCGTGGGTTTTTACTGGGTATTCTGGTTTCCTCCCACGATCCAAAAACACGCTGCTGCCTAGGATAACTGACCTGTTGAGTAAATTACCCCAAAACGTGTGCCCTGTGATGTACTAGAGTCACATCCTGGGTATTTCCCTGTCTTGCACCATCTGCTGGCCAGGATAGGTTACACCCCTCCACGACCCTGTACAGGATTAAGCGGGTACTGATATCAGATGAATGAATGACTTCCTCATAAAGACTACCTTCCCCTTTTCATTTGTATCCAAAGCTTACCCTTCCATTTTTGTCATCACTATTTAATATTCCACCTAACACATACCTATACAGCTTTATTTAAACAGCAATTCACGTGCATTTTTCAATGGTGTCAATCTCTAATTTGATGATTGCTTCGAAAAGCTGCTCTCTCGGGACAGCCGCGTCGAACGCTCCCTCTCTCCCCATCGCGACGTTTTGCCTCACGTTGGAGGCATCCTCAGGCATCCACTGCTTCAAAAAGCATCCTCAGGCACAATCATCGAGCATCAAGTCGTGAAAACCTACATCATTACAATCTCCTATTTGTAAGTTAAATTACTTACACGTACCTGTCTAAAGCAAATGCAACAGAGAAAATAAAATCACCATCTGACATCCACATGCTGTGGCTGCTATGCAGTAAAGTAGTGTGACATTTAACATAAGCCACCAGAGACTGATACATCAGCGATATATGTGTATATTAATGCTGCTCTCTAAAGCACCATGGGGGATCAGTTTCTCACACTGAATAATGAGCCTGCCTTACCGGGCTCTCGACTAGAATACTGGTACTTTAATTGTATAACTAAACTGAACACAACATGTCAACAGAACACTACATAACACATTCAAAGTGATTTCCTAATCAAATTGGCATCCCGCAAAGCCAGCGGTAGAAGTTTTTACGCGAGTCTATCCACACAAAAAGTGCTTATTACATCACTTCGCCACAGTCAGTTTATCACAACCTTCCTCTGATTGCAAGCTACTCACTCGACCACTGAGCCACGTGGATGGTTGTACAGCATATTACTCTAGAAGAAATTACAATAGATGCCATTTGATACATATACAGAACTTAGGATATTATATTTATTGTACACAATATATTTTAATGATGTAGGTTTTCACAGCTCAATGCATGATTGCATCAAAAAGCTGCTCTTTCAGGATAGCCCTGTTGATCGTGCCCCCTCTCCTTCACGACCTTTCGCATCACATGTTGGAGGCATCCTCAGGTACTTTGTGTGTGTGTCCCACGTATGACTCCTATTTATATGTAGGTACCCTGTATATGTTAAGACCCATCGACAACGTTTATTTATTCCAGGAACAATGGAAGAAGTGCGGGGGTCCATTTCAAAGGGTTCCATTGTCTTGCTCGCATATTAGTCGCATTAACAAAATCCAATTCTGTCTCTGACTCACCTACTAGCTTGTATATCATGAAAGCCTGCCCAGTTTTCCAAACACTTGGTGATTCTCTTTTGATGTCTGTAATCCAGAATGTTATAGCTGTACACTGCTGATTTTAAAAACTGGCCTCAAAGTTTGGCTGAGCTTTATTCTAATTTCTTGTTTGCGGTTCATAGTATTTTCTGTCTTGTGAATCTCTATTGCTTCATGGATTAATCTTGGGCAGCAGTGCATCTGCTGCATATGGATGAATCAGCAACGGCAGCACAGTGTAGACAAACAACACAAAATCAATGTTTACAAGATGCGAGTACTAGTGGCTCTCCGCCACAAAGGCCCAAGATTAATCCGTGAAGCAATAGAAATTAACAAGACAGAAAAGACTATTAACCGCAAACAAGAAATAATAATAATTGCATTTAAAGAGCGGTTTTCACCCGAGGGTCACAAAGCCCTGCACATGCCCAACATTTAATACTGTTATTCGAAGTCGCATGTTGTTTTACTGATCTTTATTTCATAATTTCAAGTTTCATCACCTTCAGTCATTATATTTTGTTGTGTGTTCCAACTGAGTCTCTTCAATAATTGTTATTTTGTTCAGCAAACTTTTATACAAAATCAATGTCCTGTGTATTTTTAAACGTGATTGTTGCTTTCTTTTGTTGCTGACAAAATGAGAATAAAGCTCAGCCAAATCTGGAAGCCAGTTTTTAAAATCAGCAGTATACAGCTATAAAACTCTGGACTACGGACATCAGGAGAGAATCACCAAGTGTTTGGAAAACTGGGCAGGCTTTCATGATATAGAAACAAGTAGGTGAGTCAGAGGTGGAACTAGATTAAGTTAAAGTGCTTCTAAAATTCGAGCAAGACAAAAGAACCCTTTAAAATGGACCACTTCTTCCATTGTTTCTGAAAGAAAGCAACGCTGTAGAAGGGACTTAACTTATACATAGTACCTACATATAAATATGAGTCATACACGGGACACACACACACAGCACCTGAGGATGCCTCCAACGTGAGGTGAAACGTCGCGAAGGAAGGGAAGCGATCGACGGGGCTATCCTGAAAGAGCAGCTTTTCGAAGCAATCATCAATATATATTTACATAAAAAATATTCTATATGGAAAACATTAATTTGCAATGTGGGCAAATAGACTAATCTAATCATCAGCCATGAACTATCCGCTGCTGAATGAAAGCCTTCAAGCCATTATCACCTCTCACATTCTCGCGATGCAGCTGCTACGTATGAGCTGATCTCATCTCTCAAACTTGGCTTGTTTTCTCCTTCAATTGCCAATCAATAATTAGGTTCAACCACCCAGCATTGTCACTTGTAGAGACTTGTCCTGCTTAAGCTGAATTACTCCACGTAACATTTAACATCATGTGTATAATTTGCATATGTTCTCTGTTTTGTGCGTTCATTGTTCTCGCTCTAACTGCAAATCCCAGCTGGCATCCCTCCGTGCTCCTTTGCATACATTGTAGCATTTGATACATTGTCTTTGTCAATAGCATACTTTAGATGCATATGTAAAGCCATATACACTCATCAAAACCGTTGGTCTGCAGGCACATTGGTATGTGGCTTCTTATTATTAAGTTCGGTTTTTCAGAAGAAGTCCAACGTGCTCCACGTTTAATCATCATGCTACCTCTGCAGACCTTAAAGAACTACCCAAGATATACATAATCATTATCGATACCTGCTTAATCCTGTATAGGGTCACGAGGGGCAAGAGTCTATTTGGGCAGAATTAGGATGCAATACAGGGCCATACCTAGAAGTCCATAAAAAGGTACTGTGGGCAATTTATTCAGGCCAATTAACCTAGGCAGCAGCATGTCTTTGGAAAGTGGGAAGAAATGGGAGTACCCCACAAAAACCCATGTGGACAGAACACCAGTCAGAAATCCTTGTTGTGAGGTGGCAGTACCACTTACTATGCCATCATGCTGCACCACTATATATGGGCTTTCCAATTGTCTCTCCATAACAGTTATTTTCATTTGTTTACCAAAATTGTTGTACACTACGAACCATGTAAGGTTTTCAGATGAGTCATGGCAACAACCAGTGGAAGCAGAAAATAATTGAAGAACGTAATGAAGCAGTCTGCAAAGCTAGGCTCAAAATAACTATAGGCAAATACAAATGTTAACTTAAATTCAATTATCGCTTGATAAACAGCATTTCCACGCATGGCTCGTGATGCAATTCACCAAAGCCACATCAGCCCTCCAATTCTAAATCTATATCAGCATTCTTATTGCTTCGAAAAGCTGCTCTCTCGGGACAGCTGCGTCGTTCGCTTCCTCTCCCCTCCTCGCGACGTTTCGCCTAGCACGTTAGAGGAATCCTCAGGCATTCTATTATAAAAATGCATTTTTAAAATCCTGTTTTGCACTAATATATAAGCAACGTAAACGTGTACATTTTACTAGATATCAGATAAGAAAGCTACGTTATGTACCGATGTAGGGTTCCATAGCTCGATGCATGGAAATTGCTTTGAAAAGCAGTTCTTTTGGGATAGCCATGTAGAGCACTCCCCACCTTTCCTTGGCAATGTTTCACCTCCCACAATGGAGGCATCGTCATGATGGAGAGTGAGGGAACGCTTGACACGGCTATCCAGAAATAACAGCTTTGGAAAGCAATTACAAAACCACGTTATGTAGATAAATTCGTTGGCGAAATTGCTTTGGCGCAACATACTCGCCAACACAGCATGTTATTTATATATATTGAAAAACAAAACAGTTTGCTGATAATTACAATCAGCATCATCAGGAACGCGCACCAATTTGGGATGAGTCACTCGTTATAAATGTTGTGGGTTTGCTCTCCAACGCACCAATGCGCTGAGATAGTGAAGAATTGGCAGGTTCTTTTCACGTGACAAAACCTTACTTATTGACTGTGTCAGGTTGAGGAGGGTTTACGATAAAAAAAATTGCATGACCTAACCCAAAAAATGGATGTTATGGACAGCACAAAACATATTTCATCCAGGACTCTTATCAGTGCTGAAACTAGATGTGGTGCTCAGCAGACAGAGCCCAAAAGGCTCTCATGTTTATGCAGCCAATCAGCATAAAACCTGTTACACCTCCCCTGCAAATGCATTTTGACCTATATTCCACGATAGCTTGAGGTTTTCTTTAAAAAGGAGAAGCACAAGCTTGTGTAATATGGCACAGATGCAAATGGCAAAACATTGCTGCTGTGTATGTTAAACAGGAGCAATGCCTGACATTTCTGTAGGGGAAGAGAACAAAGGGCTCTGGTGTGGGTGTTTCAACATATAAATGTTCTTTGTAGGTTGCGAGCAGTGGTTGATTGATTGCAATATTAATTAGTATCACTGCACAACCTAGCGAATTATATATCCATGTAGGCATATGGTTACAAAACTAGGCCATTTTCTAGAAAATAGCAATGCAATAACCTCTATGCACATGTATTTTTCCATTAATAGTTGCACCAAATTCCACACAGCACTCAGAAAACGAGTTTATTTCGCAATATATAATAACTAGGGAGGTATTCAATCAAATTAATCATATTACATTGAAGCATTTTATGCCTAAGCATTATTTACAACGTGGGAAAATGATGAGAGCTGTTATATAAATGGAAGCTTTGCTGCATTCAATTAATTGAGACGTTGCATGTATGGTGGAAAGGACGACAGCCATACTTAATATTTTCTTACCTTGTGAATCAATATTTGAAGGTCACGTTTAGTGAGGGGAAAACAAAAGTAGTAGTTGAAAGGCAATAATTTTCATAAGAAGCAGAAGAAGGATGAAAGAGTCGTTCTGCAAAGCTGTTACATTATTCCTCTACATCATGAAACCAAACGTAATATTACTGAGGTTACACCACATGATCTAAACTGTGGATCATGTAATAGACTTAAGAGTTCCCTGGCCGTTAACGTTCTATAATTAACAAGATGAAGACTTACACAAGCATAGTGGCAGCCCATCCCACAGCCTTAGACGCTGAAATCAGTCCTTCCGTCCAGCGAGAGTTCTTGGCATAAAATTCCCTCTGTGAAGTCACCCCCTGGCAGACAAATGTTACATAGCAACTGCAAATGATCAAGATACGTGACATCTGTTTAGAAGCTTATCCCTCAAAATTAAGGAGTTACTGACCTGTTTGTTAAAGACCAATGTAATTAACAAACATGATGGATCACAACAATGTAGCAGCTAAAAACAAAAGTAACAGTAATTGAGGGTCTCTGATGAACAGAAATATTGTTAAATAAATAGCCAAAATATGCTTCCTTGCTTATATTTGACTTCTGAAGACTGTGCAACTGATAATATGGGTTAAAACTGGTGGCATTTTCATTTGGGGAGACAAATATTGGAAAGTGATGGATCTCTTTCCATATTTAAAACTACGTCCTTATTATCACATGCGAATCCTCAAACCAGAAAAATATTTTAAACATTTTCAGAGATAAGCATAATATATTTATGTTACAAAACTTAAAGTGCTACAGTTGGGTATTTTACATTAAATCAAACAACATCTTGAGGTTGGTAGGTTACATCGTGTCAGACACTAATTACATTATGAATCAACTTGGGCTGGCCCCCTGGTAAGAGCTAAAATTAAGCACTGTCTGTGAAATTAATGAGTGAATTAAGCAGACTTGGTGGGCAGCCCATATCAGGTACATATTTATGCATGTCACCCATGAGAGACACACCTAATAAGTGCTAATTTCTGGGTAGGGTGACCACATAATTAACCATAATCCAATCCAGCGGCTTAAAAATTCCATAATCACAAGGAACACCACAAATCATAGATTCAATGTATGGCAAGGTTGTAACATGGGAATAACTTAGCAAAGCTGTTCTTTCAGGGCAGCGGTGTCAAGTGCTCTCCTTCACGACGTTTCACCTCTCATATTGGAGGCATCCCCAGGCATTCTCAGACACGACTATCCCGAAAGAACAGCTTTGGAAAGCAATTCTCAGGCATCGAGCTGTGAACGTCAACATCAGTATAAGTTGTAGCATGTAGGACTGTTGATGCTGCGCACTGTTGTGTGCTTGGATGGTGGCACGCTGTTGACCTGCACCTGCTCAGGAACACATAGTCCTTCCTTGATTTGTTTAACAGTTATTTTATTTGTTATTTTATGTCCTTCATTGATTTATAGTCATTATTCTACTTTAATTGATCTCGTCTGATGTTGTTGATGACATGCCGTTCTCTCCACAGCTCTGCACAGTGCTTTGTGACCCTCGGGTGAAAAGTGCTCCAGAAATGCAAATATTATTATTAAAAATGTTTTTTTTTAAAGCAGTGTCTTTGACCTTGGATTAGTGACACACTTGGCTAAATTTAAAGAGTGGCAGAAATATAACTACAAATTTAATGAGAGGTTCAGTGGGATGTAGGTTATACACTGATGAAGGTGCTGCAGGATGGTTGCTTATAAGAGATCCTACAACTAAATATGCATTACATACTCCCAATTTACATTAAAATAATACATTAAAACAGGTATATTCCCTCTTGCTTCCGATTAATTTATATTTTTTAAGGTAATTAACGTGTGCAAAAAAATATATTTCCACAGGTACATTTTATAGATATTAACTTACCCTGTCTTCATCCACTATCTCCTTTTGAAGATCTTTGGAGGCCAGAATCAAGGCTCTTATGGTCTGAGGATATAAAAGCATCACGTTAACAACTAATAAAATGTCATGAATGTAATTAAAAGCTGAGTAAATTTAACTAGGGTTGCCTACAAGAAAATATTATGTTCTTACATTTAACAACACTCGAATCGAGGCTGTGTATATGTAGAAAATCATAATGAAAATGTACCTTCATCAGATCTGTACACGAGGCCAAAATCCTGCAGAAAATAGAATTGATGCACATTAGTATGACTGTATGACAGCCATTAAGAGTACAACTCAACGGTTGTAATGGATAAGTATTATAAAAATGACAGGTGACTCATTTGGTAGCCGACTTGGAATTTCTGAAGGCAATGTACTATTGTCCACTGGCTTTTTAATTAAATACAAGAATATGTTTCAATAATTAGGTTAAAGTCAGCAACCTTTATTAAATTACAGCATAACAGCATATCCCACTCATATGCGTACCGTATCGCATGCCGCAGTGGAATGCAGGTGACATCATCATGCCATCATCAGGATGCACACTTGTCTGGCCATTTACCAACCAGTAAAACGAACGTGATACTAAAATGTCAATTGAAGTAGTGCACGTCATTTGAAAACATGAGCAAATTGGCAATCTATTCAACACCCTGTAATGTTACATGTAAAAAAATATTAATCATTTTCAGGCGTTTAAATTAAGTCAATGATCATTGCACTTCAATGAATTGTTCAAGCGACAGGAACAGAGATTAAAACATTTTAAATTAAGCATTCTTCGGTAAATAGACCATTTTTTTTAACTAATTTTTTGAGACCATTATGTTCTTACTTTAAAAATGTGCAATTTGCTATTCATATCCATCATATATGTAATTTCAAAACAATGTTATTAACCAAGATGAATTGTCAATATGCATCTCCCTACCTTAAGGCAACTGGATAAGTGAAGCGTCAGCTGAATGGTTAACATGCAGTGTGTCTACGCAATAGTACAATTATCTATACTGTGCAAGATACAAGCTTGTAATGCAGCACAGCACGCGCTCATTTACATTACTGCACTGCAGGGCAACTATATGTTACAAAAGAATTAGCAATAAAACTAGACAGTGCACAGGACACGGTGAAACAGTGAGTAGCACTGTCACTTCACTACGAGTTCTGGGTTCGATTTCCGGTTGAGGGGCCTTTCTGTATGACGTGTGTTCCTCCTGTGTCGGCATGAGTTTTCGCCAAGTACTTTGGTTTCCTGCCACCGTCCAAAACATGCTGCTGCCTAGGTTAATTAGCCTGCGTGAGTAAATTGCCTCAGTGCCTTGTGATGTAATGGCATCTAATTCTGCATTTAGCCCAGCCGTGTGCCCTCTGTCTGCCGGAATAGGCTCCGGCACCCCGTGACCCTGTACAGGATTAAGTGGGTATTGATAATAATGATGATGAAGTCCACAGAGTTATCACAATGGGAATAATTATTGGCTGGATGGCCAACACTGCACCAAAACTCTACTGGCTCACAGCAGAGCATGAATTAACTATGTACATAATTTCCATCTTTGCACGACAGTTTTATGATGGGCAGCAGGGTGGTGAGGTGTTAACATCTATGTCTCACTGAAGGATAGTTCTGCTTGAAGCAGTTAAATTCCTGCTTAAAGTGCCTTTCTTCGTGGAGTTTGTGTGTTCTCCTGTTCAGCATGAGTTTCCTCCCATAACTAAAAAAAGCTATCATGAATTTGTGGATAATAAAATATATAGGATGCCATTTCTGGCACATGTTGGCACAGGATAACCAAAAAGGCTGTTTTTTCCATATTTCTTCGATTTCCTCACACCTGATATGTTCTCTATTTGAATGAAAACCTCCAACATTGAATGAATACTGTGATTTAAGTTTTAAATTGTAATACGTTTTCAAAGGCACCTTCTTATGCTAAAGTGCCTACAGGATGAGGGTGCATGTGTTCGACACGAATCAATCTGCTGAATTATGGCATGACTGCGTATCTTTTGGGAAAGCTCGAGAAGTCAAATTTATAGATGTCGTTTTCAAAATTTACCCACCAATTGTGAAGTTTACAATATTTATTGGAAATTGGCTCCATATTTTTATTTCATGTTGTGACCTTCAACTAAAGAGTGAAATCTGCTTTCTTTCAGTGGGCAAGATAGTTTCAAAATAGCCTCAACTATAGTCATACTTTTTCAAAAACTAAACATCAAAACTTTGCGCCTTCCATTCCAAACATTTATACATCAATAGGTAACGTTAAATAGTCGAGGGTAGATATCGTTTAGTCGGCTTTCAGTATCTTAATTGACAAGCTTTCCCACAGGGTGTCAGACAGAGCCGAGGAATACTTTAACGGTGAGAAGACATTTCAAGTCAGCACTGCAGTATAACAGACGTTTTCATTCTGCAACTCAAGTAACAAAACAAAAACTAGGATTGATTGAGAAAGGAAGACTGGCAGATGATATAAAATTATGGTTAGTAACTTCAACAGTTGTTTTATGCTACATGCTGCATGCATAAAACCAGAATTAAGAATTGCACATCACGAGGCAATACTTGTGTTTTTATAGCACAAGAAAAACTCAGAAATACGTTGAAACATCATATTACAAGAATGGTGACTGGTTTACAACACTTCCCCATCATCAATTGTACATTTTCATCCGCACAAACAAAATAACAAGTCCATTGAGGGTTTCAGTGCTATAAAGTATTATTTTCTCGTTTCATTACCAGCTGTACTGAGTGCTGGGTGTAAAGTTTGCAAATGAACCCTTACCATGAACGATAATTGCACGGTCAGTGTTTGTGTTAGTAACGCAGCTTATTAGAACTATATTACAGTATTTATTAAGAGGACTACCCATAGGGCGTTCGATGAAGGGCACGTTATCATGCTATACATGTTTGGCTTTAAAATTCACAATGCCTCTCGAGGTTAGTGGCCACCAATGTTCCACATTATGGAAATAAATTAGAAAATGTAAGATGCAAATTTTGAATTGTTAAGGGGTAATGTCTGGAAAGGTTCTCAAACGGAGTCAAATTTGCTGATTTCATTTCAGAAATTGACTAGTTCTAAATGCATTCAAATCCAACAGTCCAGGCTGCAGCCTGTTGACTAACCACAGGCATGACCGACACGGATGTACAATAAATATCTCACTCACTGCTGTATGCGATGCTTGTAAAAGCAATTCCCTGCCCGAAAAACCCAAATACATCAAGGGATTATCTCATCAATGATGGCTGATATTAAACATATCATCTTTGATTTCTCAGTATTAGAAATATTTAAAAAATCTAGACGTGTGAGTACTCTATCGCAACAAAGGTGCACACGGATAGACAGACATGCACTATAAAAAATGTCAAAAGCCACTCCTGGTCTTTGATTGCCCCAATGTTTGAAATGCTTTCTGCTTACATTTATACACTGAAAGTTCGCTCCTTTTTCGGTGCAAACTTAACACGTTCTTTAACACCTCTATTATTAATAAATAAAACATCCTTTTAATTGCGATTTTTACGATTTATATTTACTGTATGTGCCGTTTCTGTATATATGTTTGCTTCACACTGCAGCTTAAGATGCTTAAGTATTCAGATACGACATGGTATGAATAATTTTTTTATAAAATCTCATTTTTATCATGTTTTGAAAGTTCTTCATCCAGGAATCATTTTCGTAAAGGCGTCAAAGCCACACAAAGAAACTCAAGCACATACAGCTATATGAGTGTAAAAAGTGTGTATGTGACCACATCACTAAATGCTGTACAGACAGTGGGGTACATGTATGGACAGGAAGAATTGATAGGAGTGGGTGGAACAACAGTGAAATGAAGAAACGGAGAAGGGTGTTAATGGGGAGGACAATAATGAACAGCAAACCATTAAAGGAGAGTCTTAAGCCATAAGATGCTGGACAAAAGTGAAACCTCTCATTTTTTAGGCTAATTGTTGGTATTCTCTGAGAGACCTTGGTTTAGGGTGGCACATACTGGGTTAATGTCATGAGCTTTGTAGAAACTTGACTGGCATTCAGCTTAACGATGCATCTTGCACAAACTCGCTGTCCGCTGTTGCAAAGCACATGGACAGCATGGTAATGCAATGAGTTGTGCTACTGCCTCACAGCAAGAAGTCCCTGGGTTCAATTCCTGGCTTGGGTAACCTTTCGGTGTGGCGTTTTCATGTTCTTCCCACGCCTACGTGGGGTTTCACCAGGTACTCCGGTTTCCTCCCAGTCCAAAAATATGCTGCCTAGGTTAATCGGTCTGACTAAATTGCTCCTGGTGCCACAAGATGTTGTTACTTGCTTACTCATCCCTGCTGGACAACTGTTAAAAAGAACAAAGCCATTTCCCTATACATGTATAATAAATACTGATAACTTTGCATTTTAAAATTTTAGTTGAAAGTCAGGTCATATTTCACATGTTGTTCTGCAACGACGTGTATATAAAAAAAAACCCAACAAATGTTATTGTTTCTGAGTTTACATTGTAATGTCCTTGCCGTTCTCTCCGCAGCTCTGTGCAACGCTTTGTGACCCTCGGATGAAAAGCGCTCTATAAATGCAATTATTATTATTATTATTACACAACTGAACGGTTCCTTCAAGCTTAATTAAAAAAAAACTAAGGTGGTGTGTACTACCATTCGGGAAGTAGTAAAATTATACACGGGCTTGAAAACGTTCATGCATATTAAGTCGATGAGGAAAAAAAATGTATGCAAAGTGGTTACCGTCATGCTTGTTGAACACAACACTACAGCGCTGACTGCATTAACTCCAGAAGGCACACAGCAAGCACACTTACTCCGTCACCTCACTGCCAGGGTTCACGTTGTTAAGGAGGACACTAAGCCTGTCCACACGCAGACTATCCAACAAGGATGTGTGTTAAATGAAATCATTGTTGTGCAACATGTTAAGCCCAACATTTATACCGGCCACGGGTGCTGGATGAATTTGGTTCAGTGAAAAAAAATAATGGGAGGGTATACAGTGTACAGCAAAGAAATACGTAGCAAACATTCACAGCCGTTTTGGCCGAGCAGCTCAATGAGCATTGGAAGGTGGCCATCTCTGTTGGTGGTCCTAAGCCAGTGATAAAAACTTTGTTCCACTGGTCGGGACCACTCTGTCCACATGGTAATGGCTGCTGGCATTCTACATGCAGTACTGACTTTATGAACCGGGAATAGGGTCACCTCCCAACCAGAATTTAAAATGTAAACCATGTCTATTGTTAGCAAAATACTTTGCTACCTCTCCAGATATTAAAATACAGTAGATGGATTTACATTTCTACAATTAACAACTATATATATAATAATGGTGGCCATAGGAAGGTTATACAGCTAAGGATTATGAAATCTATCTATGGGGTTATTGTAATACTTTGCATGGTGGCTACTATATATGTACAGGTATTATTCAGATAATAAAGTTTCCTTCCACCCACCATGCACTAATGGGGTTGGCCAAACATACCAATGCAGGAACCTCCTAAAAGAAGAGTCTTGCAACCCAATAAGTCTTTTTAGTGTAAATATAGCAGACTGTAAAAATGTCTGTTAATCTGGATGAACCTGTTGTTCCGAAGCTGAGGCTGTTTATGAGAGTAATGTGTATGTGTTTTTGCAATGGTTGCCGAACAGCAATGCCATTACCAACTTCATATGTGCTCTGCTTACGAACCTTTCATTTACTTCCAACTTTACTCCCCTCTCCTCTGCCCGTGCCTTGCTCAACATATCCTGCAAACAACACAGTTATAATTAATGGGTTCCATTCTGAATGCCACCATGATTATCCCAAAGTAGCTTCATAGTACCCTTACCAAATTGATTAATGTGATCATTAATATCGTTTTATAAGCTGATGATACGGCGATGGACTGGCGTCCCGTCGTCGGGTGTATTCCTGCCTTACGCCCTGTGTTTCCGGGATAGGCTCCGGCTCACCATGACCCTATATAGGATTAAGCGGTTTCAGATAATGAGATGAGATGAGAAGCTGATGATATATGCATCAATACACGTTCCTTTAAAATTCATGAATGTTGCACATAATAAGTTTACATTCCCCTGCAGTCACAAGAGGCACTGCTATTACATAAAATTCATCAAATTGACAGTGGTAAAATAGCATTGGTTCAGTCCTAGTAGCCAGACAGGATATAGGCCAGTGCTCTTCACTGCAAGGCCCGCATATCACTAGTGGACGCTGACACGCGACCCCCCACATTATACGTACTCTAAGTTAGGTGGCGTCTCTCTCTCTCTCTCTCATTATCTGAAACCGCTTAATCCTATATAGGGTCATATTACAATTTTCGTTTATAGTAACTAATCCTATATATTATTGCACATGCAGACAATTTAATTAACACAGATGTATATCACATAACTTCATTAACGATCGTGCATTATATTGTTTCGGAGGCAGTGTGGCAGCTCTCACACCAATGTCTTATTGCCAAAAGTAGCCACCCTCTAAAAAAAGTGAATATCACCAGTGTAAAAATTTCTTTCCAAAGCTGTTCTTTCGGGATAGCTATGTCGAGTTTTTGAAAGCAACGTTAATTTTGTAAATGAGGGAGAGAGAACGCTCGACATGGCTATCCCGAAGGAACAGCTCTGGAAAGCAATTCTCATACATCGAGCGGTGAGTGCCTACATTAGTAGGCCACTGATAAAAGGAAAACCACAGCAATGGCTAGGTGCCGTGTCAATGTCTCTGCATGACCGCGAGACAAGCCCCATTGTCGCCTGCGCACAGTGGACATGCTCGCTGTCACCTCTATCCGTGCGGCAGCGTCCTCGATGGCAGCCGCCGTCGCAGCCATCTCTTGCTCCACAAGGTCTCCCAGCTCCCCCGGCTTCACGTCCAAGCTTCGTGGACGCAGCTCCTGGAGACAGGCAGAAGGGTTGACCACGACATTAACAAGCTTTGTCCTCTTCCCAATCATTGCCTAGGAGGCCATCCATATATTGTCAGTGCCACTTTTCCTGGGTGAGGGTCATTAATACAGCTAAACGTGAATGTGCAGGTCTACAAGTACTTTTTAGGCAAATGCTGGCAGAAGAGTCTCCACTAGAAAAGTTTTCCATAGACCACTTTAACAATGTATATTGGCTTCCTCGTCTATGCTACCCAGTCCTCTTGGAAGAGTTGGGATCACCCACAGTTTGTCCCTCTACACATGACGTGCAGTCCAAATAACATGCTCAAGGGTTGATGGTGGTGGTGAACTTTAAAACCTTACATATTATTTCAACTGCCACAGTGGAAGAATAAGCAAGCAACCTCTAAATTAAAAGGCTGGTGTGTAAAGTATGGTATAGTGGCAGCATCCCCAGTCATTGCTATATTAGAGCAAACATATTTAACATAACGCTATGGGTACTTTTTTTGCCAGCATACAAATATAAGATTACAATAGGTTTTACCGTATCTGGCGATTATGCAGGTGTTTTACCGTATCTGGCGATTATGCAGGTGTTAAGATCTTTAAAAAAACCTATTGTAATCTTATGCAGGT
>JAZEWT010000002.1:23219923-23280528 GCA_036362905.1 Mordacia mordax | reverse complement strand
GACACATTGTAAAATGTGTCTATTTTGGTGTTTGGGATTTTAACACCTGCATAATTGCCTGGCAATTGGGAGCTTTTATTTACTTCTAGTACAATGTGCAGATGCGTACATATTTAAATAATACGATTAAATGTTTCGCGTTTTTTGTCGTTTTTTCAACAGTATTATATTTTTTGCCACTGATGTCATATCATATTAAGACACAGTATACCTTTTGAACCATCACATACACGATGAATAAAATATCATGAAAATCATTCAGAAAACCCTTGAAGTGGCCTTTTCCCACATTAGGCACATTACCCTTTCATAACTACCCCACTACAGATATGATATTCGTCCCACGGCAAGGAAAGCCATTGTGTTTTTGATTCTCAGAACAATAATTCATCCACTGTGCCACCCTGGGGCAGCAGGGTGGCCGCAGTTATAATATTCATGCCTTACAGAAAGTTCTCCTGACTTGGTTCGATTCCCACCTCGAGCACCTTTCTGTGTTAAATGCGTGTGTTCTCCCCCTGTACCGTGTGGGTTTCCTCCAGGTTTTCTCGTTTCCACCCACAAATAAAACAAAACTCTTTAATTAATTTGCCGATATCATCGTAATGAAAAGGACGTAGTGTCTGGCGAGTAAGCGCCGTACATCTAAGATGCTCTCTTTTAATGAATAGTTCTGACAATGAATGAATACTGTGTGCATTATTTATTGTAATTTTAAACCTAATTTTCAACTAAAACACATGCAATGTCACTTTCTGCACAATAAATCAATGACAAGGTTAATATTAGCACCTCAATACAATTATAAATGTATTTTAATTAAGGGTGGCAGAATCTCAAATTCAAATTCAGGATTATTACAAGCGTTGATTCAGAATTCTGGCCACTAAAAGCCACCTCAAAATAATAGTTTTAAATACAAATGACATTAACAACGAAAATAATAATTTCATACATTTGCATAGCGCCTTTCACCCAGAGGTCCCAAGGCACTACAGGAAACCATAGAGGTGGGGGGAGGGAAACAGCAACAGCCAGCTGGCACCAACACAAGGCACAGTTCCTAAATATTGTGATGCTGTCGGCCATGTAAATATTAAAGAGTACTTTTTAGTTGCACAAGGAAATCAGAGAACCCAGGGGAAACCGACAAAGAACAGGTGAATATATACACTGCAGAGAATGGCTCCTGAGGGGAAAAGCGATCAATCCCGGACAAAACTTCTTTCTACAAGGCACAGATGTTACGAGTGCACCACCTTATCACCCAAAAGATCTGGCAAAATAAAAATATGGCAATCTACAAAGACGAGGTCTGGAAGAGAGAAAATGCCTGAATTGTGGATGAGACAACATCACTATAAAGCATGCACAAGGGAATAAATAAAGTAAGAGTGCAGTGACAGGGAAGGCACCTGTGCAATGGCAAGAATAGCAAGCAGGGCTTCTCTTGTTTGGGCTGGACTGGCCTCCTGGGTGGATGCAGAGTCCTTCAGGGATCCAAGGAACGTCAGCGCTTGCGTTCCGCAGTGGCGGCACAAGTCCGCCAGCTCTGGGACATGAAGACACGTGCATGCATATTGGGTAATTATCATATCAGAACAATGTAGCATATAATGTGCCTTGGGATAGAACATACATAACGCTTACCTTTGAATGTTATTCAAGTTTATCTATTCAAACAGCTTAGTTAACTCAATTTGAGGTCCTTTTTATTGCTCAATACTAACACGTTTAACGACTATTGTGGGCAAAGTTGCTGCATTAATAGAAGCAATATCTGCAGCAGAAATAGAATGTGGAGACCAATCGTCTTGATTAAAAGTAAACAGAATACCATTGTGTTAGAATTTTCCACTTACATAAAATACATCATTTAAAATGTGAATTTGGTTGCGCAACATACCAATAGCATTTTGACTGTAACAAGTAGCACTTCCTCACACATTATTTATGCACAGGAACATGTGAAAATGTTTCATAAAAGATTAAATATTTATTAATTGTGCAATATCTATCAGAGGCATAGCCCAGTATACGTTGATTATTAACCAACAATTACACTTCTTTTGTCAGAATACGTCTACGGAAACTTCATTGGAATCTTTGCACCACAAAGATTCCAATGAAAGAAAATCACAAAATGAACAAAAAATGAAGAGAAAAAGCACAAAATGAACCACAATTAAAGAGTGTTGTATCAGCGTGGGATAAAGCGTCACAGAAAACCTCGCGTGCATGTCTGTAGGTATCAGAGACCGGTAAAACTCGTAATGAAGGGAGTGGATATGCAATAAAGGGGCCAAATGAAGAGGATCCAGGCAATTGTCAAGCCTCAGATTCAGGAGTAACAATTTGGGTTCTGTCCTGGCCAAGGAACAGCGGACCATCTTTTTACACTCTCACAGATTCTTAAAGGGTCATGGCAATTTTCCAAACCAGTCTACACGTGTTTGTTGACTTGTTAAAGGCTTATGACCATGTGCCCTGAGGGGTTCTGTGGGAGGTACTGTGGAAGTACAGGTTACCGAAGCCATTACTACATGGCATTTGATCCTTGCACAATTGAAGTGAGAGCTGTCTTCGTATCCTTGGCATTAAGTCAAACAAATTTGCAGTAGGCATTGAGCTCCACCAAGGGTAAGCCATGTCTCATATTTTGTTCGTGATTATCATGGACAGGATATCAAACCATAGCCGGGGACTGGAGTTCATCCAGTTTGGGGGAATGAAGGTGGCATCTCTGCTTTTTGCAGATGATTAATGTCGTTGTTGTTGACGTGCTGCTATCTCCAGCATACACTGTAACGCTTTGCGAACAAGTGTGACGTGGTGGAGATGATAGCCAGCACCTCTAAATCTGAGGCCATGGTTCTCACCCATAAAAATGTGGCTTGCCCCCTCTAAGTGGGGAGTGAGCAGCTGACCCAAGTGGAAGAATTCAAGTATCTTGTGGTCAGGTTTATGAGTAACGGTAAAACGGAGCACAAGACAGACAGATGAGGACAGCGTCTGCAGTAATGCAGGTGTTGTACTGGACCATAGTGGTGAAGAAGGAGCTGAGTTTAGAGGCAAATCTCTCAATTTACGAGTCGGTCTTTATTCCAACCCTCAGCTGTGGTCATGAGCCGTGGGAAATCAATGAAAGAGTAAGGTCCCAGATACAAGTGGCTGAAATGAGGTTCCTCTGCAGGGTTTGCTAGGGTCAGCGTAAGAGATATGGTGAGGAGCTCAGTGATCCGAGAGTATCTCAGAGTAGAACCGCTGCTCCTCCGCATTGAGAGGCGTCAGTTGAGGTGGTATAGGTATCTGTAAGAATGTCTCCTGGGCGTCTCTCTCTGGAGGTATAACAGGAGGTGTGAGTTGCTTTGCTTAGCCTATTGCCTCCATGACCTGGACCTGGATAAGTGGCATGAGAATGGATGGGCCAAATCAAGATACTGACTTGGCACTGTGTATTACTTATGTACAATACAGACATAGTCTTGCCAGACAAATGAAATCAGCATTACCTTCGACCTTGAGATACTTTGCTAAAAACATATATTCTGAATAAACAAAGCCATTACATTTTATATATGAAGTGTGCTTAAAAGTGACACACTAAATACCTAAATTACTATAGCCAAAGAATGCATTGAAAGCTCTTTGACCTTTTGGTTAAAGACATTTTAGAAATGCAAACAATTTTATTATTAAAACATGTTTGCTTATTGATGCCTTTTTACGTGTTATTTTGTTTCCAATGATAAATTCTGTGACAGTTTGCAACACTTTTTCATTACAGTTGACAAGAGGTTTTTTTTTTTGGAGACATAGCATTTGATTATAAAAATGGATTTCTTAAACAATTGTAATGACAAATGCAAACATTATGACATCATGATGAAACGTAAAATGCTGTCAATGACAACAAGAGTTTTATGGAAAAATATATTCCTCCCAGCATTTTCTTTTTCCTAAAACATAAATCAATGTTAGTTACTTTCGGTGTCACAAAGCAGCATAAAAAGCACAGTTAATAATTTCACAGAACAGTGAAGGAATGGCTTAAAACCAAAATAAAGCACAAAAATGTCAACTCGAGACAAGTGTGCAATATTGTAGCGGGACACAATTTCCTGACGCTGTCAGTAATGCCAGTACAGAATTGCTTAGTTTAAAAAAGACCCAATGTGATGGAAACTCTAATATTACCATGAATATGCAAACGAAGATTTTCTTTCATAATTCAAATGCGAAATGTTTTTAGTGGGCATGAGGAGCTGGTAGAGGGGATGTGAGGTGCTATAATTTTCACGGGAACAGTGAACTTGGAAATTGGTGCTTGTGCAAGTGGTTGTAAAAATGCAGACTTATAGCCGGTATGCATGTCACGACTCACTGTCCGCCTGGTCAATAGGGGAGACGTGGGAAGTGGCGCTGCCTTGCACCACGACGTCGCTCACCACGTGCGCGAACGCTGCGACGCCGCTCAGCAGCTCACTGGCATCTGCAACACAGTGCCCGGGTCAGCTCCCAGCTAAGCAGAACTTAATCCCAATATCAAAAGGTGACCTATACGCATTCCTTGAGTAAACCAGCTGCATAATACTAATATACACTCATAACAACGCACCATGCAGTAAAAGTTTATGCTCGAAGAGAAAGACAGCGACTCCTCGGAGGCATAAAAACATACAGAGAGGCAGAGGGAGAGGGAAGGTCTAAGCCGGCACCAAAATTTGCCAGACACGGTGTCCTCTACACATTAAGATGTTATCAGTTAATTAGTGAGTGTTTTTTTAGCATGCACAGGAGAATGCTTCTCACCATGGCTGTTGGCCAAGTACTGGGAATGTCCTTCCTTGAGCTGATCTGTCTTGTCCACACCGCACTGCACTCGAGACATCAGGTAATCTGAAAAGAAAAAGACGTTCATAATAATTATTCTTTAGACTGCTTTCACTCCCTATTGTACTGCTACATATGCAAACATTCTACATACTACAGTGCTTTACTGCCTATATACAATAACGAGAACACGATGCACCCGGTATTCACAAGTGTAAGGAATTTTCACCTCCTAAAGTGGGATTCACAATAATTAAAGCATTTTGGATTTCAATGTCAATATTTACTTACTGTTTAAGGCCTTTCATCATTTGCATTCTCAGAGTAAAACGTGAGCAGCAGTTAATGTATTAAAAACACGTTTTTATCAAACCTTATCTTATTAGATAGCTAATGTCTTTATTAGAATATCACATTCCTTTAAGAGATCGCTAACATTTATTTATCACGTGTACAACATTTGGGTTACAAGGTCTGTAGCTAAATCTACATTTAAGCCATTACAAAGAAATAATGAATGTGTAGACTTCAGCAATAAAGCAGCTATGAAGGCTATTCGAAGTTAAGACAAGATGGAATATATTTTAATAGCAAACACACAAAACATCTTGAGGAACTCTTAGACATGAAACTATACATATTAGCATATTTTAAAAAAATGTGGTTCATAGGAAAACGTATTTTGCCCTTAGGAAAATATTAAATGAGATCACGAATTAAAGCCACCCAAACCTCGCAAAACAGAAACAAATGAAGACAATGGCTATCTTGAAACAAATACAATCTAAAGCACATACTTCCACACAGTAGTAGATATCTCCTTCTTCCAGCTGTCTTAAGTATCGCTCACTCAAAAAAAGTTGACACATATTGAGCTGCCCATAAAAATACAGCAGCACCCTTCAAAAGCTCCAGATAATAACTCACAGGTCTAGATTGAATAATAAAGACATTACAAAATGTAACACCCCCAAGTTATAGAAACCCAAAATTGGAAATGTACAATACCATACTTAAAAACACCTGATGTCATTTTTATTCAGCACCCACCAATTTAAACTTAGAAAAACAAAACTTCACATGCCTAGATTCAGAAAACACAATTTAAAACATTTGGCATCAACTATTCAGTCGCAAACGTTTTTTGTTCTTAAGATAATTTTAGTTCGAAGCATCAAGTGAAGTATATCCATGACACTTCCTAACTAGTTCATATATGAGAATTAAAATGTGAAGTATTCACCCACTCAAAAGTATATATTTGCATGATAATTATTTGCATCACTGGCATATGGAGCATCACATCGAAGACTTATTTTTCACATGTATAAATATATATAATTTTGGGTGTCTGTTTCAAGATGAGGCCATGTAGTCTCCATGTTGGTAGTCAGGTACAAATCAGTCCTTTTTGATTGCCTACCATAATTCGTGTTGACATTTCAATGATGTTTTATGGCATTGTCGCAAATAAAGTGCCTCGAGTACAGTGGCAGTGTGGGTCACACAAACTAATTGCATTAAACACACACAAATAAAAAGTAATTTATTCCAACGCATGCAATTCGAATAAAATGCTGTTTTAATTATTTAATCCATGCACCGACAAGCCTATGTGTGGGGTCTTGCACTGACAAGGCCATGCATAAGAACTATGTGTGAACTCTAGTACCAGGCGATGCCGTGCAGCCCATATGTGCAGGATCATCCAACCGCTCCAAAGCACTCTGCACCATGTGCTCCGCCTCGGCCACAGCACAGTCAAGCAGGGCCTTCTGGTTGGCCAGCAGCTGCACCTTCAGCACACACTCCTGTTCAATCTAGGCACAAAATATTAACACTCCAGTCAACGGACACCCATTGGTAACTAACAGTGGCCAATATCCCTCATACAGTCTTAGCAGACTTCGGGTGAAGTGCTATCAACGATCAACTATGAAGGCTGCTATGGCACACGATTGAGTTGGTGACCAGCGCCACGCACGGCCGCCTTTGTCTCCCCTAGTGACAATGTTTATACACTGCACTACTGATTTAAGGCCGAGTCGACCTAGGTGAGGCCCAGGACCGGTTCAGAAAATCATCACTGGTGTTGGCCGCAAACGGGAATCGATCTCGGGTCACCGGATCCATAGCCCAATGTGCTAGCCGCTGAACCACCACTCCCTTCGAAATAATAGTGAGCATACAGGCACACAGACGCCTGTGAAACTAACAAGATTGCATATGTGTACAATTATATAGAGATGATCTCTTCGATCCACTGCTGGACTAATGCCACAACATGCTAAGTGGGTGATTGAGGTGTTTGGGCATACCTCACCACACTGGTCAATGTGATTTGGTCTGATGTCACTCAGTGCTTATGTATGTAACTAAGAATAGAACTTAAGTTTATAATGCATTGCATTATCCACTGAGCCACTTTTCTCCTGACAAGTTAGTTGTTCTTTTAAAGAATATTCACCTTGTGACAGTTTTCAAAATACCATGTATGTTCATCGTATTACTATACTGGAATCCTGTGCTGACACAATGTGTTCAACTGTTACTCTATACTACAATTTACGTTCTGAAACACAAGTGAACACAGAATACATACTAAGTTATCAACTTTGAGCTGCAGCCAAGCAACATCGTTATTACATGTAAGCTAAAAGCCAAACGGTAGACACGCGACCAGAATGAATCATGACTGGCTGCAAATGATGGTGATGAACGGAATGTCAGCAGGTGTTAGGATAAAAAGCTTGATCTGTCTGAACGTCCAATACGAATAATGGACAGAGATGGAAACTATATCGGTTGAAGAATGCAGTGACTGACAGAGAAGTCCACTTAAAGGAGGTATTGAAGAAGTAAATGGTTGTATCCAATGGTCTGAAAGGCCAAGGGACTCGACAAAACTGAACATGGAAGAGAAATGCAATCAGATATGTTAGTGTCAGTTTTCATTAAATCTGGAAAGAACCATTAAGTTATGTAGTTCTTTTAAACACTTGTCCAGTGGGGAGGGGTAAGTAAGTTACACAGTCCCAGGGAAGAGGGAGAATTATTATTTTTTAGTTGAGACAATTAACCTCGGCAGCATATCTTAGACAGAGAGAGATGACAGTTGAGCAAGATGCCAGAGAATACAGAGATGCCGGGAGACAAGGCATTGTAAGGAAATGGGAGGAAAAAAAGGTGCATACACAAACAGTTGTGGTGGAAGTGTACAACTGTATGTATTTTTTGGGCATGAGATAAAACATTACTGAATTACTCTACGGGTTGATAAAATAGGTCAAAAGTAGTAATCGTGGTAATTGCCACTCATTTACACGTGCATTATAACAAGAGTAACGAGTAAATTAAATCTAGTTAAAAGAGCACACTGCCACAGCCAAAAGTGCCTCGTAAGTTTGTAAAAATTATTTTGTTAATCTCCATTTATTGTTAATGAATTAGTTACTTTGAACAACAATCTATTTTCTATGCCAACAAAGATGACAGAAAGGTGAAATGTACTTTTAACATTTGCTCCAAATCACTGGTGTTCAAGGCAGCAATTACTAAGGAGGCCATTTTTAAGTTTATCCAATCGAAAAAACTAGCTTTGTGGCTATAATTAAGTCATTAATGATCCAGGGAATGTGGCTGTGGTTTGTAAGTAGGTGTTTGAAATCAAGCAGGGTAATGAAATTACATGATACACAGCAAGCCGTTTAAGCATGGGTAATGTTTTGGCATGGAGACCCTGAACATATTTATTGCACACCATACATTAGCTGCACCAGGCATCACAGTGGTAAAAACTTGGGAGATCAAGATGCAATGATGATGGCTATATTGCAGTTAAGACTCGCAGGGACATAATTCAATTACCCCTAGGCGGGGGTAGAGGAAGGAGCAGCGTGCGTAGAGAAAGTGAATTACAGGTCACACCATTGAAATGATACACCAGTCACATTTGTAGACAATTTTTAAGCACCGGCAAACACTTGAAATCGTTTTGCAGAAAAACTGACTTTTGCTTGGACACCAACTCGAGTTGACTAAAAACGTTGGTTTTCATAGATTAGATTTAGATTTTTAGATTTTAGATAAGAGTTTCTTTATTTCAGTAGGAAGAGCCCATGAGGGGTTAGGTTTGATCACATGGGCTTCCCAGTACATAACAGCATACATAAATCTGGAGCACCTCCATGAAGGGACAGACCCTTCATGTTCAGCTGCAAGGAGAGACTGTCGGGTCAAGTGCACCGATGAAGGTCGACACGGCACACAAGGAAGTGGGTGACCAGTACCACGCCCGGCCGCCTTTGTCTCCCTAGTGGCAATCTTTACACACTGCACTAGGTACTCATTTGAGGCTGAGTCGATCTAGAGAAAGACCAGGACCAGTTCAGAAAACCATCACTGGTGTTGGCCGTGACGGGGATTCAAATTCAGATGACCAAGTTTGTAGTCCAGCACTAACTGCTGAGCCTCAGCATCTCACACCATGTTACACTACTCGGTCACCCACTCCGTTCACTCTCACCACCCGAGTCGATGGAACAGTGGATTGGCAAGGTCACCCAAATCCCAAAGACTTACAAGGTTGGGCAGAGGACAGCAGAAAAGTTATAGGAGCAAGTGCAATCAGAAATTTCTCCACATCCTAAATTTAACAAATGCGTGATGTCAATGACCCATGTCACGTCTGATGACTGCTTTGTATTCATCAACATCTAAAGACTTAACATTGAAAATATTTTCCAAAGACTGCACTACTCATCATGCATCGAGCCGTGAAAACCGACATCATTATACTGCACTACTCTTCAAAGTAACCTCGTCCTTTCCGAACGCAGCTCTGTCCACCGTGTGCGACGTTTCTGGGAGAATGTTGCATGGCTGTAGGATAATGTGGCGCACTTCCAAGCTCGAGTCACTGGCCCGACACACCAAAGAGGCAGGGTGGTGCATTGGTAAAATCCACTCCTCACTGAAACAATGACTTGCCCAAGGCAGTTATAGTCCCACTTTGACTGCCTTTCTGTGTGGATTTATGCATTCTCCCCCTGTCCTGCATGGGTTTCCTCTGGGTTCTCCAGTTTACTCCAAAAAGTAATTTTTTTTTATATACAAGTATAAAATTAATTTCTTTAATTGGTCAATATGATCATAAAATAAAGGCTGCAGTGTCTGTTAAATGTTGACGCTGGTTAACTGCGTGGCTGCCTTTCCCCTGCATTTGTGCAGTTTCATCGTGCCTCTGAATCATTCTTTCTCTGAACACAATCGACATTGAACATTGTATTTATTATACCCTGAACACTACTGTCTCGTGGGATAGGGTTGGGCTGAAGACTCGATGAGTTAGCGATGATAATAATATTAAATTGCACTTCCAGAGCACTTGTCACCCGAAGGTCACAAAGCGCTGCACAGAGCTGTGGAGAGAAGGGCATGTCAACAACAACGATATCAGGACAGTCCAACTGAAAGTCAAATAATGGTGATGGAACAATTGTGAGCCACGATTCGAGTTGGAACACGATGCCGGAGAGTACGGGGGCGTGACAACCTGGAGGCCCAGGTAGTTTTGAGGCAGCGGCACACCCATGAACCCTGACAAATGACATTACCGTTAGTCTGGATGGGTGGTAGTTGTTAAGCTGCAGAGATTATGGATATCTCAAGGGAGCACGTGCACGAACCGGCAAATAAACTGCATCATGTTGCGATAATACACCTCACGGAGAGCTCAACATGTTGAATTGACCCTACCTTGGAGCTAATCAGCAGAATCCCCGAGACTCTACTTGAACGAGATAAAGCATCAGTCATCAGGGGCTGTAAGGACAAAGTCATCATTTGGATTCTGAGCTAAGTGCTATTCCTGCGGCTTTTAAACATGGGTGGAGCAGCTCGTCAAAGTGAGAAAAAACATACCTCTTATACGTTAATTCTCAATTACCTGTGTCTATGCTGCATTTAAAATGTAATCATGCTTGTAAAAAAAATGTCTTAGAAGAAATTCGTGCTGGATACAAATATGCAGATTCTATTATTGGCTGCCACTCACTTGCAACTTGACAACCATTTTTTTAAAATAAACAGCCATATGAATAATTTATTATTTATTGTACATTTACCAAAATTTACACCAGTAAACAATAAACTCTTGAAATGGCCTAATTTGCATGTTTAAATAATGTACTATTTTATTTGATTTGGACTACACCTCCCCCTCTATTATCCTGGATAATCTACAGTTGACTATACAAACACTGGTATACACTGGTATAGGATGGCGGAAAGCCATCCCTCCTCGTTAGCACCGTGTGTTCCCCACTCGCTCATCGGCGTCACTCTGCTGAGAGCTATAAACCTTCCATGTAGAGCAGTCGCTTTGTCTTCCTTAGTGAACGAGCGTGGTGCCATTTCCTATATTGCGACGCACCCACACGCAACGTGAGGACACTGCTGCTCCTATTCCAAGTCCAGTCTCAAGACCTTCCTGCCTATGATTTTCTAGCTCTATAAAAATAAATGTGCCATTGTTTGCTGTATGGTATATAAAGATGCGGTTGCACTTAAGACACAATATAAATAGATACTGCATTATGATGAGACATGCATTAGTCCAGTTCGGTTACATTTATCCAAGATAGAGCGAGAGCTCTAGAAAAGAAATGGAGATGTGATAAGCTAAAAGTTAAAATAGGCAATGCGAGATAACAGTAAGTGATGGCTTCAGATCAGGCAAAATAAAATGACCATAGAGATGTAGTCTGTGTTTAAAAGACAGTGAGCTGACAAGAGCTCTATTCAGAGATGACATGTGAGAGACTGAAGTGATTCAGATAAGTTACAAAAAATATTTTTCGTGAAATGTGTTAAAACATGTGAAAAATATATTTAGATATGATTAAAATGTATAACGATAGACTAGCCACAGAAAGATGTAAAAAACACTGCATCGACACCAGAGAAAAGAGAAATAGATGTTAACAGGCATTGGTGTATAGAGATGAGACAGAAATTAAATGGTTGCAAAGAGATGTATTCAGACAACAGAGACAGCTGACAACAGGGAGACATTTAGTTGAGAGGTGGCAGCAGCCAGAAGGAACCGTGCTGTGTTCCTGAACCATGAGACCACCTTGTGGCAGGGCACCAAACCACCATGATTACACAATGTGCAGTTACAGGATAACATCATTATTCCACACAGCAGTAGAATTGAATTATTAAATTACTGCATATACATATGTGGATTCAAAACATATATAGATATTGCATGCCAATGTGAAATAATTCATTTTAGCTTAAACGACTTAAACAACTCATGTGCTTTCCACAACCAAAAATTGTATTCATGTAGTTGATTTCGTGACAAATAGCACCCCACATACCTTGCAAGGAAGGTAACTACGGCATTCAACGCCATTATTTGTCTTGGCCAACTTACTTGGGGCAGCAATTCAACAACAATGTATTTATTTAATGTACGGCAACGCTTATGTCAACCGACAAGCAAGCCGTGGAGCAGAAGCACCACCTTGTGGGAGAGCTGGCTCCGCAGCGCGCTCAGCTCCTGCTCGCAGCGCTCCACCTCTGCCTTGGACGTGTTCAGTGTCGCATCCAAACGTCCTTGCAGGATCTGCACCTCGTTGGCCCGCTCACCCGACACACGCTCCATGTCTGCCCGCTCAGCTTCCAGCGCAATCAGCCTGGCGCTCAGCTCCGAATTAGCCTGTCAGCACATGGGCCAATTACATCAGAACATTGTTTTGTTATTTGTAAACCACGACAGGTGTAAATCGCTCCAACATACTATCGGCCCATCCTCATAGATCGTAACCTATTCATGGTACAGGGGTTTGCGTTTTCCAATGAATCCTAGCACTAGGTCCTCTTAAGTCTGGAAATCCTGCAAGTGTCCCCCTGAGTAAACAGGTCTGGGGGGAGGTTCTAGATACATGCAGATCCAAAAAGCTTCTAACCAAAGGGGGTTGGCATCAGGAAGAGTATCTGGCTATAAAATTATGTTCCCATACCCCCACTATTGGGGGAAACCATTAAACCTGGGTAAACATGGATATCGGCCATTTCATTAAGGCTGTTATACAGTTTTTTTTTCCAGGAAAGTCTCACTTGAATCTCAGGACTCCTTTTCTGCAAGGTCCTGCTGGGTTTTACCAGTGGGGGGCGATGGTCGTCATGCTCCGACATACGTCTGTGAGCTACTTCAGGAACCCTCCTCAACACGACAACTTCGATCCTCCAATACGGACTTGCTGCATATGCCCAGATCGCACATCCATTCAATGAGTGACAGAGCCTTTTCACACGCTGCTCCCAGACGCTGGAACGCTCTTCCATTGGAGATTCAGTCAGCTTAATCCTTAGACATCTTCAAAACTCGTCTCAAGACTCACTTGTTCTGTAAGGCTTTCAAGTCCTCTGGCTAGGACTGTTGATGCGGCTCACTGTTGTTGTGCTGGGATGATGGCTCCTTGCCAACCTACAACTGCTCAGGAACACTATTCCTTCTTTGTTTGTTGAACTATTATTTTTGAACGCTTATTTTACATCCTTCTCTAAATTATAGCCATTATTTGACTTTCAGTTGAACTGTTCTGATGTTGATATAGTTGACATGCCATTCTGTCTGAAACTCTGTGCAGCTCTTTGTGTCCCTCGGATGAAAAGCACTCAAGAAGTGCATTTATTGTTATTAAATACTAATTGAGTGATTTGTACTGTCCAATGGTTTAAAAACTGAGATAGGATGAAAGGTGAATAAGAATCAGCCATGCTATTTCTTGCTGACATCACTCCTGGCAGAAGGCTGTGTGGCCTACTTTTCCACGCTGGTCTGACATCTTGGAAGAGATGGCTCAACCCACATTATCTCCTACTACAAGTGGGGTGCGTCTTGACTAACTGTAGTGAACCCATTTATATTGTTGGGTGATCAAATCCGAGAGAAATCAAACGAAAAATTTCTGACCCTTCTCAACTGCCATGCCAGGGTATAGAACTAGTCACCTCTGGATTGGATATTCGATGTGTGAACTATAGCACAATGTCAAGATCGAAAACTTGAAGGTGGTATTTTATTTTTCATGATAAACAAAAATATGTTCGTGCACTTCCCACGTTTAACGTATTTAACTTAACTTCAGCCTCTTTAATTAACACTGTACTTCCTCCGTGATTGATTGGAAAGTCTACCTGAAATGTGTTGAACATTTTAATTACCACTAGTCATATTTACATTTCTGAAAATATGTTTTAAGGGTTTACTGGCTATTTTAGCCATAGGCAGCAGAGTTTTAAAACATTAAATTCATCAAACCCAAAAGCCAATTTATTTGATCGTTAAGCAAGCAGACATAATTAAAGAGGTGGGAAATTATTATTAATATGTCACAAAGAACTGTAGTTAACATAAACAAGAGATTGTAACAGAATACCAATGCCAAAATGCTGGAAAACATTTCACAAAATCATATACCTATGTGTATTAACAGGGGATGGACTCCTACTTTGAGCAGAATTTGCTGGTCGCCTGGTGTAAACCGGTGATACAGGTACAGCCCTGCAATCACCCATTTATGCGGCTACTGGTGGAAGGACCTTGATTTAATATATGGATGAAACCCCGATAGAGACCATTTAAAAGCCTACTCTTCATAATGGCCAACATTTTGTAAGAAGTAGAACCTGAACGGATTGTGGTGCATTTTTTATACTGTTAGGAGGACAACAGTGGAGGGTAGGGATGGAAGAAGCTTCCACATTTCTTCAATTGCCATACCAAGGGACTCAACCAGCAAATTTGAATTACAAGCCCAGTATGCCAACCATAACTCCACAGCAGCAACCCTCCCTTATTTTGTTTAGGTGATACCAGCCGTTACAAGCACGTGCCTCTTGTGACGAACGCAGCACTTCTTTCAGGGAAGCCACAGCCTGCCTGCCCGTCTCCACCTCCTGCTGCAGCTGTTCAACACTCTCATTCTGACTTTGAACCTATCACAAACACACACACACACAGGTACAATGGTAATACACGAGTATTTTTAGAATGGACAGCATAGTGTCAATGGTCCAGGTACAGCCCTGCAATGACTTGATCACACCACGACTGGCAGAAGGGCTTCAAAGAGAACCCTTTTGAGAGCATTTTGGCATTTTTCGATGCTGACCAAAAAAAACAAATCTTGGAAGCAAAGGGGCTATAGCTACCTTCTGTTTAATAATGTGTGCGAAAACAACGAACAGAATATGTACCACAAGTGCATGCCAACGAAACCTATATCAACTGCACTTAATATTAGGCATATAAATGAGGCACCTGAACAAGGATTAAAATAGTATTATGCTCACAAGATATACGTAACATAATGAACATAAATATTAATTTCACTTTGACTGGTAATGGCTATATGAAAGTGTCCGCGTGGGTTTTCACCGAGTACTCCGGTTTCCTTCCACACTCCAAAGACGTGCTGCAGAGGTTTATTGGCTTAACCAAATTGCCCCCGGTGGCCCGCAATGGGCTGGTGTTCCATCGTGGTGAAAGCCCTGCCTTGCGCCCTATGCCTGCCAGGATAGGCTGCGGCTTGCTGCGATCCACTACAGGATTAAGCAGTGGCTGCCAAGGAATTGCTATAGCTGCGGCGAAGTAGATACATTCGCCTTGTCTGGTTCTGGAATCGGGTTTCATAAGGAGGCCACTTCAGGCAGATTGGACATTACGAAAAGGAACATAAGATGCAATGGCAGAAGCTAAATAGGCTGGTTGACCAAAAAGTATGTCAGTCAGTTTTTATTGAAGCCAGAAGGAACCATGCAGCGATGTTGCTCCTTTTAACAGTTGCCCAGCAGGGAGCAGTAAACAAGTAGATATATCAGGATATACTTGGGATGAGATGCCAGTCCATCAGAGGGCACCATATGCAATTTAGTAAGGAAAATTAACCCGCATATCTTTTGACTGGGGGAGGAAACCCGAGAACCCAGAACAACAGCAACAACAACCGCCATTCACCACTTAGTGGCGATGACATCATCGCAGAACCTGTGCCAGGCCATATGCACTTTGAAGACACGTTTAGTGTCGAAGGCTCTCTGACAAGAGGTACAGGGACAGACCCTGATGTTATGGATTGCTTGACTGAGATGAATGGTCGATGCACCACCTGTACGCCCTAATGTGTCAACTTTCTGTGTTTTAGTCGCCTAGCGCTTTGCTCATTGCTGTGAGCGTCGCTCCTCCATCCTCCATTGTTGTTGGATGGCGACTGCCTCCAACTGCCCCGTAGGCCCACCGGAAAGTTTCGAAACGAGGCAGATGTTGCCAGGAGGGGTTCACGTTTCGCAAGCAACTGGGACATCTAACTTATCGGCGTTACCTGCATCCCTCCACTGATGCTCATCTTCAGTGTGGGCATAAGCAACCACCACCGTTACTCACCTCCCATTTATTAGGAGACAAGCCCACAGTAGCCTGGGACATACAGGTTCCCACACATCACCACCACATTCCCACACCCCCTTCATTCTTAAATTTAGACCAAGAACCACTCCCTGTTGCTTGGCAGTTTCCTGTCCTGAGTGGAGAATTGTCCACCTATCCTGATTACTGGAGCAAGAACCAATCCACCAGACCTCCTGTATGTCACATAGGTCCAGGCGGTACCAGTCCAGCTCCCGATAGAGGAGTGGCAACCTCTCTTCCACTATGAGTGGAGGAGAGAATGCCCAGAATAAACTTACGTGCGGGAATTGAACCCGAGAATCTTCTTGCTGTGAGACAGCAGCACTACTTACTGCCCAACCATGCTGCCCATGTGCTGTGTATCAGGACAGAGCGAATTTATACAGGATGCACCATGGGACTGATCCCAGTGATGCTTAGGACACTAACTCTGTACGTATACTTCTGCATGTGTACCATACATAAAGCATGAATATTGCGTATTACGGTACACGTGTGCTCTAGCACAGCCGATGAGAAAGGATTTTGCGCACCTGTTCTTCTGCCCGCTGCACAACGTTCTGCATGGAGGACTGCAGCTGCTGCCGTGCAGTCTCTGCCTCCTCCTTGGCCTGCCGCACGGCCGTGAGCTGGCGTGCCACATCCGCATTCTGTGAACCACACAGCAGCACTGTTACATTACAGGCGTTTACATTTGCATGTTCCATAGCAGATGAGGATATCGATGTACAAATGGAAAAATGACACCTCTCCAGCATGTAACTAGTCATCAAAGGCAGACCATGGACACATAACCACTGAATGCCCACTTCACTAAATCCCCAACAGCAATACATTGCATTAGTCCTGCTGTAATCACCTGGCTCAATCACCTAAATGTACTATTAGAATTGCTCAACACCAACACCAGCCATACAAAAGGAGACCAAAATCTTCAGCCATGACATAGGAACCTGGCTGCTGCTTTAAATGGCTGGTATCCAATACCCTCACCACTGGAGGTGAAGTAAAATTTTAGCCAGATACCCTTACTGATGCCAACCTCCTTAATTTGGAGAGTCTTTAGATCACTATTTGTTTGGAACCTTTCCGCAAGCCTGTTCATCAAGAGACCCCAGCAAGACAGCTATACTCCAGATGACATATCTCTAGGGTTCACTAAACATGCAAAACCCTCTATTATGGTAAGATTATGATTCGCCAATCATTTCAATTACAATAAAAAAGCACAAATTTTAAATGTATGGTAACCGCTATGGTAAGAAAAATAATTTTATCGATAAATGTACTGATGATGATTGCTTTCAAAAGCGCTTCCTTCTGGATAGGTGTGTTGAGTGCTCCCCTATTTTTTTAGTGATGTTTCGCCTGCCACATTGAAGACACACTCAGCACAGATGCGCACTCTGCATGGAAAGGTCCAACCTTGCGCAATAAGTCAGCGTGGTTTTGCACCAGTCCCGTGTACTTTTCCTTCAGCTTGTTGTAGCGCTGCTCGTTTGCTTGCGCCCGTTCTAGGAGTTGCATAGAAACGTTCACGGGATTTAGTATCATTGTTTTGTATTTGTAGCATGCATTCACGACTGGTTAGGTAATGTTTTGTCAAACCTATGGGTGTACCTTTCTCCAGTGAGAAAAATATAAACTGAGAAAAGCATTTACCCCTCTAGGCAATAATACCAGTGTTAAGACACCTCTTCACAAAGTGTCAAGTTTGCAAAAAAATACACATTCTTATGGCAAAACATGCAAATAAACTTATTTGAAAATGTATGCGTTGTCTTTGAAATTGATTGGCCCAAAAAAGAGAGGACGTTTTTAAAAGCCTAGTTTCACCAGTTAGCCAGTGTTGCCAAAATGGAAGCAGCTAAGATATCAATGCATTGGTACACAGATATTGTATAAACAGAAAAATATTGCCACAAGCATTGAAGCCTGTGGGTTTTTGAAAATGTAACACTTGAGAAGGGTGTTTATTTGGTATTTTAAGAATGTAACACTTGTATTACTGCCAGAAATGCAAAAACTTTTCTATTTTTACATATTTTCTTAAACCTTTCCAAACAAAACTCTCTTATTCTCAATGGTGCATGTGCCACATTGTGTCTTGGTCCATCCACGTGCCCCACTGACTCTCTATCTCGGTGAGACTCTTCTGGGTTTTCTCCGTGTCCTCGGATCGCCGTTTGACGTCTTCGAGCTCAGCACGCAAAAACTCTGTCTCATCCCAGACTTGCCCGCGTAGGTGCCGCGCCTCTGCCAACTCAGCCTCCAGCTCCCCAAGCTGGCTACGCAGAGCCAACACCACACGTTCCGTCTGCCAGAGAAATACGAGGACGGGCCTCTGTGTTCACGTCATTAGCAGTACTCACTTAATCCAGTAGAGGGTCATCATGGGGGGGCACGGTGGCACAAAGAGTATCGCTGCCACCTCATAGCAAGACGGTCCCCTGTTCGATTCCTGGCTCTGATGCATTTCTGAGCAGAGTTTGCATGTTATCCACATGCTCACATGGGATTTCACCGGGTACTCCGGTTTCTAAAAACATGTTAACTTTTCTGATTAAATTACCCCTAGTACCCTGAAAGTGTAAATTGTTTACCTCTCTATGCAGTTCCTCCCAGCTTAAATAAAAATAGACTGACTGAGCCAGAGCCTATCCTGGCAGACATGAGGTACAAAGCAGAGCTATATCGAGAATGGGAAAACTGTTATTCTCAGGGGGCAATTTACTCAGCAAGCCAATTAACCGAGCCAGCAGCTGGAGTACCTAACAAGAACCCACACAGATATGAGGTGAATATATAAACACAACACAGAAAGGTACCCGAGCTCAGAATCGAATTCAGGTCTTTCTTGCTGTGAGGCAATAACTATCACGTGATTCACTGCTGCCCTTGAGTTCAATAAGGCAGAACATAATTGGTGAACAAGCATGCGTGTACATTACTGGTTACATGAACAGTTTACAGGTGGTGAAGAGTAGTCTCTCAGGGATTTCGTTTGAGATTCATAAGACACCTCACACTGCTCACAACTTTAATTTTCAATCCTTCATTATCAATACCCGCTTAATCCTGTACATGGTCGTGGGGGGGCCGGAGCCGATCCCAGCCAACAGAGGGCGCAAAGTGGGGGAATACCCAGGATATAACGCCAGTACATCGCAGGGCACAAATTTAATTTGAGATGTGAAATAGAATATACATCTACAGCACCTCTAGCCGTTGGGTATCCAGCTCCTCTTTCAAGGCATTGATTTCCCTGTAAAGCTGCTCTATGAGCTTGTCCCTGTGAATAAAGCAGACGTCAAACATATGTCAAAGATTGGTAATGAACGCATTCATAATTATGCGGGGGAATAAATGAACTCCCTCCCAGTGAAAACAAATGAAGCATTTAAATTGAGGGACTTTAATAACAGATATACTGCAACTGTAAATTCTACTTAAGTCTAAAAGCCACGCTTTCAAAAAGTATCAGCACAATGATTAAAGCACGAGATATAAATTATAAGCAAGCATGGAGACATACAATGCAATGTCCATCAAGATCATCGCTTTAAAATGTTAATGACTAATACAGACATTTATCATAGAACTAAATTAGTGTGCCTTGTCTTTGTAATAATGCAATTATTTTAATGGGTTGGAGTTTATGTCAGCGTGGCACTTATTTCCCGATCCTATCACAAAGTTATTATTGATGGTAGTGGGCATGAACGTAATGGATGTAAACTCCAATGATGCATTGAAAGGATTTAAATGGTGGCGAGTCTAATTGGCAGTTTTAAATGATTAAAGTCCTTCATTTTTGGCAGCGTTGCAATCACACTGATATAAAGCAGGTAAAGCCCAGTTACAGTTACAAAAAGAATTTCACTTCCAGCGCTTTCTGACCCTCGAGTGAAAAACGCTCCACAGAGCCGTGAAGAGAACGGCATATCAGCAACAACCACATAATGGCAAATCAACAACAATAACATTTTTTACGAGTGTTACAACCACAAGGAAAAATTTTTGCTCAACAATTAGAACTATTTATTGTTTAAGTGACAGGAGTGATCACCCTCCCTCTGCCAAGTCTTCCAGCAAGAAGCTGCTAACGGTCCTCTTCATCCCCTTTTTATCCCCTCTCTACCTCCACCCCCTTTCTCTCCCAATCAATAACAATATTTGATGATTGCTTCGAAAAGCTGCTCTCTCGGGACAGCCGCGTCATTTCCTTCCTCTCCTCTCCTCTCCTCGCGACGTTTCGCCTCACACGTTGGAGGCATCCCTCAGGCGCCGAATGTGTGTGTCGTGCCTGTTGCTCCTATATATATGTGGGTGCTATGTATGTGTAGAGTAATCTTTTGTTGTATGGGGTCTACATCTGAATCACATTAACACAAATCTCCTTGTCCTATTCACACACCGAACTGCAATGACCCCCTCCTGCTTTGTCTGTGGCTAGTCCCCCAATTTGCATCTCATGAAAGAACCTCCCACACACTTTGTGATCCCCCTCTGATATCCACACCCCACAGCTCTATATCTGTGCATTACTGACTTCAACAACTGGCCTCCAGGTTTGGCTAAGCTTTATAATCATTTCTTGTTTGCGGCTCATTGTCTTTCTTGTCTTGTGAATCTCAAATGGTTCATGAATTAATCTTGTGTAGACCCCATACAACAAAAGATGACGTGACACATACATAGTACCTACATATATATAAAGGAGCAACAGGCACTACACAGACATACTGTGCCTGAGGATGCCTCCAACGTGTGAGGCGAAACGTCGAGAGAGAGCTATCGACGCGGCTGTCCCGAGACAGCAGCTTTTCGAAGCAATCATCATGCATAGAGCCGTGAAAACCTACATCGTTACAATTACAATAATTGTCCCATCAAGCTTAATGCTGCTGCCTTTTTCGCTGTCATCCAATCCACGTCCAACTCCTGGTACACCCCTTGTACTTACAATTTGCCACGTACTCCATCAATCACCCAGCCTTACCTGATGTCCCCTGTTCTGGAGAGGCTGATATCATCAGCCTACACCACTGTGTAGGCCGTGTACAGTGCACGGTGCAGCATCCCAAATGTTCCCAACACTATTGCAACATCACCAATTTGAGCACTTGCACATACAATAAAACCAAGCACACACATGTTTGCCATCATCTCATCTCATCTCATTGTCAGAAATCGCTTATTCCTGTACAGGGTCGTGGTGAGCTGGAGCCAATCCCGGCAGACACAAGGCGCAAGGCAGGGATATACCCACGATGGGGCGCCAGTCCATCACCGGACACTGAGGGGCAATTTAGTCTGCAAGCCAATTAACCTATTCAGCAGCATGTTTTTTGGACTGTGGAAGGAAACCGGAGTGCCCGGAGAAAACCCACGCGGACACGGGGAGAACATGCAAACTCTACACAAAAAGGCACCCGAGCCAAGATTCCAACCCGGGACTTTCTTGCTGTTAGGAGACAGCGCTACCCACTAGGCCACCATGCCGCCATATATTTGAATATAATTTTCAATTTGGGACACAAATTCACCCATATGTTTTATAGCAGATAAAAATGAACAGTTCATTTTATCTATTTATTCACTCATATGTTTTGATTTAAAAAACTCGCACTGATCACCCAACAGTGACTCCTTTCTACATCAGCACAGATGCTTTGTGTGTCATCTCCCTTTTGCCCGTGTGTCATACCCACCGCTCATCCTGGGAGACACCATTCTGGCTGTTGAAGTTGAACGGAGTGCTTACCGTCGAGCTTCCAAACAGGTCATCAAAACGGTCGTCGAATTGGCTCTGAAACGACAGAATAAAATGTGGCACTGTGAATATTCTAAGCGATCCAATCCTTATTCTAATAGGGTACCATTCAACATCGGGTATTTGTTTTTATTACAAATAGTTTTGTCACTTGTTCCCGGCAACTCTCCAAAAATGTAACTACTCAGTTATCACCGCATGTTGTGGTTGTGAAAATTATGTCGCAAGAGAAAAACTGAAAGGGTCCTACATTAAGGATTCCCCCATGGTGCTATAAGGAAATAGCATTCCAATTGTCTAATGTGTTTTTTACACTTCACATTCCGCAATTGAACAAACATGTCTTTCAAATAGTAAGATACAAAGAACACTGCTAAATTGGTGGATGAAAATGTGTGACTGGAATTTGTAAAAGATGAAAAGTATACACTTAATACATGTAAAAATAATGGCTGAAAAAGGACAAAAATCTACAAAGTTAATGCAGAGAAATAATAATAAGCGGTAGCAAATGTAATCAATTGTAATGTTTTCTTAAGGTATCAAAAGAGATTGTACTGCACAGGACTGTCACCGGTCGCTTACAAGAAGCATATAATTTTTTTTTTATACAGAGCATGAGCAATTGCATGTAATATCTATGACACAATAATATTGCAGTAGGAATCGAGAACATTATATGAACGAATGTGTACAACCATTACCATTTGAACAAGACATCTGCCTGTTATCAATCTTTTTTTGTCTTTTGGCTGATTATCTTCATTCATAATGATTTTTCCTAAAATAACAAAAGCAGAATCCTTGTCTTGAATCTAATATTAGAGAATATTATCACTTTCAGAAATGTCTGAAAAACAGTATTTTACTTCAAAAGTAGTATTGTTGGATGAACTAATATGAGCATATTGCCAACTACCATAAAATCTCAATTACAATATGCACCTAGGTAAAATATACACAACGAGCTTCCGTTTTACATTTTTAATACATTACGCATCCATCAATTGCTCGACAACCACATGTTTATAATTTGCCAAACACGAGCAGTTCAAAGCAAACAATGTGCGATAATAGCATGGATAAAGAATTAAGTGTGCAGTGGCAGTCTATTTACAACCAGTTGGTACTCGCGGTCACATTGGCCTATTATTGCTGTGATTTGATTCGCGATGACATGGTTTAAAAGCAAGCTATAGCTATAATAAAGTCGCTGCAACATAAGCCTATTATTGTGTCGACCTTTCGTTTTCACACTTTGATGCTCAGTCAGCTCCTAATGCATCTCATTGATGAGTTTTCTCCAAATCGAAACGGTTACATTCATGTATAAGATGCACCCCTAACGTAAGGATGATTGTGATAAAAAGTGCATATTGTAATGAGTATACAAACATGATCTAATTCGCATCAGACTAGCACAAGCTATACAATGCATAACAGACGATTGAAAGAAATAAAAATTCAAGCAAATAAGCGACAAACAAAAGACGAATGGTCAAACTACGATTGACATGCACATGTCGTGCCCTATAGCGAAAACAGGCAAAGAACGATATCCCAATACACAATGTAAAAAGCAATGACTAAAATACAATTTACGTACATTAACTGCTATAATAATCAATCAAATCTAGTGCATAAAATATAGCAGGGCCCGATATCTTAGAAAATGTCTTATGTGCCTCACCACAGGTTTCATGAAAAATAACAGAATGGATTAATAGGTAATTTGCAAGCCGAAGGAGCCAATAATAATAAATAATGCTTTGACGTAACTTTGCACTTTTTAAATCTAATACTCTCCACTGGGAGTATTGTGCAGAGTGGATGTGACTACGTAGTACTTTCACAAGAATGCACTGCTTCCGTAACTGCCTGATTTGATTCCATCACATATGGCTGCGCAAGGAAATCATGTTTACAAACGAGAGGGAGCGACACTCACTACCACCATCCCGTGGCACCAAACAGCCATAAAGCTTTCAGAGCTAACCACCCAAAAACCATCCATGTCCATCCCTGATTTTCTTCTGAGATGAGATCTGCTACATATAAAATGATTTGAGTAAGCTAATCTGTAATTAATATATATGATAATATCTGTGACCAACATAGCACACTATCGGACACTTATAGTTATTGCTGATGCCTATTTATTTCATGAAGTATTTCGTAAAAGGGCAATTATCATTTTGTCTAATCAGAATTAGATAACCCACAATGAATTACCTGGTATCTGCTCAACAACAATCTGTTTTTAAATTATCCACTAGGTGGAGACATCCAACAATTCAAGGTGCACAACGTTTTCAATAACCCTGAACCACCAAAACAGGATGACAAATTATTTTTTTTGCAAATTATTATTTTCAGTAGAGGCACTTTTTATCCAATCACAGCCACCACGGGCATGTTCTTGATAACGTCAAAAAGCTGAGCAAGACAAACACGAGTGATTACTGCAAGCACGTTAGATTTAAAACATCCTGTTTACAGTGGATCGTTTTACCGTACACTGAACTTGCAGAGTTACGCAAGAATAAGGAATGCACTGTTTAGAAGTGCTGTGCTTGGCAGGTCAACTTGCATGGACTTTTCAACAGCGTGGGTGCAGCCTTTATGCCACAGCTGCTAGTAACCTTGTCTGGGAGACTAATAAAAGCTAAGAAGAGGGGCATGCTGCCAATACACCAATGGGCACCCAAGATATCGCTTTACCAACTTGACACAAAATCAATCTGACTTCTTAAATTAGCTACTGCTGAGTTGAAAAGTGCCTTGTACACGCCAACTGAACGCTATGCTGAAGAGGCAGCACATTTTCGATGGAGGCTGCCTGTGCAAGCATGTCTCACAATCCCACCAAATACACTTAGCGTTATATATCTTTAAAATTATTCATTAAAAAATCCCTACAAATCACTTTACAGTCAAAATGTAAGGGACAGAAATTCCATTTGTGCAAACGGCTTGATTCCCTGCTCAGCAGCATTGCTGTCTAGTTTTTGTGATCTACCTATGTCCATATTGATTTTCTCTGGGTACTCTGATTTCCTCCTACCATCAAAAGACCAGCCTCTACCTAGAGATTAACTTGCTAACTAAATTACCTCCGGTGTCCTGCAATGAACTGGCATCCAAAAATGGGTACAGCTATGACTTATACCATGTGTTAACCGTGATAGGCTCTGGCGACCCTGTACACAATTAAAAAGTGCTTAGAATTACGATTCATAAACAATTACATGTAAATTACATCATTTGGAAAATAATTAACAAATTGCAACACCATCCCTATTAGTAAACGATTTTTGTGAGAACAAGCACCTTTACGATAGCCATATATAATAAGAATGGCAGAAATAGTAAATATATCAATCAATATTAAATATCATTAAAGCAATGCATATTAAAACCCAGACTCCGGAGGCATCTAGTAGGGACAGAAAAAGGCCACTGCAAAATTCATTATGGTTCCCTGCAGCTAAAACATGTAAAACAGATGTGTGGCGCTCCAATTTCTCGTGCGATGTTGTGTCAGTATATTTCAAAAACGAGTTGCTATTGCACTATCTGAAAAAATTTTCTCCATTACATATAACGTGTTTAAAATAGCCTGCATGAGGTGGCAATGATTACATATAAATATCAACCTCTGGATAACACGTGAACGATGTAAGTTATATTACATGTACCACACATAAAATGTATTCATTTAATTTCAATGCATTTAAAAGAATCAATAAAATATTTTGTGATAATTGCTTACAAAAGCTTCTTTCAAGATAGCTGCGTCAATCACTCCTCCTCTCTCCTTCACGACATTAGAGGCATCCTCAGATGCATCCTTAGATGCCTCCAATGTGGGAGGCGCAACGTCCATGTGGACATCATCACGCATCGATCCGTGAAAACCTACATCAGTACAAAATACTGTATAGAAATGTAACATTGACATTTCTAAGATGCAGTGGCAATGTTAGACCATATATAAGGTTTTGATTGGCCTACAAACTTGCAAGACATTCTGTTGTATCCTATATTTTCCTTATTTCTCCAGAAATATAAGCAATAACTTTACAGGTCTCATGTCATTACATTGTTGCATGTTTTTTCTAACTAGTGAGACATGACAATGATTTGTGGAGAAAGCAAAGGAAATGCAGATCTCTAATACATTTCAAAGGCAATGCACAGGATCTGATACATTATATGCTCAGAATCTATTATGCAAGATACTTAAGAGAAACTGCGCCTTGACACCTGCAGAAAGAATAACCAGCGAGTGTCTCCAGTCCTGAACGCATACTGAATCCATCCCCTATGGGTCGATGTAACGTTCTGCATGTCACTATAGGAAAGAATTCCATTCTGGTAATCTTGCCTTTTGAAAAGCAAAAATGTGGATTAAATTCTTACAGTGGGGTGTACTTCTGGATCTGGATACATACAATCTTGTTGTCACTGGGTTGGAATTTTATAAAAGTAGTTTTTTGCAAGCCAGCTCAGCAGCGACTGATGATGAAAGTTAACAAATTAAAATGCCTTCAGAGAAAAAGATATGGTGTACTAAAAAGAATCAGTTTGTTCTACAGTAAGACGAACAACTTTAGATTAGTGTTTGGTTGTGTTAATTTTAACAAAGCAGAAGCAAAAGATATTTTAACAAGTGAAATAATTTTTCATTATCTAAAATAATTTTCAAATATTTCATGAATGAAGTAAAACATTATAACATAATTGCTTCAAACTGTTTTCATTCATTTTAATTGAAGTATCAGTTGTAGAAATCAAGATCATGGTGGCCAAAATGCACCGATAAAATGTATTTCATGTAATAGCGCTGAAGGTAAAATGAAACTAGCAAAGGATATTATATTTTGTAGAGACAGCCTCAATGAATCAAAACTATGATGCACATAAACCACTGTTGGACCTTTGCCAACACTGTAAAATACCCAACGATGACCTGAAATGCCCTATAGCCATGCAAAAATATGTTTTCCATTTTCATTTTTTGTAAATTCCAACATTATATGTGAACTCAAATCTAAGCTGTGCATACACAACTCAAACCACATATCTAAACCTATTTAAAATTGAATAATAATGTTTACCTTGTTGTTTGAGATACCAACGTATTACAATGAGTGTCTTGAAACTTGCAGCCAAATTATATGTCATCTGTAAATTACCTGTGTACATTAAAATAATGTACATAGATTCACTTTCATAAAATGAGCTTAATGTTATAACATTCCCCTACAATTTTTGCGGAGTGGCTCATTCTTCAGAGGGCATCTGCAATATTCTGGTGCTAGTTAATGATTTTAAAACTTCTTAGAACTCACAGAAAAAAGTATGAATGACAATATCGATCAAAATATTTACCCAAGGGCATACCGCATATCACTGTGCCATACAGTGGAAAAAAACAATTTAATAACATTGCATTCTGGGGTGTGGTGCCTGACTATGTACGTGTCAAAGTATGAGCAGTAACTCAGGGGCTAGCACGCTGGGCTACAAACTTGGTGACCAGAGCTCGAATATCACTCATGACCAAAACCCGTGCGGATATTCTGAACTGGTCCTAGGCCTCCCCCAGGTAGATGCAGCCTCAAATGAGTACCTAGTGCGGAGTGTAAAAATTGTCACTAGGGAGACAAAGGTGGCCAGCGTGGTGCTGGCCAATGATCTTCTCGTGTACCGTGTCAACCTTTATAGATGCTCGCTAATGGCACCTGATCCTACAGTCTTTTAAGGCTATACAGGGGTATTTTTCTTTGTCAGACTACGTACATAGCAACCGGAATTCGAATCTTACTTTTTTGACAATTTATCAGCTAGTCCTGGATATCCCTTAGGTCAAATGATAAATCGGGGATATTTGTCTTCGCTTTGTCCAATTACCAGTTGAATATCAGATACTTTCACACCATAAGCCAACTGTTGCTTAAGCTTTCAGATGTACCATTTTTATCAGGCAGCATTTGCAAGGTGGAACCATCAGCATAAAATTAAGATGGTAATCCTAGATAAAGTGCAGCAGAGCAGTGGTGGAGTGATGAGCTGTCAACTTGGTGACCTGCATTGTTTCACCCCCCCCCCCATGTAAGGAGGGAGAGGGAGTGCTCGACACGGCTATCCAGAAACAACAGCTTTGGAAAGCAATAATAAATGGTAAACGTTATTTAATATCTTCCTGACTTGTCTATTTTTATATATATTTATGTGTGGACCATTATAGAGTGGCACAAGCCCACTACATAAAGGTGTAATAAAGGAATAACATTCTCATATTGGGCGGCGCGGTGGCCCAGTGGTTAGCGCGGACGCCTCACAGCAAGAAGGTCCCGGATTCGAATCTCTCGGCTCGGGTGCCTTTCTGTGTGGAGTTTGCATGCTCTCCCCGTGTCCGCGTGGGTACTCCGGTTTCCTCCCACAGTTCAAAAGCATGCTCCTGGATAGGTTGATTGGCTCGCAGACTAAAATTGTCCCGCAATGCCCGGTGATGGACTGGCGCCCCGTCGTCGGGTGTATTCCTGCCTTACGCCCTGTGTTTCCGGGATAGGCTCCGGCGCACCGTGACCCTATATAGGATTAAGCGGTTTCAGATAATGAGATGAGATGAGACATTCTCATATTATGCATGCTCATTAATATTATGAGCACTTTAACTGTACGATTAATTTAAAAATTTCATGCGCAACTCTCGTAACTAAAAAATTCGTACAATTGGATAAATAACCTGTTTGCCATGCTGAGCTCAACTAGCAATCATGTAGTGCTACAGGCTGGCAGCGTCAAACACCAACCTAACCTTCAAACTGATACACTAGATGCATGCACCACTGTCCCCAGTAATTATATTTAATAATCCATTTGCCTATGACCAAAAATAGCTTGTCAATGGAAACCAAGTTCTGGCAATATCTATTGTACCAATTTTTACCGAAAGGTTTCATATTTTTTCTTAAAATATGACTACTTTAATAAAAAAAATAAAAAAAAATATTAGCATTTCTCTCAAAAGCTGCTCTTTTGGGACAGCCATGTCCAGTGGTCTTGTCTCTCCTTCATGGCATACCGCTTGCCACAGTGGAGCATTCATGCCAACACTGCTATCCCCAAAGAGCAGCTCTTCAGAGCTACTCTTAGCAGGGTGGCACAGTGGGAACGTCTGCGCGTCACCGAAAGAATATTCTGCCCAAGGCGGTTCAATTCCCACCTCGGGTGCCTTTTTGTGTGAATTTTGTGTGTTCTCTACCTGTTCTGTGTGGGTTTCCTCAGTGTTCTCTGGCTTACTCCCACAGCAATAATAACACTCAATTAATTGGCCAAAAACATCAATACATAGCAAGCAATAATATCTGGTCAGCTGCTGCCAGCTGAATGCCTGGCCGACCCTCCCCCCCTTCTGCAGTCTCCTCGCACTTCCGAATCCATGTCCCGTCCATGACCAGGTATGACATTTGCACACATTCATGAATTCATTATCAATACCCACCTAATCCTACACAGGGTCATGTGGGACCGGAGCAAATCCCAGCTGACATTGGGCGCAAGGCGGAAAATACCAAGAACATGGCGCCAGTACATTGCAGGGTACACTTTTTTGGGGCAATGTACTCAGCAGGCCAACTAATGTAGGCAAGACGGTGGAAGAAAACCAAAGCACTCAGCAAAAACCCATGTGGACACAAGGGGGACATGCAAACTCTACACAGAAAGACACCCGAGCCAGGAATCAAACCTGGGACCTTTGCACACATTACAAATTAGAGTTTTATCATTATCACATGGAGCAGTAAAAACCCACAGCAATAAAAGCGGTTTCGTCCAAACACATGAACAAATGCACTGAACGTTTGCATGTTACGCGAATGCGAGGTTGGGTGGACGCACCTGTGTCGACGTGGAGTCTGTGTCCACCAGATCGTCAGTCTCCAACACGGCCTCGCTGTCTGGAGACGCCGACTCCTCAGGAATAACCACCACGGGGCTTACGTGCTCGGAGAGTGCCGACGCACGCAAGAAGTTGGGGGGGATCTGCAAACACAGCCCGCCCGGGGGGCCCGGCGACACAATTAATGAATCGCAACAGGCCAGGATGGGTGCGCCGAATATTACCATGCATGAACGACGACAGTTGGTGTGGTACATTAACATGAACGGAAAATACACAGGACACATAGCAACATAGCAAAGTCACCGATAAGCAGCACAGGTGCAACACCAATTTCAGACCACAGTGCAGTTAAGTTCATATTGGAAGACTTTATAAGTATGTCAAGTTGGGCATCACTCCTTACCTCCGGCAACTGTGGGATCTGAATGAGCCTCTTGAAGTACTGCAGGTTACTGGAGCGATGCAAATATTCCTTCAGTCTGTGCAGAATAAAGAGAATTTAGACAACACATATGCAGCATAAGAAGCCATGTAACAATGCATATGTTCATAAACGTTTTGAGCAGTAGTTTTAAATCTCCACAACCACCATTAAAATAATGTCACGTGCACACAGGGCTACATGTGTAGTCTTTTGTAATTTACTGCTAATAAAATGTTGCATCATCCAAAGCCAATATGGGGAATGTCTCAAAACAGTTTTTGCATCGACTATAGACACTCATATAAAAACGTTGTCCATTTTGTTTGCTTGCTTGATCACAGTAAACTCTGCCAAATCGCAACCAAATCGCACGGGACCTTCGCAGAACGATGGCACTGGGTCCGAGACGGGTCTTTGGCACCTCAGCACGCGCCAACAGGCCTTCTCTGGCCACCGGAACCTCACCGTACGATAAGCGGCGCCGCCATTACAATATCCAGTTAGGATAAGGGCTGCAGCCTTCACAATCCCCAGCTCGGAGAAGCGGGGCCGCTATTACAATCCCCATTCGGATAAGCAGGGCCGCTATTACAATCTCATCTCATCTCATTGTCAGAAACCACTTAGTCCTGTACAGGGTCGCAGTGAGCCAGAGCTTATCCCGGCAGACACAGGGCGCAAGGCAGGGATATACCCACGATAGGACGCCAGTCAATCACCGGGCACTGCGGGCAATTTAGTCTGCAAGCCAATTGAGCTATGCAGCAGCATGTTTTTTTTTGGACTGTGGGAGGAAACCAGAGTATCCAGCGAAAACCCAAGTGGACACGGGCAGGACATGCAAACTCCACACAGAAAGGTACCCGAACCGAGATTCGAACCCGGGACCTTCTTACTGTAAGGCGACAGCCCTACCCACTGGGCCACCGTGCCACCCTGCTATTAAAATCCCTAGTTTGATTAGGATTCACCATGACCATCAACAAGGCGAAAGGGCAGTCGTTGAAGGTTGCTGGGATCAACCTCGAGAGCCCGTGCTTCTCGCATGGTCATCTTTAGGTTGCTTGCTCAAGGGTTGGCACGGGAAGAAAACCTTTCATTCATGCACCCGGTGAACAAACCATGACTATTGTGTACCCAAAATAGTTGGAGTAGGTACATGTGCATTCAAACCATTGGAATTTTAGATTTTGTTTATGATTACCCACTTTAGCTTTTGATTTTGTACAGCATTTAACTAATTTTTATTGTATGTTTGTTTCATACTGATTAAATTCAAGTTCAATTCTTCCACCGGGCACCATCGGATTCGTGTTCATGAATTTCACATTCCTTTTTTGCACAGGTGAACCATAAAATTTACCCGCACAACGCACATGGATCGATCATTAAATTTACCCGGGCAATGCCGGGTCGCTCCAGCTAGTAGGTCATATAATCATACAGAAAGAGTTAATTTAGCTTCTGGAATGTAAGGCGGGAAAATATAGCCACATGTTAAAATATCATATGTGAGAACTTGCTTATTTGTCCAACAGCAGTCTAATGCAAAAGCTTAGATGGAAGCAATAAAATAGGTGCTCGTGTGCTTTAGATCTTGTAATTATTTAATGCTGCTTATGTAAGTGTTTCATCCTCGCATCAGATGATGACCATATCCGTTAAGACCATGATGTTCGCCACATTAGCAGCACTCTTGTAAAACGATATATTTGACCATCATAAAGAAGGCCTAAGAATTTCAGATATATTTTATTCAATGTGCTATTTGAAGATTTTGCTTGCTACTGACATTACGGTCTTTGGATTCTACCCATAATGATCATAATTGTCATGACCCGTTTGCTATAAAAAGTTGATCACTACCACATACATACGTTTATTGATGTTATTGACAATGCCATTTTGCCAATAAGTAGCAAACATTTTAATAGGGTGCTATTCTGGTTAACAGATTGACTTACTTCTTGAACTGCTCCAAGAATCGGTCCCTGTGACCTTGCAGTGTATCAGCAGGAAGACCTAAGAGATTACAAATGTTATTCTGTGGACAGTTAAGCAATGCAAATGACAAACACAATAGCTGCAATGATACTGCTTTCATGTCACCAGTACATAACTTAAATAATGTACAAGTTAGGTGAATTATTATTCCCAGTCTTTACAGCTTGTGCCACTACTATTTCCATGTGCCGTTGAATGCTTTCACACTATATCTCAGAAGCACTTAGTTAACAGTGTTTGAGCATTTGAAGCTGTTAGCTTTTATCAGATATGAATCGAGTTACTGCCTAATTGGCCCCATTAGAAAGCATGTGTTGTCAATGAATCTGATCAACAGTCCTTGACCTTGCCGATTCATATACCTAACCATATGCATCACCTCTTTAGTGTCACAACTTTAAAACATTTAAAGCGTAAATACTAGCACCGACTTAATATGGAATCGCTTTTGCATTTATTTGGAATTTTTTAAAAATACTAATGGGTACAGTGGGTAATGGGATAACCTTCTGTAAACGGTCGCTCAGACACATCCGTAAGGATGCATGGGTGCTCAACCCTAAGGTAGGAAAGATTCAAGTCAATGATTGTGTATTTTTCCATCTTTTCGTCTTGTTTAATTACTAACCTTAAAACGTCAGCTAACGCCTGTATGAACGTAGCAAAAAGCGCATAAACCGACTTGTATCAGGTAACATGTATCTTATCAAATAATAATAAATGCATTTCTAGAGCGCTTTTCACCCGAGGATCACAAAGCGCTACCAAGAGCTGTAGATGGAACGGCATGTCAACAACAACATCAGAGTAGAGGATAATCCCATAATTTTGCTTGTAATATATAAAACAGAATCACAATGTGTATAAAGCACCCATTATATCCTGTTCTAAAGGAGGCTTTCAAGAACGACAACACAATGGCACAGCAAGCAAGTGACACTGAATTCACAATGCAGCTCACTGGTATGCAAATTTCTCAGGCGCATACTCTCGTTGCCTCAAGATTGCGCTCTAAACCTCCAGGGTGAACGTTCCATCACCAGAGTTGTGATAACCCTACATGGTGGTCTAATAAACCACTGAATAATAATTAACCAAGATTTTCTAGGCCTTCACGTAGCTCTCTCACATATATATTTTCATATTTTAAGTAGAATAAATCGAGCCACATGCAGTCGATTGATTAGGATACATAAAGCATTCCGAAAAAGTGACAAGGCTGCCCTGGTAAAAAATAAACTTTTAACGTCGGGTAAATGTGGCTGATCAACAAATAAATCAAACCTCGCATAATCCTTGAAAAATACAACCTGTCTGCTGCAGAATTAAAGCCAGTACACAAACGCCGCTCATCATCAGCAATTGTGGAACCAACTAGAGAGAGATCAGTATCAATCTTATATTAAAAAGGTCCCACTGTACTGTAAAACAATCACATCCTTTGAAATTGGGATGGAGAAGGTGGGAGAGAGCGGATAAGGACATTCCATGAAGAGCACGCATCTGAATTTCAATCCTTACATGGAATTGCTGTGAAATCTGGCGAATGGTATGTCAACGCTTTTTCCCAGCTGCCTCTACTTACATGAATGCAGTTTGAACAGCAGCTTTACGATGTAGTCATACAGGTGGCTGCAATCCAGAACGACGGGAATGAGCGGTGCCAGACGGCACTGTCCTGCCGTGGTCATGGACACGGGCCGCGACATATCCATCGAGCCGAACACTGCCAATGGAACATGGCAAGGGTCGGAGACAGTGAGGAGAGGCAATGTCCAGCCACTGATTATTCATACACGTAAATGCGCTCTGGCAGTATATTATGGCATTCTGGTCTTGATGAAAGACTGGCAGATCACGTGTGCAATCGTTGGGGGAGGTTTTGAATAGTTTTATTTCTTGGTGATGAATATTTCAATGACACATTCGGTTTGCTGCTGTCCATAGCTGTTCTTTCGCAATAGCCGTGTTGAGTGTTTCTGCTCTCTCCTTCACGATGGTTCACCTCCCACGTTGAGGCATAAGCAAGCTTCTCTCCTTCATGAAATGTTGCGAAGGAGAGAGCAGAAAGACTCAACACGGATATCCAGAAAGAACGGCTATGGAGAGCAATGCTCATACATCGAGCGGTGAAAACTAAATCAGCTTGTTTTAAAGTCAAATAAACCAGACATTGTAATCATGTAGTTAAAAACATTACACGTTTTACCAATTCACTCCTATACATATTCCTCCAGTGACTGTGTAATAAGCTGTATATTTTTTTATCAAGGGAAGAAATATTTAACCACTAAAAAACAAGGATAGACATGCCTGAGGCTACTGACGATGCTCATACACCGCAAAACAATGAAAGTAACATTTATTTTACAAAACTTAATCGAGTTAGTCATGTCTCTCTGGAGGACGCAAAGTCATTTCACCAAAGTGGAATGGTTATCTGCTATTTTGTCAATAAGGCTAAAGCTGATTATGCACACGGTGATTTTAATGACTAATTTGCCACGCACAGGTAAACACAAATATTGCTGCACTTGATTTCTTATTGTTGTCACACAATACACAACATTGTATGCCATGAGATATAAAGAAAAAGTATTAAGTGAATGTATTTTTTTAAAGTTGGAAGGATTTTTAGGGGGAGGAATATAGGGGTAAACATGTGCTTAAGTCATTATTACTGAGTATGCCTATGAGCAGTTGCTATGATGCATCGACTGATTCGTGTAAGTACGCGAGAGGAAATGCTCGACACAGCTATCCAGAAAAAGCAGCTTCGGAAAGCAAGTTTCATTTTTATGTATGGCAATTCTTTAGCTCATAACACAATGTGCGTACAAGAAACAATATTTTTTTTCCTATTTGTATATATTCAATGTAACAGACTCCTTTCACAGTAATGCCAGCAGAGCACAAACAGAAATCTTAACTGATACATTCACAACAACATTTAAGAATAATTATTTTGTTTCTAAAATATTTTTTGAAGAAAATCAATTTGAGTATTACTGGGAAAGTTGGAGAGCTACACCTTTAGTGCATATTCACATGCATTGTGGCAAGCATAATATATAACCCAATCTAATAACCACAGTATTGTATGCTCACTATATACACGGTTATACATTACATACAACACTTTACGCTCATTATATGTAGTTATTTTATTATTTTATTACACACAGGAGCAGCTCCTCAATATTATTATATGCGTGACTTAATTATCACATTACAGTAGTGTGAATGAAATTAAAGCAGGATTTCTACATGTAGTAGGTCGGTTATTTTTAAAAAGACCATTTTAACAATAACTGTTTGATCATTATAATCTTGATTGAAAAACTTGGCAGTCACTTTCTATTAATATTAAAACAACATAAGCACAGGACACATTTAGCTTTATGTAACAATCAATAATGTACGGGTCATGCCGAATAAAACATCTAATTAAATGCCAGACACACAACAGAATACATTATCATGCCATCTGCAAGGAGAATTGTTTGAATAATTAATAATAAGAATAATAAGTGTAGCACTGCGGCCTCAAAGCTAAAAGAACCTGGGTTCGATGCCCGGCTCACATGCCCTTCTGTGGAGAAGTATGCATGTTCCCGCTGTGTCTGGGTGGGTTTTCGTCAGGTACTCCTGTTTCCTCCCACATTCCAAAGACTGATTGCCTAGATTAATTATCCTAATTTGCCCCCAGTGCCCTGCGATGCATTGGCATCCCAATTGGTACAGCTTTGCCTTGTTCCCTATGTCTGCCGGGATAGGATCCGTGCGGCTTCGCATAGGTATAAGCGGATGATGATTATGATGATACAGCCCTTCATCAGTCCGATGAAAGGCTCCTCATAGCCCCTCAAAAGTGGGATTATTTGACCATACTACACCATGCTGGGTCAGTGTATGTTGTTGAAGGGGGAGGTGGGCAGAAACAGTTCTGCTATCACTCGCCCTTGACTTTAACCCTTGCTGGAAATCAAGCTCAGCTACCTAGGTTTGTAAGGCAGTGAGCTGACTATTTCACCCACCACTCCACCACCTTATAAAATAATATATCAGAAATGTTGTTAGTATACTGTTCACACTCTCTGCATTCAACATACAAACAATGTTGAAAGACTGGTCTTTGAACTGAATTTGCAGGCTTATCAGGTGCTTCAGAGGAGAAAGCCTGTGGCTGGTGGGAAATTATGTCATGAATACAAACGCAAAATATAATTATCAACTACAGCAAGGTATTTTAAAAGGAGGCTTCAAGCTCACACATTAAAGAAATGAGATCACTTGAATGGCCTTAAATACTTTGCTGCTAAGCTGTATAAGTGAGGCATCAAAGGCTATTTTTCAGTCAATTGCACAATTAATTCATTACAAAAAAACGTCTGCTTCCCGAAAATGTAACACATGGGGATTTAGGTTTAAGTTGTTACTCTTGGTATGCCAAAAAATAAATTATCCATGAATTCCATGGGGTGTTTAAACCTGTGTAAAATGCTTGTTTTCATTTTTTTTAATCCTCAAAGAAAACAAGACAATGTTTTCAAACTCTCCACACACTTTCCTAGTTGCCTCGCACCTAATACTCTCAGCACTTTTAAAAACAACTCAAATGGCATTAACCTTGCAGTCGAGGGCAAGAGACACATGTATGATCTCACCGAAGCAATTGGTGACAATAAATTAGCCTCATCGGACTTCAGAAAGACTTCAGTTGTACCATTTCCTCTTCTTTACTCCTCTAACGGTAGTTCCTTGGCTCAAACTCCTTCCATCTTGTACGATCCCCAGTTGCCTTTGTCAATGAACTGGTTGCTCTCCCATCTTTCCTTTACATCCTGAAGTATTCCAGATTTTGCTTCAATAAGCTGTCACCTTTGACAATATGCCCAATCCACATATTTTTCTCTTTCAGAATTGCTATAATTTGTCTTCTTACTGCCTAAACCAGATAAAGCACATCCTCAATAATCCTTTTTGCATGAAACTGATTTTTTTTTTGGTTCAGCGAACATTTGCAGAGAGCTTCCACCTGAATACATTTATTTCTTCTGTGTTTAGAAGGCGTTTTCAAGCCAAATTGTTGGGTCAGCCCAAACGTATTTTCATAAAAATATGGCATTAAAAGTCTCATCTCATCTCATTATCTGAAACCGCTTAATCCTATATAGGGTCACGGTGAAGCCGGAGCCTATCCCGGAAACACAGGGCGCAAGGCAGGAATACACCCGACGACGGGACGCCGGTCCATCGCCAGGCATTGCGGGACAATTTTAGTCTGCGAGCCAATCAACCTATCCAGGAGCATGCTTTTGGACTGTGGGAGGAAACCGGAGTACCCGGCGAAAACCCACGCGGACACGGGGAGAGCATGCAAACTCCACACAGAAAGGCACCCGAGCCGAGAGACTCGAACCCGGGACCTTCTTGCTGTGAGGCGTCAGCGCTAACCACTGCGCCACCGCGCCGCCCGGCATTAAAAGTGTACACCCCAAAGCCCTACCTGTGATGTTACACTGACTAATGTCATTGTTATTGACGTGCCATTCTCTCCATAGCTCTGTGCAGCGATTTGTGACCCTCGGGTGAAAAGCGCTCTATAAATGTAATTCTTATTATACATAAGGTGAAGTGCAATAAGAGAAACATTATTGTTCCAGCAAGACAACACATGAAGCCGTCAGGAGCTTCACTGCTACAAAGCACAATACGATCTCTTATCCTCTCTTCCATAGTCCTTTCCAAATATTCCGTCTGCCAATACCTGTGCTCTTCACCAACAACCTCATTTATTCCTTCTCCATCCATAAACATTTTCTACTTTCTCATCCCGCTTTCCTGCATTTAACCTTTTGAACCTCCTGCCAATCCCATGCCCTACTTTCCAGAAAGAGTGCTATAATTAATTAAATTTACATAATGGAGATCCTTGTGTAATAATATTTGCATCTCCAGAGTGCTTTTCACCCGAGGGTCACAAAGCGCTGTACAGAGCTGTGGAGAGAACATGACATGACAACAGGAGAAATTTTAAGTAAGATAATGACTATAAGTCAATGAAGGACACTAAATAGCAATCATAAAAATCGTTGAAAAATTATGGAAGGAAGAAGAGCTACTGAGCAGGAAAAAGTCAACAGCATGAAATAATCCAAGCACACAGCAGTGAGAAGCATCAATTGTCCTAGCCAGTGAGCTTCAATGCTTTATGGAACAAGTGAGCCTTGAGACGGGATTTGAAGATGCCCAGGGACTCAGCTAACAGAATTTTCATTGGAAGGGCGTTCCAGAGTCTGGGAGCAATGCGCGAGAAGGCTCTGTCACCTATCGAATGGAGGTGCGATCTGGGCACATGCAGCAAGCCCGTGTTGGAGCATCGAAGTTGTCGTGTTAAGGAGGGTGCCTGAACTAGGTCACGGATGTATGTCGGTGCAGTGCCAGTGAGTGCCTTATACGTAAGAAGAAGGATCTTGATTCAATCCTATATTTAACCGGTAGCCAGTGGAGAAACACCAGCACTGGGGATATGTGATGGTGGATGCGTGAGTGGGTGAGGACTAGCAGCCACATTCTGCACCCGTTGGAGACGATTGACGAGGTAAGCAAGGATCCCAGGGAGTAGTGCATCGCCATAATCGATTCGTGAAGAGATGAAGATGTGTATTTGCTTCTCAGTATCAGAAGGTAACAGGATATTGTGCAGTCTGGCTGTGCTTCTGAGATAGAAATAGGCTGCCTTCGCCACCTTGTTGATCTGTGTCTCGAAGGTGAGTGAAGACTCAAGTGTCACGCCTAGACTCCGGACTGCCAAAGCTACTTTGATGGTCTGGTCATCAAGCAACAATTGGATAGGTTCAGCCATGGACAATTCATACGGGCTTCTGTTTTATGACCATTTAGTTTTAGGAAATTTTAATTGAGCCAGGTCATCATTGGCAGTGAGGATGACATGCAAAGGCCAGACACAGTGATGGATATATATTTGGATGTCATTGGCATAGCAATGATAGCGGAGATTGAGGCTGCACAGGATATGGCCAAGTGGTTTTATGGAGACGCTGAAGAGGAATGGACCGAGAACTAAACCCTGAGGAACTCCAGACGAAAGAGGATGGATTTCTGAGTTACATCCTCTGAGGCTGACGAATTGCTTCCGGTCCGAGAGGTAGGAGCTCAGCCAGTGCATAGAGTTTTATGGCTACTGCACGCTCAAGGACCTTAAGAGAGGAATGGTAAATTTGAGATGGAGCGATAATTATCAGGGATATTGCAATCGAGGCCAGGTTTTTGGAGCAGAGGGGTAACTGTGGCACATTTAAATAGTGGGGGAACGATGCCAGAGCAAAGTGAGATGTTAAAGAGACGAGTGATAAAGGTGGCAAGGGATTTGAAAATTGCCTGGATGTGTTTGGATGGGAAGGGCTTCAGGGAGCAGTTTGTATGCCGAGATCTGATAACTAATGAAGAGACAACAGACTCCATTAAGTCGTAAAATTCCAAGAGTTTTGAGATCAGGGTAGCAGAAGGAACAATTCATGAGGTATTGGTTGGTGGTTGAGACTAGGTAGAGATATGATGGGCTTCCGTTTTGTCTGAGAAAGACTAAATCAACTAATCCGCCTGGTCTTTATAATGAAGAGAGGTGAGGGTGAGTGATTGATTGGGTGAAGCAGCCAATGGATGGTCAAGAAAATGATATTGGGCTTTTCCCAGGTATCAGCTAGGATGCTGGAAAAGTGGTTGATACGGTTGCAATCAAGTGCCTTCTGGTCACGATTGAGTTGGTCCTTAAAGATTTGAACGTGAACGCTGATGCCAGATTTTCTCCAAATCCGTTTCGCCCTGCATGCATTCACCTTAAGGTTCTGCAGTTCAACAGTATAACAGCGGGATGGTTTTCCACCTAAGACACAGAGTGATTTTAATGGGGTCAAATCATCCATTATGCTAGATAGCAGGCTATTTTAAGATTCAACTGTTGCATCAGAGGCAGAGTGAGCCGAGACGGAGAGTGATGAACTGTTGATTTCAGTGGTGAATTTAGTCTGGAACAATGACTTCAAGATTTTGGAATTGGATTTGGTGCTTAGTGATAGAAGTGGGTGATGGTATCTGAAGCTCAAACCACACAGCAAAATGATCACACAGACCAGGATCAGTGATGACAGGTTGGTTACCAAGTCAAGAGAATGGCCACATCTATGACTGACAGATGTCACGTGTTGAATGAATGAATCTGGGCTCACTGCATGGAATGAATAACAATGACCACAAAGCGTTACCAATAAATTCGAATGAACCGCAAGAGCTGTGTGATTCCATAATGTGTAAATTCCTCACCGGCATTGAAGAGGATGAGTTCACACTCCAAGTAATCAAACATTTCCACTGTCAGCTGGAAGCTGAAAAAAAATCATAAACAATAGAATTCCTCTTTGTAAGTCTGAGCAAACATTGACTTAAAACCACATGATCATATACATAATAATAAGTTTAAAAAGTTGGATGTTAAATCATGGCAGAGAAGTTTCACCTGAATACGTTTGTGCAAAGTAAAACTATTTATACAATCTATTTCAATGATAAAAGCAAAACAGTCAGTGTATTTCACAGAGAGACAAGAGTCTGAAACTTCACAGGGAGGACAGTGGTCATGAACATTCGAATTTTACAAATGACATTACTCGAATAAAGGCATTCAATGATATTTCCTCTGGTAAATAATAATAACCACCAACTTTCAACACCTCCATATGGCAAAGGGTAACGAGGAAGGAGCTGGGTCACTGCCATGGCCTCCCCCTTGAATCTATAATAGATTGCCCACGAGTTGTAGCACATACATTTAAGTGGAAAACACCATCAGCACATCTCACTGTTGATTCTGAAAGATTACCTGATGTGCATAACCTTTATGATCAATAAAAATACTAATTACCACAACTTCATGCATATACCACACTGCAGCACAGCAGTCCACGCATATATTGACAAACAAGACCACAATAGCCAATAGAAAGTGTGTCCCCTGCCTCCACCTGCCAGTTCCATCCATGGCTCAAAAAACTCGGGCAGCTCCGCTCTACCCTTGCAGAGTAACACTTACAAGTTGTTAACGTCATTCTCCCCCGTTGCCTCCAACTGAGCATCAGTCATCATGAGGTTCCCAGGGAAGGCTGGGTTCTGAACAGTGAAGAGGCCAGAGAACAGTGAATAAATTAGAGCAGTGGTTCCAAACCTGTGGTCTGCGGACCACTAATGGTCCGTGAAAGAATAGCAGAAGGCTCATAAAATAAGTAAAAATAATGTATACTATTATTATCAAAACAGAATAGTACAAAATAAAAAAAGATTCGACATAAGCTGTTTGACTTTCATCAGCCCACAGGCTATGTAAAGGAAAAAAATGGATAGCATACATTGTGGTCTGCAAAAGCTTTGATGACCATTTAGTGGTCTGCACAAAGTAAAAGCTTGGGAACTGCTGCATTTGGCAGCTAACCAAGTGCAGGAGCACACAATTTACATGACAACTGTGCATAGCATGATGCCTTGTGTGTGTGACTTTGTGTGTATGTTCACAATTAAAACATCCATAAATGAGAATTATTTTCAATTACACCTCAGGAAACATAATGGCACATTTATTGTGATGCATTGCTGAGTTTAAACAACAGACTTGCACAATATTACTGAGAATATTTTTGCACGCAAATTCATTTGGAAACAATATGTTATTAATCACTGTGTAAACAGAGCATAGCCAATAGACTTGTTTACAAGACAAACCTTATTTATTTATGGGAATTATGAGATTGCCAGTGGGTTACTGTTTTTTTCCAATCCCTCATTTTAAATTGCACACAAATGTCTGAAACTTATATTAGTTGAGTCATACATTATTCAGAAACATCACTCCCATGTTTCCATGTAACACGTTTATGTTTTGAAAATAGAAATCTAATCCACATCTAGTCTGGATGTAAATAAACCAAAATATATCCAACTGCAATTTGTATTTCTAGAGCCAACACGCATCATTCCATAAGACTAACAACCAGTCAAACACAAGCATGTATGACAACAAAACTTTTCAACATTTATGGTTAGAACTAAGATGTAAAAAAAATACACATTCATCAAGAAATAGCAATGCATAATCACATGCAGCAATCAAAACATTTCGAATTATAACTTTATGTCATGGCTTCATAAAATTCACATTTTGGGTTAGGTCATGTAAAAAATATGTCGTAAAGCCACCTCCACCTTACACAGCCAATCAGTAATGTTGCATCATGTGAAGAGAACGTGCCAATTCTTCACTATCTCAACACACCGGTGCACTAAAGCGCAAACCCACATGTACACTAAAAAACGATGTTTCGATGATAATTGCAATCAGTCATCAGGTTCTTTCACCAATTCACTCATCACAAATTTACTCACTCAAAATGGTGCAAGTACCTGATGATGCCGCTATTTATCAGAAAAACGTCGTAATTCATTATAACTGCTAAAATTTTCCGAATAAAGGAATCTGATGTCTCTTCATTAGTTACCAGATCTCGACCTACAAACTGCTCCTTGGACCCATTCCTATCTAAACTCATCCGGGCAAATTTCTGATCCCTTGCCACCTTCGTCAATAATCTCTTCAATAACTCATTTCGCTCCAGCATTGTTCTCCCATTATTCAAATGTGCCGCAGTTAACCCTCTGCTCCAAAAACCTTGCCTTGATTGCAACATCCCTGATAATGATTGTGCCATCTCAAATATACCATTCCTCTCTAATGTCCTTGAACGTGCAGTTGCTGTACAACTCCAGAAACAACTCCTAAAAAATGACCTACTCGATGCCACCCAATCTAGGTTCAGATTCGGCCATAGTACCGAAACTGCTCTGGTCAAATCAGTTAATTACCTGTTTGTCAGTGCTAATGAACACTTGCCAAGTATTATTGTCCCACTGGATCGGAGCGCTGCCTTGGATACCGTTGACCACCCCACCTTACTTGAGTGACTGGAGGGTAATGGTGTCTCTGGCTGTGCCCTGCACTAGCTGAGCTCCTACCTCTCCGACCGGAAGCAATTAATCAGCCTCGGAGGACGCAACTCAGAGATCCATCCCGTTTTGTCTGGAGTTCCTCAGGGTTCAGTCCTCGGCCCTCTCCTCATCAGCATCTACATACAACCACTTGACCTTATCCTATGCAGCCTCAATCTCAGCTACATTATTATGCTGATGACATCCAAATCTATATCACGCAAAACCATCCATCATTGTGTCTGGTCTTTGCATGTTGTCCTCACTGTCCACTGTGAAAGCCTGGCTCATTTAAAATTTCCTAAACCTAAATGGCAACAAAACAGTTTGTTTTGCTTGTCAAAAACCCGCACCAATTGTCCAAGGATGAACCCATCCAATTGATGCTTGACGACCAGACCATTGAAGTTGCTAAGGCAGTCCGGAGTCAAGGAGTGACTCCAGATTCTTCACTCAGCTTTGAGACACATATCAACAAGGTGACTAGGGTAGCCTATTTCCAATGCAGAAGCCAGACTGTGCAACATCCTGTCACCCGCTGATGGTGAGAAGCTAATACACATCTTCATCCCTTCACGAATCGACCATTACAATGCACTACTCCCTCACACCCCTGCTAACCTGATCAATAATCTCCAATGTGCGCAGAATGTGGCTGCTTGAGTCCTCACTCGCACACCCATCCACGATCACATATCCCCAGTACTGATGTCTCTCCACTGGTTACCAGTTAAATATAGGATCGACTTCAAAATCCTCATTCTCACCAAAAAGGCTCTCACTGGCACTGCTCCAACATACATGCGTGACCTACTTCAAACACCCCCTCAACACCACTACTTCGATCCTCCAATATGGCTTGCCGCATGTGCCCAGACCACACCTCTATTTGATGGGTGACAGAGCATTCTCGCGCGTGCTGCTCCCAGACTCTGGAACGCCCTTCCCGTGGAGATTCAGTCAGCTGAATCCCTGGTCATCTTCAAATCTCATCTCAAGACTCACTTGTTCCATAAGGCTTTCAAGTCCTCTGGATAGGACTGTTAATGTGGTTCACTGTTGTCATGCTGGGATGATGTCTTGCTGACGACCGGCACCTGCTCAGGAGCACTTATTCCTACCTTCTTTGTTGAACAATAATTTTATCACTTATTTTATGTCCTCTAAACTATACCCGTAATTTGACTTTCAGTTTAACTGTTCTGATGTTGTTGTTTTTTGCCATTCTCTCCACAGCTCGGATTTGCAACAACAAAAAACGTTGTTGATGATTTGCTGTTCTTATGTCGTGGTTGTTGCTGACATGCCGTTCTCTCAGCAGCTGTACAGCGCTTTGTAACCTTCGAGTGAAAAATGCTCTGGAGGTGCAATTACTATTATCCACTAATAATAAAGCAATAAGAATCTTGAATCGTGCCAACTCATACGATCACTGGGGGACACCCTATAGTTGTAAGAGAACAAAATAAGTGAACTATATTCCACTTTCAACCGATTTTCTAAACTTTCAATTAAGAAACTAATTCAACTGTGACATAAAACGTTATGTTCATCACACGTGTGTGGAAAATTTCTTAATGATCACTTATTGTCATGCATTGCTCGCAGACTCTAGAATGCCCTTCCATTGGAAATTCGGTCAGCTGAGTACCTGCGCATCTTCAAATCCCATCTCAAGACTCACTTGTTCCGTAAAGCATTGAAGTCCTCTGGCTGGACTTGTTGATACTGCTCATTATTGTTGGTTCAGATGATAGCTCGCTGTTGACCTGCACCTGCTTAGGAAGACTTGTTCCTTCATTTATTTAACAATTATTTTATCTGTTATATTACATCCTTCATTGATTTATAGCCAGTGTTTAATTCTAATTCAGCCACTCTGATGTTGTTGTTGACATGTCGTTCTCTCCACAGCTCTGTGCAGCACTCTGACCCTCGGGTGAAAAGCTTTCTGGAAATGCAAATAGTTCTCTTTCAAGTGACACATGCATAAACAAATGCTTCTTCCTTTACTTTTGCAAAAAAGCTTAAGCATTTCCCATTCCACTGCTGCACTGTTGTTCTACTTTGTCTATTATTAACGTATTGTGTTGTGCAATCTTGAGTGCTAGTGTTGGGCATTTGTTTAACTATAACTATGGTTGGGATTTCTTATTTGTACAATTTGTTGTTGTGAGATTAACTGTGCAATCTTGCATAATACCATTTACTTTTATATTTGAGGTTAGTTTCATTTATGCACATCTTGTTGGTTTTGTATATTTTGGTTTACGTGTTATTACGTTGGTCAGTTCGAACATTTGTGTAGCAGAAATTCAGCATCTGGAACTTAAAAGCTCATGGAGCTCACTAGGTACTTTATGCTCTAATAATAAACATCTGTAATAATAATAAAGCTACAAAAATGTATCTACACCATAATGCGCGACCTGCCGGAACACTAATGTGCTAATATAAACCATGTCATATCCATACCTTTAGGTGGAAATCCATCTTGGTAATGAGCAGCTTCACATACATGCTCACCATCCGCCCATATCCTTCATTCAAATGTCCCTGCAACACATACATACACAGTGTCCAAGCGTTTGTTTGCAATGCGTTCTGTACATCGCGCAGAGTTTGCAGTTAGCTGGGTTCACAGCACTGCCATAGCAATGGCATAGTTTAGCAGACAGAGGTATTTCATTACAGCCACATTACAAAGGCTATTAAGAAGTGTTATATTAGGCAAAAGAAATTCATTGAATGTTAACGTGAAAATACTGCATAATGAATGCAGTATATTAAATATGCATGTTAAGAAAATGTGTATGTTTGAATGAACCATTGTTTACAATGTAACGTATTGTAACTCTGAACAAAATGAAATTAACTCAAAATTGTTATTGAAAAAAAACACATAAAAAATATTGCATTAAAAGTGACAATGACAAAATCCAAAAACTCGGTCAATATACTGGACTACCTCCACTGCACTACGTGGGTGGAGCGGCGGTGCAGAGATAAGAACACTCCTCTGAACCCAGCTCTCTCCACACACAGCTCACAGTGGAGGGGAGTAATATCTGAACAGGTAACTTGCTTTCTCTTCACCAACTCAGGTCTCAAGAACATTAAAGCGTGGTGAAACAACCCAACGAACAATGAAGGTGTAAATGGGCCGGCCATCATTCAACATTCGCATTGACGAAATTATTACTTCAGGTGGGAGCACTATAAGATGACACTGCAGCAGAACATTAATCTGAACTTTAGTTACTGACCAGTGGAAGAAGACAATGGTCTCAGATCTACGGATTTTAGAAAATATACATACGAGAACAAATTTGAAGCACTTTTTTTAGCATGAATGACCAACGTTAAGGAAAACAATATGGTTTGTGATGCTAAGTAGGCGTGAGCAGCAAGTAGGACTCCATGGTTTTCCAACTTGACCCAACTTGACCTTTTCTTTTGGAGATGTAAAAAAACAAGTGTACAAACCTAAGCCATTAAATGCGGATGAACTCAGACACGAGATAAAAATGTGCTGCTGCACAAGTTTCTGAAGGAAGTTTTTAAAACTTTTTGTAACATTTTCAATGCCGACAACAAAACCCACAACAAAATCAAGAATACTGAGTAAACTTGGGAGGCTTAAAAATGTATCAAGATGCCCTACACATTTTAAAGCTCTAACATTTTCTATGAATATACAGCATTTTAAATTCAAGCAAAGATTTTACAGTCGCTGTATATTGCACACATTTACAAACGCAAAGTAAACAAAGCATATCAAATTCAGCCAGAAGGCATTCCTTACCGGAATAACACTGGTCTGTTAATGCGTAACAAGCCCGAGCATGTGCAGGCAAGGCACTCCACAGCATTACACGAAGAAATGGAAAATGTATGCTAACTTAACAAACTTCAAACACGTGCTTCCAATACATGAGACATGTTTGATGAGCATGTGTTTAACAAACCAATGTCATAACGTTTTAATTGTATTAAACAAAAAGAGAAGTGTCGCACTGCAGGTCAGATTGTATACCATATGCATAACACGTACACCAGAACCACCATTCTCAACCAGTGGTTCGTGATCTATCAGTGTGCCACGACCACCACCTAGTGGTCCGTGGAGATCATACCCAAGCGAACCATGAGGTGTAAAAGATTAACAACCCTTGGACTAGAATATAAACCGATACACTGCCCTGATCTATGCCGTCACTACAAATACACACACACACACACTCTTTTCCACGTAGGGGTACAAATTTTTCCTGTGACATCGCCTACCCTTTTCCCTCCCACAACCTCTGGCTCCGTGTTTATGCGTTTTCCATCAAACTCTACAACTCCCGTATGTAATTGCACAGGGCTTGTAAAACCGCGGCCGGTGGGGCCTTAATGGCTTTCAGCTGCGCGACGTCAGCGAGCGCACTGGGGCCACACATCTCAAGGACCGACGGGGCCCAAGTGTGTGGACCCCGTAAGGCGGGGGGGGCTGTGACGCACGCTCGCGACCCGCAGTACATGGCACCAGAGGCAGGGAAAAGGTGTGGCAAACTAGCTGGCACAACAGCGAGTGTGCTGTCTCGCCTGGCCCGAATGAGCAACGTGGAAAAGGGCAAGTCACAGAGACGCTCCAGTAACTTCACACTCGTCTCACAACGATCCTTGCTCAGACAGCAACCGCAGAAGTGTAAATGCAGATATTGCCAAACCCAATAATAATGGCTCAGGACTTTAAATAAACCCAACCACTGGTGATGTTAACCTTTTCTATGCGACGATGTGTTTTTTTGTTCCAAAATACATACGCACAACTATTGGTATTTGTAAATTTGCATGTGTACAAACACACAACATTTACGTTTACATATGTGTACATGAAAAATGTGTCAACCCAATAGGGTTTAAAGGAGGATTTGCATGTATCCGTGAAGGGCAGCTGTCTGCCTGTTGGTTGACGACTGAATATGTATAGCTTCACTGCAAAAGTGAAAGCTTGATTCTGCACATAGTATGTTTAATGGAACAGGTTCATAACATTATAATAAATGGCACCTGCCAGAGGACATTACTATTACAATAGCACTCTATGTAATTAATTACAGAAGTAAATAAAATTACGTGATATTACTATAACCAATGAAACATAGCTTGCAAAATGATTGCAGAAAAATATACTTAACAACTGCTCATAATTAAACATATATAAATGGCAATAAACATATTCTATAAAGCCGTATGGTGTTTTTCACTGTATACAATGTGCATATTATCCGTCTAAACAGTTTGTAACTTACCCACATTCTTCCCATGTCATTCAGCTCACTCTTGTAACGCAAGGAATCCTTCAAAACCTGCAGGACAATGATAGCTTTATACGGCAACTCAACATAAGCTCATTTACAGTGAAGACCCGGGTGTGAATAATGTAATGCCATTAATGACACAATGTGCTGTAAATGTAGGGATTTGTCACATCTGCGTGGCTAGAACATGTCTTCAAAACCACGCTGCTGACTTGTGGCACTATCAATTGAGTATTCCATTCCAAATTAACAGAAAATGCAACATGAGGGGTCATTCATTACATTATCGCTATCATTATGTATATATTTTATGTCTGAACACTTAAAAATAGCGTGTCATTTAGCTGCCAAGGCTTTCTAATAGCCTCATACAATAATGAATTTCTCCATAAAGTTCACAAAACTGAATGAAAACAATACATTTTTAAATTGGTTCGAAAGCTATGTTTGCATTCTGTTAAACTTATATTTCCTTTAATTGATTAATCCATATGTTGCCACTAAAATGTTTTAATTGGACGCCAGCAAACTAAACAAAGCAATGCAAAACGCCATGGCATAGTTGTTTCATGCACGAAACTGCATATGCTACATTCCCACATGCTAAAGATTGCAACAAAGAGCTCTCTGCAATAAAACAAGGACCTCCCTCCATACAAACTGTGATTAAGTAACAGAGCCGGTATATGTGATTGTGGTGCTAGCTCTATAAACCTAATCAAAAAAAGGCAAAAAAATGTGTAAATAGTACAAATAAATGTACGAAACGTGTACTTGTAATAGCGCAATATTAAGACCGTTTCTACAGATCACTTGCTTGTTTCGAAGCTTTTTTCTTACGATAACATATGTATGCTCATAATAGTAAATCCCATAGGGCGTTGACAATGAGAATATTCTATGGGCCACAGCCATAGGATACATATGTTAACATGGTGTACATACACCTTATATTTATATATTTATGTTTCCACTCCTCCTTTCCAACTATACCCATATGTGGGACTGCACAACACATGGCTAAATTTCTTGCAGTGCTCTACGATGGAAGAGAGAATACAGACATGACAACAGCACGGTGACTCGGTGTCAGACATGCCATGTACTGTGGATATTAGCAAAATAGATGCCATTCGAACAATTCCAATTTCACTGGATAAATTTTATATGATTATACCCCACGAGACCATAGTCTGGAAACCTCAGCGTGCCCATCTTTGTCAATGTCATAAGATTTGGCTAAGGTGACCATTAAGTGGCACACATATTTAGAGCTGTTTCCGTCTCATGTGCATTGTGGGTTTTATCTAGGTACCCAAATTTCCTTCCTTACAGTAAATGTTACATTAGAAATGCACGCACATGTTCTTGCTCACACACGGGAATCTCGTTAACCCCAACCTGTTCCACTTGTGACTCATATCCTAGTTTGCATCTCATGAAAGAATGCCTAGTTTTCAAACACATGGTAATTCCCCTTTGATGTCCGTATATCAGAGCTCTATATCTCTGCACTGCTGATTTTAATGACTGGCCTCCAGGTTTGGCTGAGCTTTATTCTCATTTCTTGTTTGCGGTTCATAGTCTTTCCTGTCTTGTGAATCTCTATTGCTTCACAAATTAATCTTGGACCTTTGTAGTGGATGGCTGCTCGTACTCGCATCTTGTGAAAATCGATTGTATGTTGTTTGTCTACACTGTGTGCTGCCGTTGCTGATTTATCCTTATGCAGCAAATGCACTACTGTCTCACGCTCTTTCTTTCCTGTGGCTATTGTTCTTCCTGTTTGATCAATGTACACTTCCTCACAGGGCGGCGCGGTGGCCCAGTGGTTAGCGCTGACGCCTCACAGCAAGAAGGTCCCGGGTTCGAATCTCTCGGCTCGGGTGCCTTTCTGTGTGGAGTTTGCATGCTCTCCCCGTGTCCGCGTGGGTTTTCGCCAGGTACTCCGGTTTCCTCCCACAGTCCAAAAGCATGCTCCTGCATAGGTTGATTGGCTCGCAGACTAAAATTGTCCCGCAATGCCCGGCGATGGACTGGCGTCCCGTCGTCGGGTGTATTGCTGCCTTACGCCCTGTGTTTCCGGGATAGGCTCCGGCTCACCGTGACCCTATATAGGATTAAGCGGTTTCAGATAATGAGATGAGACACTTCCTCACAGTTGCTGCAAGGAATGCAATATACGCCTTCGGTCTGTAACGGCAGTCGGTCTTTAGGTGATTTTAGTACATCTTGTATCTTCTGATGGGTTGTGAAGACTGTTTTTTTTTTCAGATTTTTCTAGATGTTTGCTGATTTTGTCTGTGGATGTGTATCGATACACTGATGACACATTCGTTGTATGGCCACACGGAAGACAGAAGCTAGAGGGATTCTTTGGTCACTTAAACTCCATACACATGAACATCAAGTTCACCATGGAAACAAGAAAACGGCCAAATCCTGTTCCTGGACATACTGGTGAAGAGAAACGCAGAGGGGACGCTCAGCCACACTGTATACAAGAAGACAACACATATGGACAGGTATTACACGCGGAATCTCACCATCACCCGAAACAGAAATGGGGGATACTGCACACTTTAGCCCACCATTCAAAAACAATATCAGACAAACAACATCTAAGACACGAGCTACATCTACAGCAAGCACTACTAAGCAATGGATACACTAAAAGAAAAATCCAATGTGCCATAAGAACAGAACCTAAACAGAAAGAGCAAGAAAATGAGGAAGAAGAGATCAAAACCCGCGCTTTCCTGCCATATGTCAAAGGCACCACAGACAAAATCAGCAAATATCTATGAAATTCTAAAATAAAAACAGTCCTCACAACCCATCAGAAGATACAAGACGTACTCAAATCACCCAAAGATCGACTGCCATTACAGACAGAGGGTGTATATTGCATTCATTGCAGCAACTGTAAAGAAGTGTATATAGGGCAAACAGGAAAAACAATAACCACAAGAAAAAAAGAACACGAGGCAGCATTGCATTTGCTGCATACAGATAAATCGACAACGGCAGCACACAGTGTAGACAAACAACATACAATCGATTTTGACAAGATGCGAGTACTAGCAGCCATTCACCACAAAGATCCAAGATTAATTCGTGAAACAACAGAAATTCACAAGACAGAAAAGACTATGAACTACAAACAAGAAAGGAGAAGAAAGCTCAGCCACCCTGGAGGCCAGTCATTGATGTCAGCGGTGCAGAGATATAGAGCTGTGAAATGCAGATATCGGAGGGGAATTACCAAGTGTTTGAGAACTAGGCATTCCTACATGAGATGCAAACTAGGAGAGGAGTTACAGGCAGAACACGATGGGGTTAATGATATTCCAGTGTGTGAGCAAGACAACGGAATCCTTTCAAGTGGACTCCGACCGTCATCCTTAACACATACCCAGTACCTACATATACATAGGAGGCACACACAACACACGCACACTACGCCTGAGGATGCTTCCAACGTGAGGCGAAACGTCGTGATGGAGAGAGAGGGAGCAATCGGCGCGGCTGTCCCGAAAGAGCAGCTTTTCGAAGTAATCATCATGCATTGAGCCGTGAAAATTTCGCGAGGAGAGGAGAGAGAGCCATCGACGCGGCTGTCCCGAGAGAGCAGCTTTTCGAAGCAATCATCATCATGATATTGGCCAATTATTTTATTTAGTTGTAGGAGGAAACTCGGAGGAAACCCATGCAGAACAGGGGGAAAATACACAAACTGCATACAGAAAGGCATCCGAGGCAGGAATCAAACCATCTCGGGCAGGACTTTCTCTCTATGAGGCAGACATATTACCACTGTTGACACCCTGCCACCCAAGTCGATCTACGAGAGGCCCAGGTCCAGTTCAGAAAATTGTCACTGGTATTGACAGTGTGTAGGAATCAAACGCAGGCTGCCAGGTTCGTAGTGCAGCACACCAACCCCTACGCGAGCCATTCCTCACGGCGATAGCATTGCTAGTGACAGGTAGAGAAACGCTCGCACACCAACCCACGTTGTAGTGGCCATCACGGAGAAGCTTGTGAAACACGTGACAGAACTTCCAACTCAGCACGGCATTGCTGGACAGCGGCAACCGATTGACCACGGACCAGAAGGTGTGGGCTCCTTTCTCCTGGTATGTGCCCAGGATGCACAGTGAATGAGCAAAAATGTACTAAGGACAATTGAAAAATATTTGAAGGAATAATTTGTTAGGTTATTGGTTCACTTATGAAATACATCAGTGAGTCGTTAAAACTGATATCTTCAGTTTATATTTATGTAGCACAATTTACAACGTGCACGTGTTCATTTAATTTCAAAGATATTAATCCAAGCAGGTAATGACTCAGAGGTGTGAGGTAATCTGCAGAGGCGGAGGGGGTTAGCTCAAGGCATGGGATTAGCTGGCGCCAACCTGCAAGACACTGCATTGTATATATTATGTTATAGGCCAATTGATGCGTGTTATTTTTTATTATGGGAGAAAACCAGAGAACCCAGAAGGAACCCATGCAGAAGAGAGGGAGAACAAAGAAAAGACATAAAAAGGTACCCAAAGCATGAATCACACTGCCTCAGGCAAGACATTCTATCTGCGAGGTGCAGATGTCACTACACTACTGCACGACCCTGGTTTAAGATCTGGGTTTCAGTTATTCACGATTAAACTAAGTTCCCAAGCATAACCAAGGCCTCTACATAGTATACAATCACCCAAAAAAAACTATCAAGTTAAATTATGGTTTTCCCTTCATTGACACCACTCCGCCTGGGAATTTTAAAGTAAAGATATGATTTGACTGCAGTCTTTAACGCGGGTTATGTGGGAGAGTGCAGTGCACACAATGTGATTAAGTGTTTACCAGAAAGGACATCAAGTAGTTCTATGATACCATCTGCTTTTACCCAGGGTGATGCACCTCCTTGAGAGTTTCAGCCAGGACTAAGGATATTATTTGAGACATGACACATGACACCTATGGCAGAATTTTTATATATTTACTATGTATATTTAAGATGAATTCTAAAGTGTACCACCCAAGAGTGTATATGGGTGTGCAGATGTTGGACACAAAGGATATTGCGAGCATGCTTTTCCTTGACAGGGACCTCCTGGCTGTTGATGGCCTTGTTCACGCTCACCGTCTGCATGACACACACACACATACACGTATACAGATCTTTAGCAGGACGGACTTAACTGCTTGTGTGCATAAAGTTCGATCCAAACATGGCTGTGAAGCTGAGAACAGTCCGACGACGGAGGTCCACATTTAACGTACCATATGAACGAAAATATGGAAAGCATATTTCGCATACATGGAGCAAAGTTCTACAACTAAAGCACAATACCTACAAAAGTGCAGCATGTGGCATATAACAAGGTAATGCATCGACACATTGTATAAAGTGTAATGGCAGGCTGAATACATTATAAAAATTACAATTTATAATGCGCACACTCATGTTAAATGTGTTTTCGTGAAGACAGAACTATTCAGAAGTGTGAAAAAACAAAGAGAGAGGGAAAGGTAATGCAGCTATACAGTTAGCCAGGACCGACATTTACCAGACACTGCATCCTATATACCAGATGTCACATGACCCGGATGTTGGTGACACAGGCGTGCTTTTTTTTTCACCGCTCCAACAAACGACAAATAAACCACTATATTTGAGTGTATCTGAAGCAACCTAAGTCACATTATCGTTACTTTGGTTCCGTTTCTATTTATTTCAATTCTACCGATAATTCTTCGTCCTTACTCAATATATTTGTATGCTAAAACATTTGGGGCCTTCTCAACTCGAGCAACTGAGGCCTTGACACGTACTGCAAGAGCATGACGGTGCCTTCTACTGCACCTCTCCACTCGCCCGATTCAGTATCTGTACCTCACTCGATTCGCAGCAAAACGCCATGCTCACCTTCACCTCATTATTAATCATTTAATTATCCATATCTTCTGCTATATCGTCACTATTAACATCACCGCCCACTCAATCTAGGTCCTGTTGCTGTACACTATTAACCGCTGTGTGGTTTCTTTGCCGGTCATACTGGGTATGTTGTTAATCATTTTTTTTGTAGTTTATTTTGTTTTATTCTTTTTCTTAATTATTAGTCTAAATCAATGATTTAACTTCGTGTATTCAACTCTGTGTCATGTACTGGTCTACAAAGGTCCGTTAATTAAGTTAATCAGCCAGTGTTTTTGAAGCGTGTTTTAAATATCAATCTCTGTGTCTGCAACAATAATAATCATTTAAACTCTGTTTTACCCTTCTCTAATTCGTTGTGGTTTAACACTATGACACACATATCTAACGCCGTGACTCCCATCTCTAACACTGCGCCTCCTATCTCTAACACTGTTACGCCCATCTCTAATACTGTTACTCCTATCTCTGACTCCCTTCTTGAACATTGTAACTCACTTCTCGAACACTGTGATTCCCATCTCTAACATTGACTCTTATCCATTCCTCCTACCATTCAGGGACGAGCAGCTCTCTAGTTTGATTGGCCTGTTGAGTAATTTACTCCAGGGGAGGTGCCCCGTGATGTGTTGGAGTCGCATCCTGGTTGTGGCCCTTCCTTGCACCCCTTGCCCCCAAAGTTGGAGTCTGGACCCTGTTCGGTATGATCACCTTCACATGCGTGGCTCTAAAGCGCTTGATTCTTACATCAGTTCCTTGTAACCCCAACCTTCTGGACATTTTCCGTGAGCTGATAATACTTCGACGCCCTCATTACATTTGATATTCCTACCCCATCTCCATATTAAGCCCTACATATTGGCTACCGAGAAAACAACAAGTTAGACCGTTTGCAGCTCGATGTTGCATGCTAAAAATACCACTGATTGGTACCCCTCTTCCAGCATGCACATTACCTGCAACAGAAACCCACTTTGCCCTGCTCAATGTGTGCTCTCTGCACATTAAAAAAAGCCCCACTCATCGCTGAGCTGATTTCGGACAACAGTCTGGAACGACTCTGCTTAACAGAGACCTGGCATCATGAAGATGATTTTCTCACATTGAATCAGGCTCTACCGCGAGAGTTTGCATTCCATCAGAAGGCTCGTTCAAATGGCCATGGTGGCAGCCTAGCAATTCTCTACCATGTGTCTGCCGACATCCGACCGATTCCGTTGCCGACCTTCAATGCATTCGAGCATATGCCTCTGGATTGGAGGTCGGCTCAACCTGTGAAGTTGGTGCTGCTCTACCACCCATCTGGAGCCTCCACTTCTTTTGTCAATAAACTGAGTTGCTTTCTAAGATGTGCTCCAGTTCTGAAAGGATCCTGATTCTTGGAAATTTCAACATCCATGTTGACTCTCTCAAGAGCCCTCTTGCAAGGGATCTCATGGCCACTGTGACCTCACTTGGCTTCACTTAACACGTGACATCTGCCACTCAGATGCGACCATACTCTTGACTTGGTTTGCTCATGGGGAATATTGGTAAGCAATCTGTCAATCGCTGATCCTGATCTGTCTGATCACTCTGCTGTATAGTTTGATCTCCAAGAACTGCCTCCCATTTCTATTACCAAGCGTCATATCCAATTGTGCAACCTTAATGCCCTCTCTAAAGACATTCACCGCAGCAATTAATAGTACTTAACTCTCCACCTTGGCTCGCTCTACCTCTGATGCGACAGCAGAAACTTACAACAATGAGCTTTCAAGCACACGGGATGATTTGGCCCCATTAAAATCATGTTATGTCTCAGGCAGAAAACCATCCCCCTGGTAAAATGGTGAACTCAAGGATCTCAAGGCGAATGTATGCAGGGCAAAACAGACTTGGAAAAAATCTGGCCTCACCGTTCATGGTCGAATCTTTAAGGAACAGCTCACCCGCTATCAGAAGGCACTTGACTGTGCCCACACCAGCCATCTTTCCAGTATTCTGGCTGATATCTGCAACAAGCCCAATATTCTTTTCTCAACAATTAATCAGCTCCTTCGTCCTACCAGTCACTCAACCTCACCTTCCTTCACTAATAAAGATCAGGGAGATCACTTGATTCAGTTTTTCTCAGAAAAAAACTGAAGCCCATCGTATCTCTAACCAGCCTCAATCACCAACTAAAACCTCAATAAATGTTCCCCCACCTTCCTTTACCTCAAAACTTCTGAAATTTCTGAATTAACGGAATCCGAGGTCTCTTCTTTAGTTAACACAAACTGCTCCCTGAATCCTTTCCCATCCAACATCTAGGCAAATTTCAAATTCCTCGCCACGTTTGTCACTAATCTGTTTAATAATAAATAATAATAATAACTGCATTTATAGAGCGCCTTTCACCCGAGGGTCACAAAGCGCTTCCCTCTGGTATAGTTCCCCCACTATTTAAATGTGCTGCAGTTACCCCCCTTCTTAAAAAAAAACCTGGCCTCGATTGCAAAATCCCTGAAAATTATCGTGCCATTTCAAATCCACCATTCATCTCTAAGGTCCTTAAACGTGCCGTAGCTACACGACTCCAGAAACACGTCATTAAAAATGACCTCCTCAATCCATTCCAATCTGGGTTCAGATTAGGCCATAGTACTGAAACTGCTCAGATAAAAGTAGTTGATGACCTACTCGTCACTGCTGATGAAGGCGTGTCAAATATTCTTGTTCTCCTCGACCAGAGTGCTGCCTTTGATACTGGTGACCACCCGATCTTACTTGAGCGACTGGAGGGTATAGAGGTCTCTGGCAGTGCCCTGCATTAGCTGAGTTCTTACCTGTCCGACCGGAAGCAGTGTGTCAGCCTCTGAGGACAAAACTCAGCTATCCATCCTGTTTTGTCTGGAGTTCGTCAGGGTTCAGTTCTTGGCCAACTCCTCTTCATAAAACCACTTGGCCATATGCTGTGCAGCCTCAATTTCAGCTACCAATGCTATGCTCATGACATCCAAATATAGATCCATGTAATGTCATTCATCAATGCGTCTGTTTTTTGCATGCCATCCTCACTATCAACTGTGAAGGCTTGGCACAATTCAACATTTCTAAAACTAAATGGCGACAAAACAGAAGTTTTGCTTGTCGGAACCTGCACGAATTGTCCAAGGCTGAACATATCCAATTGATGCTAGACGAACGGACCATTGCAGTTGCTCAAGCAGTCAAGAGTCGAGGTGTGACTCTTGATTCCTCACTCAGCTTCAAGACACACATCAACAAGGTGACAAAGGTAGCCTATTTTCATCTCAGAAATATATCTAGACTGTGCAACATCCTGTCACCCGCTGATGCAGAGAAGTTAATATACATCTTCATCTCCTCACGAATCGATTACTGCAATGCACTACTCCCTGACACCCCTGTTTACCTAGTCATCTCTAATGTGTGCAGAATGGGGCTGCTCAAGTCCTCACTCACACACCCATCCATGATCACATATCCAGAGTACTGAAGTTTCTCCACTGGTTACCTGTTAAATACAGGATTGAATTCAAGGTCCTCCTTCTCACCTACAAGGCTCTCACTGGCGCTGCTCCGACATACATCCGTGACCTACTACAGGCACCCTCCTCAATGCGACAACTTCAATCCTCCAATACGGGTTTGCTGTATTTGCACAGGTCACACCTCCATTCTATGGGTGACAGGACAATCTCGCACACTGCTCCCAGACTCTAGAATGCCCTTCCATTGGAGATTCGATCAGTTGAGTCCTTGGGCATCTTCAAATGTCGTCTCAAGACTCACTTGTTCCGCAACGATTTCAAGTCCTCTGGCTGGAACTGTTGATGTGGCTAAGTGTGGTTGTGCAGGGATGATGGCTCTCCACTGACCTGCACATGCTCGGAAACATTTATTCCGTCCTTGTTTGTTGAAGATTTGTTTTTATTACCTTATTTTATATCCTTGTATAATTTATTGCTACTATGTGACTTTCAGTTGAACTGTCCTGATGTTGTCGACATGCCGTTCTCTCTACAGCTTGGATTTGTAAAAAAAATAAACTGCAAACAAAAAACGTTTTTGCTGATTTGCCATTCTTATCTCGTTCATGTGTTCTCTTTCTGCAGCTCTGTGCAGCACTTTGTGACCCTCGGGTGATAAGCACTCTCAAAGTGCAATAATTATTATATGATTAATGTTAGCATTAAACCATTTCCGAATATATGTATTATAAACAATATAATGTTGCATTTTTTTAATTTAGATGAAAGTCAGATCATATGTTACATATTGTTCTGCATCGACGTGTATATTTAAAAAAAAAAACCCAAAATGTTAATGTTGCCGATTTCCGTTCTAATGTCGTTGTTGCCGTGCTGTTCTCTCTGCAGCTCTGTGCAGCACCGTGACTATTGGGTGAAAAGCGCTCTATAAATGCAATTATTATTATATGTTATGATCTTATTGGCCAATTAATCAATGCGTGTTTTGTGGTTATGGGAGGAAACAAGAGAAACTGAAGAAAACCTACACAGAACAGAGAGAGAATGCAAATTTCACACCGAAAGGTACCCAAGGCATGAATCACAATACCTTGGGGATGACTTTCTTTCTGTGAGGCAGAGATGTTACAATTGCCCCACCCACATAAAAACATAGGAGTACACAATAGCTAAGTGAGCAGTGCTATAAAGACAGCCCATTGCTCAAATGTTGCCGTTAACAGAAAATAAGCTACACCACCCAAGGTTGCTGATTTTCCTGGTTTATATCAGAACTTATTTGTTGCAGAGCAAATATATTTGCAAGGACTACCTTCATGATCTGTATCGGTTTTTACTGGTCGCTGTGCACTGCTTTAATAAGGCCAGTTTCATTTTACGAACCTAGCTAGTCAAGACAATATATTTAACATAGGGTTTGCCTATAGTAATTCATGCAGTTCAGCACGGTTAAAATAAAGAGGAGCCATTCCACGGACAGCTTGCCTGCTTGCTTAGACGGCATGTGATGTGTTTCATTAATGCTGACTCCCAGACAAGCCTAATTAAAAACCAGGTATGATTCTGTGGGACCAAAATTCTTGTGATTGGACAGCATATGTGAATTATGTTGCAATCAACCACACCTAACACACCAAGTGTGATTTTGCCTACATAAATGAGTCAAGAGACGAGTAGTAAACACGGCTCATTAATCTCGTACATGTTTTCATGTGCATATGTTGTCATTAAAGAAAGCATTACAAATATTAGCAATCACTGTCACGTAACCAAAGTTTCCGATTCCAGCACTATACAATACATTAGGACTGGACACCCCCAACGGTCACAGGAGACGGTTGAGCAGGCGGCGAACCTGCTCATGGCATGAGCTGCAATGATGCAGGAACTCAAATTGGAACACTCCCCAATTGAGAGAGCTTGAGGAGTTGGTGCCTTGATGTGATGTGGGAGATAGAACAGAGTTAGACCCCAAGAAACTCCATTGCAGACCAGGGTCAAACAGAACCCGTATTTATTTACAAACTGTCGCTAAATCCCGGCTGATGAACTCTCCTCAAATGTTAACGAATGGGCTGCGTAGGCCGTGGCTAAGGGGAAAAAAAACTCATTGTTAATTCAAAGACCGTTACCTCCTTTCAATGTGTATAAAACAACAATGGAACTGGTTCGTATTGCAACACTACAATTATCACACTCCCCTACCAGTCCCAAGCAAATGGTCTGCTCATAAATGGGACTTTGTCCAGATCTTTCGAAAATTTGTGAGCTTCTAACACAATCTAACCCGCTTAAACCCAGGATGGATCATCGGCAGGCCAGCCGGAAAGTTTCAAAATGGCGCAGATGTTCTGCAGGAGGGGGGATCTACGTTTCAC
>JAZEWT010000002.1:23204914-23215925 GCA_036362905.1 Mordacia mordax | reverse complement strand
GATTTTCCTATTCTGGTGCCGTTGTTGTTGATGTGCCGTTCTCTGCACAGCTCTGTGAAGTCTTTGTGACCCTCGGGTGAAAAGCGCTCTATAAATGCAATTATTTATTAGACCTGTTTACCAAGGGAGAGCCTAGCAGGAGTGCTAGACTCCAGGTGACATAGATCTGAGTTACATCAGACTATGATAATCCCTTGACCACAATAAGGTTATGATCCATGAGGGATGGTCAAACATTTATGAATGGATCTGCGACTCACTCCAATGCAGAATCCTCCTAAAATAGGTCTTGAGATCCAGTGAGGCTTTCCAGGATTAATATACTGTGACGAATTAACCAAGTTCAGCGGTCCAAAACAAATGACTTGATAATAGTTCCGATTTAACAGCACAAATCCAGGAATCTAGTAATGTAGAAATTGTTTAGACTTTGGTGAATGTAGTGTCCACCACTGGATGCCAGAGTCATGTGAACCATTAATAAAACATGGACGTACATACTGGAGTAGATTAATGTTTTGTTATCTTAATAACAGATACTAATTGATGAATCAACACAAGTAAAATAATCGTAATTAATTTAGTTTGGCAATTTTTGGTCAAAAGAGGGTCAAGTTAAAACATATATACTAAAATGTGTTTTGAAACGCCATATAGGAAGGTGCTTCTTCACAAGGACCTTCAGGAGACTTAAATTCAAATTTTTTTTAATTCAGTAGAGTACATTTTTTTCCCTCACCAGCAGATGTAGATCAGGCTTTCTTCAACAAAAGGGATAGGCCTGACAATTGGAATGCCACCATATGAAATAAAGTATGTGCAAAATTATGAAAAGCCTATCACAATCTACAACTCCTTCTTATATAGAGTAGTACATACCCGCTCATTACACAGTTAGAATATCACATGAGTGACGCAAAATAGTGAAAGGCAACACAGAAAGTCAAGAGGTGTTTTATGTTCTCTATCACTTTTAAACGAATATAAGCTACACTCATTACTTTAAATAACAAGTTTCCTTAACACATCATGTCATACGTATGTATAATGATTCAATGCCAGACACTCGCAATGCACCCACGCCATATCGGCCATGGGAGTTTGGGACCAAATTTCAGTGCCAGTGCGGGTTGGTGAAGGGTGTCAGGGGTTGGTGGAGGCAGATGTGTTCTCTTGTCACTTGCCGGTGATATCACAGCCATAGCTGGGAGAAAAATCGGGTCACTGGGTTTATAGTGTAGCGATTAAGCACATCTCTACTCCCATGTTACATACAAATAAAAAAATATAATACAAGAAAGAGTACCATAGAAAATACGTATAGAGACAATGCAGTAAACATGTAACAATCCATTGGTTCATTGATGTGTTGAATTGCAATCGGGAATTTAGCTGTGTCAAATAAAATACAAATACTATGTTCATGTTACACGCTGGCAAATATAGTGCAATAAATTGTATAAACAAGACAAAACAAAAGACAGGTAAGGCCATAAAAACAAAACAAACAATATTACAATCACCGTAGTGGAGGGTTTACTAGTGCATGCCTATATCACTGTGCAGGTGTCTATGTATTTTTCATTCATTCATTTATTATCAATACCCGCTAAAGCCTGTAACAGGGCCGCGAAGGGCTGGAACCTATCCTGGTCGACAGGATCTGACGCCAGTACATCGTAGGGCACACTTTTTGGGGAAATTTACTCAGCAGGCCAATTAACCTAACAATAATAATAATTGCACTTCTAGAACTCTTTTCATCCGAGGGTCACAAAGCGTTGTACAGAGCTATGGAGAGAACGGCATGTCAGCAACAACGACATATGAAGGGCAAATCAATAACAATAATAACCTAGGCAGCAGCATGCCTTTGGACGGTGGGAGGCAACTGCAGTACCCTGCAAAAAGCCACGCGGGCACGAGGAGAACACGCAAACGCCACACAGAAAGGCACTCGAGCCGTGAATCGAACCCAAGATTTTTTGCTGTGAGGCGACAGTGTGTATGTATATAAACAAACAATCACAGTTCACAGAATGTTTATTGAGCATACACGGGTGCCATATTTTGCCTACAAAATATAAACGCTAGTGCTCTGCACAAATAATATAAAGTAATAAATACCACTACTTTCATTGACATTTAAAAGTCAACAGAGGCAGTGTAAGGACAAAGTAGGCGAGATATTGACAGAACGTTCATCAGGGACAAAAACTGTTCAAACTCTAGTCTGACACCGAAAAAAAGTATCACCAACTGAGTGTGGCCCCAGAGTACTGGCCAAGAGTACTGTGGCCTGGCTAAGACCCGTCGGCTTTTAACAGTTAGATATCCTTGTGCAGTGCTTGTAAGTGCTTTAATTTTATCCCAAAAAGAACAATTTGGCAATATTTGAGTGAAAAGAGCAGTTAAATCGAAAATTAGCAGCCCACACGTCCAAAGCAATCATCCATTCATCACATCCCTCCCTCCAGACAGCAACATATTTTCTAATATAGTTTGGTATCAGCTAAGCATTGATTAATACATGCAAAAACTACAATGTGTTCACGAGTAAAAAGAAGAATGCTACGAATATATTTTTAATTATTAATGTTCCTTGGTGTTATGGAAACAGGTGACGACCTCAGATGTCTCACGAGGATAACATAATTACACCGGAGTCGAGACAGACCCAGCTGGGTGTGTCAGACTGGATGGAGAGAGGAATGGATTTTTTTCAAATACATATATTTTGGACTTACATAGCAATTAGATCTACCCACGACTCAAGGTACTGTACCGAAACAGCGGGCATTTTTTTTGAGTAGTCGGCCATAGGTAGAGGTAAAAAGAATGGTCTTCAGCCTATATTTTGAACAGAGGCATCACTCTCTGATGCCAGGACATGTTGTCAGAACACTCATAAAAGCAATGACCGTGTCGTTCATGTCGCATATGAATCATCAATACCCGCTGAATCTGAAACAGGGTCGCGGAGCGGGGGATACGGAGCCTATCCTGGCCAACAGAGGGTATAAGGGGCGCAATATCAAGGATGTGATGCCAGCACATCACAGGACACACTTTTTGGGGCAATTTACTCAGCAAGCCATTTAACCTAGGCAGCAGCATGTCTCTAGAGTCTAGACAGTGGGAGGAAACCCAACGCACATGAATCAGTTGGCAAATCATTACATGCACAAGTGATGACTGATTCCATAGCAGCAACAAACTATGCTTTCACGTGGAAAAAAGTGAAGTTTGTTGAAGCGCATCCTGGCCGATTTACCGTGACGCGACATTTCCCCCGTGTTCGTGATCGTGTGTTGTTCTCCATGAAGGCTTGCCAAGTATTCTTGTCCTTCTGGAGATGACCTCTGCTTTCGATACCATTGACCGCCTGATCTTACTTCAGCGACTGAAGGGTATATAGGGGTCTCTGGTAGTGCCCTGACTTGGCTGTGCAGTTCGTCAGCCTCGAAGAACAAAATTCAGAGATCCATCCTGTTTTGTCTGGAGTTCCTCCAGGTTCAGTTCTCGGGCCACTCCTCTTCAGCATCTACATACAACCACTTGGCCATATCCTGCGTAGCCTCAATCTCAGCTACCATTGATATGCAATGACATCCTAATCTATATCCACGCAAAGCCATCTATCAATGAGTCTGGTCTTTGCATGTCGTCCTCATTATCAACTGTGAAGGCCTGGGTCAATTCAAATTTCCTTAAACTAAATGGTGACAAAACAAAAGATTTGCTTGTCGGAACCCCACACCAACTGTCTAAGGCTGAACCTATACAATTGATGCTTGACAACCAGACCATTGATGTTGCTAAGGAAGTCTGGAGTCTAAAAGTGACTCTTGATTCCTCACTCACCTTCGAGACACACATTAACAAGGTGACGAAGGTAGCCAATTTCCATCTCAGAAATATAGCCAGACTGTGCAGCGTCCTGTAACCCTCTATGCTGAGAAGCGAATACACATCTTCATCTCTTCAGGAATCGATTACTGCAATGCACTGCTCAAGAGCACCCCTGCCTATCTGATCAATTGTCTCCAACATGTGCAGAATGTGACTGCAAGAGTCCACACGCGCATACCCATCCACTATCACATATTCACATAGTGATGTCTCTCCATTGGTTACCGGTTAAATACAGGGTTTAATTCTAGATCCTCATTGTTATCTACAAGGCTCTGACTGATGCTGCTCCGATATACATCCGTGAACTATTTCAGTCACCCTCCTAACACGACATCTTCGATCATCTAATATGGGCTTGCTGCATGTGCCCAGATCGCACCTACATTTGATGGGTGACAGAGCCTTCTATTGCGCTGCTCCCAGACTCTGGAATGCTTGTCCAGTGGAGATTTAGTGTTGAGTCTCTTAGCATCTTGAAATCTCGCCTCAAGACTTACTTGTTGCGTAAGGCTTTCAAGTCCTCTGACTAGGACAGTTGATGCGGCTCACTGTTGTCATGCTGGGAGTGATGGCTCGCTACCAACCTGCACCTGCTCGGGAACATTTATTCCTTCCTTGTTTGCTTAACAATTATCTTTGTCATCGCTAATTTTATGTCCTCTAAATTATAGCCATTGTTTGACTTTCAGTTAACTGTTCTGATTTTGTTGCTGTTGATACGCCACTCTCCACAGGTCACATTTGTAACAAACAAAAAATGCTATTGTTGCTGATTTGCCCTTCATATGTCGTTGTTGCTGACATGCTGTTCTCTCCACAGCTTCGTGCAGCACTTTGTGACCCCCGGGCGAAAAGAGCACCAGAGTTCCAATTATTATTATTTAGTGCGACATGCAAATCCACCTTGGGAGGAAGGATTAATTCAGCTGCTTCTGACACCAGTGTGAGATAGCGTTGCACTCTCATTACCCAGAAACTTAATACAATTGCAATGTTTGACTCACACCGTACTCGCTCAAAGTCGAAAGTATTCGGGTGGAGAAAGAATGACTGAGGAAAGAGGGTACTGCAGCGAGGCAGGAAGAAGGCTGCCACGCAGTTAGCTGAAGCCACCAAACACTGCATCCTATATATTCTTACCAGATTTGTTTAAAAGGTTCTTCTTTCAGGATAGCTGTGTCCAGTGTTCCTTCTCTCTTACTTTGTAGCATTTCGCTTCCCACGCTGGAGGCATCGTCAGGTGTTTTCTGAGTTTAACCGAACGTGCTGCGCTCTAAAAAATACAGTCTATGTTGCTTTGATGTCAAAGAAGTCCATTGTTTTGCCCGCATTTCTATGATCTTTGCCACACCTGCCGTTGATGTTATTACCACTTTCAATTAGTACATGTATTTAAGTGATGGGAGGAATCCCAAGAAGAAGAGGGAGAGAAGACACAAACTCCACACAGAAAAATGCTCGAGGCAGGATCCGAACCGCCTCGGATAGAACCTTCTTTCTATGAGGTGCTGATGGCACAATTGTGCCACACTGCTGCACTGGCTGCAGGAGTTTTCATGGGACATTATTATTAATCATGAGTTTAACAGCAAACATACATTGTAAATAATGAATCCGTTAATGTTTTACAATTGCACTGTACAGCAACACCGCGTACATATACATGTCTAAATGGAGATCGTGGTGTACAGTATACAAGTCTTTTTTGATTATCCAGCCAGTCAGTCCATTTCATATTGAAATCGAAAATGGTTGTTCATAAACGTAGTTTATGCAGGCCACGTCGACTTATGTTCCAATTTAGGGTCGGGACATCAATTAGTTTGTGTCTCATCAGTAGCTCACGAGCGCACAAGGGAGCAATGAGCAGCTGAAAATGTGTTGTTTAGCTTCTACAACTATGCTTATTTGCACAGGGAAGACTCAGTGGGCTAATCACTCTTTCCTGAAAGGTCCTGTTATATATTCTCATTCAGAAGCGATGACTGCTATATAGCTTCGAATTAAGTAACGTACAGATATCTTTCAAATTTGGCAAATTTGGATCATCACACAGACACACAATTTCCCACTTTTGGCAATGAGGTCATGGGAACTTTAATGTCCACTGTGAGGCAGCTGTGATCCAAATCGCATTCTACAGAGTGCCAGGTTATTCACTGTCATGCGCAACTCTTATCTTATTACTGAAATATTTCTGCATCTCTATTCCAGGAGTAAGTCGTTCCAAGCACATATCCTATAATTAATTAGGTCAGCAACGGCTGAAATTGCAATATTATTTGAAGGAGCTTTGTCTGCAAGGACTATATTCTTTAGTGTATTTATCACAGCATTCCATCTCGCCAATGCAATTTTCTATGCGCCACGCCTGCCTTCTACAATATATTACAAATTCAGTTAAGGCACACAGAGGATATAGTTACAGATTCTTGTAGACATAACTGCAACCTTGATATTGTACATAGATACAGCAGTGCAGGCACATACTGCATTATTTCAGTTCAGTATCATCTCATCTCATCTCATTATCTGAAACCGCTTAATCCTATATAGGGTCACGGTGAAGCCGGAGCCTATCCCGGAAACATAGGGCGTAAGGCAGGAATACACCCGACGACGGGACGCCGGTCCATCGCCGGGCATTGCGGGACAATTTTAGTCTGCGAGCCAATCAACCTATCCAGGAGCATGCTTTTGGACTGTGGGAGGAAACCGGAGTACCCGGCGAAAACCCACGCGGACACGGGGAGAGCATGCAAACTCCACACAGAAAGGCACCGGAGCCGAGAGACTCGAACCCGGGACCTTCTTGCTGTGAGGCGTCAGCGCTAACCACTGCGCCACCGCGCCGCCCAGTTCAGTATCAGTACCCGCTTAATCCTGTACAGAGTCACAGGGAGCAGGAGCCTATCCCGGCAGACAGGGTGCAAGATGGGGCTATTCTCAGGATTTTAGGCCAAGACAATCACAGGGCATTATTTCTTATTGCGCAATTTATTTTCAAACAAAAATACATTGCAGCCAATATTCCACTGGCTGCACTGTAGCAACACCACACCGACGAGAACCAAAGGGTCAAACCCCCGTGTTTCTCGCTTGTATTGAAGTAACCACATTTAGCTATGGGATTGCATGACTGTAAAATTGTACTGAAGTATATTTGCACCGCTCAATGCATGATGAAGGCAAGAGGGGGAGCGATCAAAGCGGCTATCCCAAAAGAGTGTAAAATTATCAAAAAACCCTTCAAGGGAAATCACTGCTTAATAAAACACACATGCACTCATTTCACCTATTGGTGCATTAGCCAGACCAATCCGATAGACCAGAAGCAATCAGCAAGTGAGACTGTCCACTACACGCTCGATGAGCAAGCGATGCACTGACCACCAGCAACCGTGTGGTTGCTCCTACCTCTCCACACAGCAGGTGAACTGGCCAGGCACATAAATCACTGGATAACGCTGTATGATTACAGCACTGATCGTTCCCCTACCCACTGCACCCAACTCCACACCAGCAAGGCTTTTAAATATAGCGTTTCTCACATGGCCCTGTGCTAAATATCATCATCCCCCCCACCAGAGTCCAAGCAGACCCACGAGAGCACACAAGGTCGCACCAGAAACATCGCTCCGCAAATCAAACAAATACAGCAGCCAGTCTCCGAGACGCCTCCTGACTGGACAATGTATTTAATGAGAACAGGAAGATGGACAACAGCAGTCTGTACTCTAAATTCACTAATAATTGATGCAGGCATCTGCTTGTAAGCACGTGGCAACTCTTTATTTCACACAGAGCTCCCCCCTCCAACCCACCCACAGAATGACGGTTGAAATAAACCTATGAACATATAATAACTTCAGCACTATTCATTCTGCTGTCATTGTTATTGCTCTTTCTGCTGAAGTGCATGGAAATAGCCATTAAGCAGATGCAATAAGCCCCTTTAATTCCACTAAGTTGCTTTCCACTACATTTCAGTTGTTCATCCAGTTCATTTACTATGCCTTATAAGCCGATTAATTTTGGCCATTAAAATAATAATAATAATAAGTTGATTGTTTCTCTATGTTGCACAAAAGTGGTGTAAAGAAGTGTAACAATTAAATCCCCCACTCAATGCATGAGTAAGTGATCTTTCAAAAGCACACCACAGAAGCATTTGAGACAAACAGACCTGCGATGCTGGCAATCATCTGGGACTTTCACAGTGATATAGTTTTTATCATCAATGCCATAACTTACATGTGAACTTGTATGGGGTTTCGTATTCTACAAAATGTGTACACACATGGTCTAAAGGTTTATCGACCTAACACAAATGTCTAAGTGCGCTTTGTAAATTAATGACAATATATTTTTGGACACCATATAAATTTAACGTTAAGAAATTATTCTTACAAAAGTGATTTAAATGGATATATCATAAGCTTTTTAAACCTCTACTGCACAGCGCTATAAAATGTTACAGTAACCAAAGCTTTCCAAAATTTCAGCATCTGCTACTCAATACACTAGATCTTTCTGCATTCACCAAGTTACGGCCCATTTAACAAAATAACTCATTCCATGCTACACGTGCCCGATGATTGTTAAACACGTCCCACGTGATGCACGGTGTAATAAATCCGCCTGCATTAATACCGATTCAAACTGATATTATCGCATTACTTGCGACGTGTTGAACAAATCATCGGACGCATACAGCGTGGAAGGAGATCATTTGTGTCTGAATGGCGAGAACTATTAATAGGTACATGGTGGGTCCGGACGACTGGGGTTAGAGAAAGATTACTTTTTATAGATTTCCTGGTTTGATAAAAATGTATCCAAAGAGAAAGAGAAAACACCCTTAAAATTGATTTTGCGAATATAATTTACACCTATTGATATAAATTTTTGATTTTGCAAGGGAGACCTGGATTTATGTGCTAGTTTTAAAAGAAGCACTTCCTGCCTATAAATAAAACCATCACTATATATTCTATCATCATTGTGTGACAAGGCAAGCCTCGTTGACGCTCCAAGATAAATCTTGTACCACATTCTATTATCATTCGAAAAAATGCATTAAAGTAGTGCTAACATGAAAAGGTTAACATTTGGGATTTTAGAGTCTGCTTCAATGTAGATTTTGTAAATCCATTAATAGACAGCTGCTCCAGTCTGCAACATAACAAAGGCTACATAATAGGGCAAAAAAACACGTTGTCTTTATGCACTCGAATGAGAGTAATGCATCCTTAAGTAGGTTACAAAAAAACTATATATGAATGAGCACATTTGTAAAGGCTGAATCAGACTATCACCGACGCGCATTCAAGCTAGCAATAACAGAGGTGGCTAAGTGCCAATGGACCTAATACAGTGCCACGGTACACAGCTAGTACCCCTGTGAAACTGGGTTTCAAGCCACAAGGGCAAAATGCTGCCTGAATCCCTACTAAGATCCTTTCTTTTTCACTGGAGGAGACTCCCAGGGTTGAATATGTTCACTGACAAAAGCACTCAATAAAATATTCTTCAAATCTGTAGTACCAATCAATACATAGGCAGCTGAATTTTAAGTGCAATTAGTGATATGAAGAAGAGTTATGACATTGACAGTTAATAAAGTGTTCGCCTTACCACATCCTGAGCTCTGTATAGCTGTCCCACCATTGCATTTTGAGATGTCACATTTAGATGACAGTCATAACTGTGCTGAATTACAAACAGGGGAGTGGAGGTTAACACATCACTATAAACCCAATGTCCAGAGTCTGATTACCAGGTACAACGAACATCAGTGGTCAGCAATATAGAAGCAGCCACCCCCACCCCTTCACCAAAAACCATTGATGAACAATAGAGAATGGGGAGACCTTCATTAAATAGTGGACTAATGTCAGACTGAAAGTTGTAAATGTTCCTTAGAATATGAATTATTAAACGAGCCTTATACAGTGTTTAACTATTTTGCTGCTGAGTGGATAGAGACAGAGGCAAAAAAATGCATGCATATTATAATCTGTTTCAATGTGAATCATGCAGGGATCCTTGGCAAACCAGCAAAAAGCATGCAAGCATTGTCATTACAACTCCATTTACATTCAAGGATTTTAGTTTTTAATCAACTGACCATACAGCTGAGACCATCTCTTTATAACATCACTCCAAAGTTTAATTTTAGGTTTGTGGGCTATGAACCTGTTTGATGGGCAGCTGCATAAAAGCTTGATCAATGTTCACCAATTACCACAAGGCATTGACTGGTCACATGCACCCATAACAGGCCACTCAGCTGCGAATAAATGGAACACAAACAAAAATAAACTGTATTAAGTGTATTTCTCATGACAGTTGGTGGGTTTAGAGCCACGATTCTCAACTGGTGAGTCGCAACCCATCAGTGGGCCGTGAGCAATATCTTGTGGTCCGTGGTGACATACCAAAGGGAGCCCGAGGTGAAAAAGTTTTAGAGAACCCCTGATTTAAAGTACCAATGACCATGTCTGTATCTCCAGGAATAACTCAACATAGACAGCAATGAGATCATAAAGTAGTTCTTTATGTGCACAACAGCCTAATGAAATAAAAATGTTAGGACCACAAATTTCAAAAATCACGTGAAATAGTGGTGCTTCAAGAGTCTAAGGAATAAATGTGCTGAAAAGACCAATGACACAAACAAATGAGGTGTGCATGGTAAAAAAATGTTAATTAAGTGCTGCTGCTTGTCGAGAACACCATGGCGTTGCATACATTGTGAGAGTTAAAACTAAAACCACTGCAGTGGTACAGAATGACCAAGACATAGATGGAGAGACTTGATTGGAGGAATTTGCCTTGAAAACATCCTTGCTGTAACCATAGCTGTCACAGGAAATGGGTGGAGAAAATCTAGCTATAAATGCGATGATGATGACGATCTTCCAGAAATTTAGACTTTCTACAAAAGAGCTAAAGTACGGTTTGAAAAAAAACCCAAAGCAGTGTTGTTTTCAGCTATGGGTACTTTTGCCAGTATACATATATAAAGAATAGAAACAGTTTTTACCATCCATCCATCCATCTTCTTCCGCTTATCCGGTGCCGGGTCGCGGGG
>JAZEWT010000002.1:23180291-23192520 GCA_036362905.1 Mordacia mordax | reverse complement strand
ACAGTTCACGAGTTTCTCATGTAGGAGATGGTGAAAGCAGACAACACAGATAGATGTCAAGGCATTGGCATGCGGAGATTATATCAACCCGTCCATATTCCATCTCTATCATGGGCTCTACAAAATGTCTAAATCATCTGAACAGCACAAGCTTGCCAGACTGAGGACAAATTCTGAGACTTACATAAAGCATGTACACAATTTGTCATCGCAACTCGCTGCTTTCCTCATTAAACAGACTGCACACAGAGACTGAATCTCTTTTCTGCGAGACCTGAAAAGTGGCAAATTATTTGTCAACTGGACCAAGAAAAGCCCTCATTACCACCCCCTCGAGCTTTCACACGTGTACATGGAAATTAAGGGAAAGAAAAATAGGCCAAAAGCACAAAGCCCTGACGTTGTGGATTTGTTGGCAAACAGCCACAACACAAGAGGTATTTCTAAGCAACGCTTCTTGAAAGTGGCTGCAAAACTATAACATTGTGACGTTTTTCTAGCACATTGTTTAAAATGTTATTTGTCTGCAGTGTGTATAATAGTAATAATTGCATTTATAGAGCGCTTTTCCGCCGAGGGTCACAAAGCGCTGAACACCTGCGGAGAGAACGGCATGTCAACAACATGAGAATGGATAATCAGCACCAGCAACGCTTTTTTGTTTTTTACAAATCCGAGCTATGGAGGGAACGGTATGTCAACAACAACATCAGGACAGTTCAACTGAAAGTCAAAGAGTAGCAATAAATTATAGGGCATAAAATAAGCAATATTAAAAAAAGAAAATAATTCTTGTATCCAGAGCATTATCGTGTTTTGTGTAGGGGAACGATCTTTGAAACCATGAACATATAGAAATACAATTTCATTTTGTAATAGAAGGCATTAACATGTATTTTGTTTGTTCACATAAACAAGAATGTGTAATTGTCATTTATACGTGTGCAGAGACATGTTTCATATATGTATATCACACCCCAAGTAGTACACCGCTCACTGCTGGACAACTGTTAAAAAGAGCTATACAGCTCAATGATTACTTCCAGTTTAGATAAAAGCTGACTGACAGTCTCGCAATGTAAATCAAGGGAAATTATAGATGTATTCAATGATGATAATCCCGACGCTCATGCACGCATCGACTCCTGCATATAAGAATCAAGTCTTTTCAGTTCATATGTATTGAACGGCAATGGTTAACACAAACCTTGCAGTCACTAGAAGCCATGTTTAACAATAATCATTAATTCCTGAACTAAATCATGACACGGATTTGTAACGATTCATGACATCGCGAGACAATGTGAGAGAATTGTTACATACGTATGGGTCAATATTGTTTACTTGTCCAGGAAAGTATATGTCACCCTGTATATGCCTACATATTTGTTTACAAGCTAAAGACAACAAAACTAGCAATGTAGCCCACATGGATAATGGCAAACCTAAAATAAATGTGTTGACTTTGCCATTACAATTGTCACCATATCACTCTCCCATTTTTAAAAATCAGATTTGTGGCAATGGTCCTGGTAGCCTACCTCGTGTTACAAGACAACATATAAACCTTGATAAAGGACACTGTCAGTGACAGTTGTTGGTGGCAAACGTCGGCATATTTGCAAAGTGTAAAAACAAAACGACGACCTTAATTCTAAGGCTTTCGTGACCAATACTATCGATGAAATCCATTTTTCTCAGTCAGGTCACGCAAAAATAATGTCGCTTAACCCTCCACCACCCGACACCAATTCGTAAGGTTTGTCACGTGAACAGAACGTGCCAATTCCTTCACTCTCAGCACAACGGTGTGTGGGAGAGCGAACCCACAGTATTTAAAATGAGACGCACGACGTTTCGCTAATAATTGCAATCAGCATCAGGCACCCGTGCCTAACCTGGGCGAGCAGCTCTCAAAACTGGTCCGGTTCTGGGTCCGTTTATATAGGGAGGTTGTGATATCATTACTCACGTGTTCAAAGGTGCCGAGACACAATGGGACGTTGGTGGGGGGGGGGCAACATATTACATAGGTATAATAAGTAGAACAGGTGTTTACCATTGCTGGCATTATACACGTGTTAAGATCTTAAAATACCATAATAGACACATTTCACAAAGTGTTATGCACGGGATTGTGTTTAGCGTTAATATATATAGCTGGCACGTTTATTGTTTGAAAATGCGTTTCCAAGCCGCACTTAATTTATAGCTATCGGAACGATGGAAATTATTCTTATTTGTCAATTTCAATATACTCTTGCATTAGTCTCGGAAGTTGTATAATGTAACCCACACAGGCCTTTCGGGAAATGGGAATGTCGTTTTAACTCTTTGGAACGTTGTGTCAAAACGAGTGGCCTCTGTCATAGGTGGCTCTCGTCCAGATCACAGGAAAGTGAATTCACGAGTCACTACAACAAAGAGATGAGATGCATTGGCCGATTGGCTCAAAGCACACCTGTTATCCAGTCTTTCAGTAATATACAGGGTGTGGTACAAGTCACTTTAACGAGAATAATAAAATCTCTGCGATATTTTACAAAGTGCCTTCCATCATGTTCAATACACAAGTTGCATCTTTGGACTACCGAACATATAGCACGGCACAGTTCTTGATTCTTTCAGCGTCTCGAACTCCTGGTGTCTCAAATAATTATTCTTGGCAATGCCGCACCCTGTAGATATGACACACATTTGATAAAATATTACGTAATTGCAACACAGCCTCTTATCCATACCCAGGTTACAAAGACACTACCCTGTGTCTCGAGACCTCACCTAATTAAACAAAATAAACTTGAAAGTGATACCTAGTCAGAATAGTAATTGCACTTCTAGAGCACTCTTCACCAAAGTATCACAAAGCATAGAGCTGTACATTAATTCATTATCAATATCCACTTGCTGCTCTACAGGATCACGGGGGGGATAGGGGAGGTTGCTAATTACCCCAGGCAGCAGCGTGTCTTTGGACACTGGGAGGAAACCTGAATACCTGGCAAAAACCCACGTGGGCACGGGGAGAACATGCAAACTCCACACAGAAAGGCACCCGAGCCGGGAATAGAAACCTAGATCTTTTTGTGAAGCGACAGCAATACTCAACTGCACCACCACGCCATCCTATGCAAGATTTAGATAGTGCATAATGTCTTTTTTATTTAAATAAATATCGAGACCATCTGTACGAAGGGCGTGGCTATTGGGGCCTTATAGGTATTTGGTCCTATTAACTGTAAACGTAAACAATTTAAGTTTCAAGTGCCTTTACATATAATAGTGTTGCTGCCTCATTTCATCAAAAGGCAGCTGAAATTGAAACACCTCAACCCTCGACCAACAGCCACATCCCCATCAAATATCTCATGAAGAGGCCTTGTAAACATGGTACCCACTGGACCGAATGTTCGTACCCATGCCAAATTGTTTCATTACCTGTTCAATTAGAATATGATAGAGATCATAGTGAAATTCCACTGGATGTCATGACTAGACCTTCGACCACATTACGATCCATTGCGGTCTTTGTAAATTCAGTGTAGGAGTCTCTGCTATGGTTGTGAGAATTGGAAATGGAGTTCACCAATGCCATATGCAAGAAGTAAAATGGCTGAGATATGTGTAGAGTGAACCTCTTCTTTTGGTGAGGAGATGTGGGATGGGGCACTTGGCAACTCCAATTACTTTTGACTCGCAATGTGTACATTAAGACAAAATATGTACATTATCCAAGCATCTGTATTTTGAATGCTTAAAACAAGTGTGGATGGTTATTGCAACCTTGATGCATGTAAATAGGTCTCTATATGGTGTTTGGACATCCTAAAACCTACCTTACTGCCAAAAATGGTAAAGCCTCTTCCTTTTTTTCATCATCTGTATATTGCCAATAAAGTTCCCATCCATTATTCTCTATTATTCTAGGGTATAACTTCTAAGTTATAAATGAACTGAATGTTAGCTGCTCCTCACTTATTGAGGCTTCATGACTCAGCTCGTCATCCCAATTGAGGCTGGCTTAAAGCCAGTTGTTGGGGGAGCTCAAGAATTAAATTTTTACAAGTTCATCTGAGTGTATTTGGAGCAGATTTAATCGTTTTATTCTTACATTCGAAGACTTTCATGGCCAATGTCAGCAATAAAACATCTTTTTGGGGTTAGGTGATGCAAAAATGTGTTGTAAACCCTCCACCACCCAACAAAGCCAATCAGTAAAGTTTTGCCACGTGAACAGAATGTGCCAATTCTTCACTATCTCAGCACAACGGTGCGGTGGATAGAAAACCAGAGCATTTACAAAGAAATACGACGTTTCGCTGATAAATATAATCAGCATCATCAGGAACTTGAACCAATTTTGAGACGAGCAGCTTCAGAAGTGTGCTCCAGTCTTGGGTCTTTTTATATATAAGGAGGTTGTGACGTCATCAATCACGTACTCGTTCACGCCGAGATCCAATGGGCAAGAGAATACACAGGCGTTACAAGTTAATTGGATTTATTCAGGTGTTTCGAACTAAGCAAGTTAGGTTTCCAACTATGCACTTTAGATTGTATTCTTGTTACTCTGGTTTTATTTCTATTCTTTTAAGCGTTGTAATTCTTAATTATTCTTAATCACTAAATTTTAGGTTTCAAGAGAGTGAAGCCTCCATCTTGTCTGGCAGCAGTAGCAGCGGCAGCAGCCTCCATTTCGCCCGCAGCAGCAGCAGTCGCCGTTGCTTACCAGTATCGGCACCTCACGGCGTAGCTCACCTCCACGCTCACCCTCACCTTCCTCACCTCGCTCTCACTCACGACTCTCCTTATCTTCTCATCCACCACCCCTTCTCTCCCTCACCTTGCCACCTCTCTACACTGTCTTTTCTCACCTTCTTCTGTCCTCAATACATGCTCACCTCAATCACCACACCACCATATCTCACTTACCTTTCTCACCTTTTAATTCACCTCGCCATCCTCCCCTCACCTTCCTCACTCTTTACATCACATCCTCACATCTTCAATCACCTTACCACCTTCACATTTTCACCTTACTCTCCCCTAATTACTTTCTTACCTTCCTAACCCTCACATAACCAACTCTAAGCACCCTGTGTCACACACTTCTCACCATCCTCCTCACCTCTTACCACATTCACTTACCGATCACCAATTTCTTCACATTCTCTCACCACCATTCAACATCCACCCACTGATCACCTCACCACCTAACCACTCACCACATTACTGCTACACTACCCAATTACTCATCATTCCATTACCGCACTACCTAACTACTCACCATTTATCCATTTGCCACATCATCATCTCAATCATGATCACCTACACACGCGTGGCTTTCCTGATCATCTTCCCTGAATAATTTCACCCTATCCTCAACCTTCTTTCCACATGCCGTCAGCTGGCAATAGCCCGTTGCCCCCGTTACATCCATTGGGGTGCTAGTTACAAAAGGCTCATTTACCCGACCATGGCCGAGGTCCCTAACCCCATCCCGGTATTACACCCTACATATCCTCTGCTGTAAAAGCAACTAATTTGACCATTGGCAGCTCAGTGTTGCTTGTGAATAATAGCACTGGCCACTAACCTTCACCACACACATTGCAACTTAAACTCACTTTGCCCTGTTCAATATGTGCTCTCTGAACACGGAAAAGCCCCACTCAAGATGATTTTCTCAGATTGAATCAGGCTCAACTATGAGACTTTGCACTCCATCAGAAGGGTCCTTGCCATGGCTGCAATGGTGACCTGGTGGTTCTACACTGTGCTACTGGTGACATCTTGCTGATTGCATCGCCGATCTTCCATTCATTCGAACATATGTCTCTAGATTGGAGGTCGGCTCAACCTGTGAAGTTGGTCCTGCTCCACCGTACACCTCTTTAGTCAATGAACTATCTGAACTGCTTTCTAAGCTGTGCACCAGTTCTGAGAGGATTCGATTTCAACATCATGTTGACTCTCCAAAAAGCTCCCTTGAAAGGGATCTCATGGCCACTGAAAACTCATTTGGCTTCATTTGGCTATTCCGAAAGAGCAGCTTTTGGAAGACATATATTCTTCTTCCCATAATGTGTCACACTGTTCTGCACCTCAAGGAGCAGTAACCCTACTTGTGAGGAGTTGGAAGCTGTAGGGATAGAAGTTTGGGAAGTAATACACTGTAGTGTGTGGCCATTGACATAAATAGCTTGGCTATGATCTAGTGCCTCATTAAGATAAATGGCTCGTGCAGCCATGCAGTTCGTGGGTTAATGAACATCCTCTGTATATGTACACGTAATTTCAAACTATGTTAAAGTGCCACCTGATTACTAAACCCCTACAGCAATCAAGACAGCCATTTGAATTTGCATAGGACGTCTTGTGACATTACAACATAATGAAAATTATAACTGAGAACTTGTCTTTCACAATGGAAAACTATGTAAGCCATCACGGAAGATATTCACTATGTCAAGTCTAATTCAATTCGTGATAAAATGATGCACGCTTTAAAATGAGGCAGCAATTTGGAAATAAGTTACATCAGTGAACCGACATTTGTTTTTGTTCAAGTAAACTACTTCAAATTCATAAACGAGTGGCTGTGCTTAAAGGAAACACTAATCTCAGCGTATATTGTATACTTGACTGTGCATGCAAGGGCTTGACGGTCACATTTCATTTGTCAACAAAGCAGCACGGTAACAGCACAGGGTTAAATTTAAGCATGCATTTTACCATCGCATGCATATTGCCTTTTCAGAATGGCCCACATTTAAAGTACAATCAGTATAAAGTAGTTCAAGAGACTAAGGATGGCTTCTTGAACACTTATATGAATATATTCACTTACAGTGTGATATCGTGTTCATGGGCAATAAGCTATGATTTATTTACAACACTGAGCACAATTTGCTTGGTGGTAAATCTAGATATACCTAAGAAATTCTGCATGAAATTCTTCACAATGAATTATTACCATCATCATTTATCTAAACTAAGTGTCGTGGAAATAAATAAGAAATGCAACCGTCCAAAACAGTGCTTTAAGGAGAAAACTACATAAGAGGTGGCATTCCGGGAAGTCGTCCTTCTTCAGAGCACATAAGAGATACCAGGGACATGATGAAATAGATTAACTTTCATTCTAAATACAGTAAAACATGCAGAGCCTGTACCTGGTGCTTAACCATCCCAACACAGACATTTCCATTTGAGCAGGAAGAACAACTGTTTGAACAGGGCTAATGTTAATATGAAGGACTATGCTACAGATCTACACAAATGCATCCCATGGGCATTAGTAATTTACTGTCAATGACACCTACTGTTTGTCACTAATATGGCCTTCCACTATAGAAACCAGGCACGATTTTTTGTTTAAAATGGCTGACAATGTTTTGCACACAGGGCATACCAATAAGCAGAGTAGGCACATAAAATAAAAATATTGAGAGAGAACACATGGACAATAAGCCATTAGCTCATAAAGAAGACACCAAACATGGCTTTCAATCTGTGGCCTAAAAGATAGTACTCAGCATATTTTAACACAAGTTGACCATAGTATGACACAACGTCCCACTATGTCTCTTGGAGTTAAATATAATTGGGAGATTTTTGATTGTTCGTTCAGCAGCTAAATGCATTCATTCATTATCAATACCCGCTTCATTCAGTACAGGGTCGCAGGGGGTGGAGACCCGGAGCCTATCCCGTCCAACAGAGGGCGCACGGTGGGGGTGGGGACCTGGAGCCGAACCCGTCCGACAGAGGACGCAAGGCGGGGAAATGCCCGGGATATGATGCAAGTACATCGGAGGGCACACGTTTTTGGGGCAATTTACTCAGCTGACCAATTAACCTAAGCAGCAGCGTGCAGTGATGAGCATATCAATATTCCCTAGGACACATGTGGATTGCTGTAATTATTATGCAAAACAAGGAGACTTATTTTGTATCACAACAAAAGGTATAATTAACGAATGAGCTTCCAGTTTCAACTGTATCTTGAAAATGTTGTTTTTGTTTGAGAACATTTCTGCAAAAACATTACTATTAATTTTACACTGCGTGTAGTGTGCAGTAATTATGGGGGTGTGTTTTTTTATTTTAAGCCATTCCTTACACAGACTATGCAGCATTATATGATGGAAATAGGTTACAGATGCCAAGACTGAATATCGAAAATTAATCGTGACAGAAAATCATGGTCCCAGTCATGTTAAAATTGTGTAAACAACAGACTTGTCTCGAAGAAGAAAAAATCACTGCCCACAGATGCTGAACAGTTTTGGATCATCACAGCCACATCCATTTTGACAAAATATGCTGAAACTGCGAAAACACTGAATACACCAGCATTAGTATCTGCTAGATATTTTTCATATTGGACTGTTATTAATCTCCATGTTGATTTTACATATTTCACTAAGTGGATTGGTGTGGTGACAGAAGCTGCGTATATATAGTTAAATTATAACGAGACCAAAACAAGAATAACAATTGACTTTCAAAAAAAACCCAAAAATATAAATGCGTCATTTAAGCCATTCGGGTTATTGGATTTCATAGCGATTCAGTGGTTCCATGCTCAGGCGGAAAGTCTAACAGCCAAAACTAACGTAACAAATCCCACATTGATCTCTATTAAACGTATACACTGGGTGGCTACACACGCAGTGGTAACATCTGCACCTCACAGAAAAAAGTACTGCCTGAGGCAGGTTGATTCCCGCCTCGGACACGTTCTATGTTACATTTGTATGCACTTTCCCTGTTATGCAAGAGTTTCCTCTGGGTTACACGGTTTCCTCTCACAACTAAAAAACACACTCATTAGTGAATTAATTGATGACAATTTATTTATAGGAGGCAATGACTCTTCCTCTCTCCACCGTGCCTTTTGAGGTTTCATCACGCCTCTATCTCATCCATGACCAGGCGTGGAATATGCGTATGTTATAAAATGTACAATTCTTAACAATAATGAAGACAGTTTAAATACTGTTTGTGTGAAACAACACCATAAGCAACCACCACATGTGCCAATAGACATTTGAAGTTCCCTTTGTGGCAGTCTTATAGTCTGCAACATTCTGCAACAGAATGCATTTTTTTAATTTCCAAAAAAAGTAAATGTCAACTTCAAGTATGAAATCACACAAACCAGTAAATGCTACTTCATTGGCAAGAATGGATCACTTATTACGTATTAGGGCTGCAAATTTTTTTATTATACTTTCCTCTACACCATACCAGCTGGTTATCTCCTTGTTAAGTGTGCTAAACGTTTACAAAGCACCTGCTGTTCTCAAACTATCCCATAACACAATCACACAATTGTACTTGATCGACTATGCTATCTTTACATTAATACAATTTACAATTACTGACAATACTTTTCAAATGTGTTATTCATAATCTCCGATTCATAAGTCATGCCATTGACTGGGGGCATTCTAATAATAAAATGTGATATAATGCCCACATTAATGGAACACAATCCATGTGCTAAGTAAAATGTTCATCAAAATATTTTTTGAAAACATAATTCTCAGCTTACCCATGGTGTAAAATGGAGTCTCACATGTATGCACACTATCTCTCCGACCTGTCTATTAAAAGAGCCATTTCCCAATATATCCATGATGTATATACTTTTCCTGCAGTATATAGTCAAATGTTTCTTTTTTTGTTAAATGTGCTGGCACCACTACAATATCAACAAATAATGTTTAATTTCAAAAGCAATGTCTCTTTACACGAAACTAAAATCGTACATATGATTGCTCTGTAATGCCTTCCAATATGCACTTGTCAGTCTTTTTTGTTAAGCAAAGTAACACTTCCGAATGAAGTTACACAACATGACGTCACAAAGCACATGACACGTGACATTACAAGATGACTTCAAATATAAAGACGTCATTGGGAGGAGGAGCGAGGCACGTGTAAAGACGTGTGATGCCATCACCTTAGCCAGCATGAAGAATCTTTTTCATACTGGTTTTAGTTTCCAAACTTTTATTATTTTTGTCTGGTTCTCTATACCGGACATGCCGTTCATAGCAACACACCTTTATACCATTTGTCTTCTTTTAAATCGTAGAACTCCGTTTAGCCGGATACCGGCTGGCCGAATTTAACATTTTCGCACCAGGTGGCTTAAATAATAAAATAATCCCCGCGGCCTCCGATGAGTCTCCACTGCCCCCTAGAGTAGGGTTTTCAACCTTTTGCACCTCAAGGTCCACTTGCGTGTGGTCTCCACAGACCACTAGGTGGCACTCACAGCCCACCGGTGGGTTGAGAATGGTGAACCTCGAGCATGTGCAATATTACAATGAACGTGGGGACTTGAGAATGCAGAAGGCGATGGGGGGTTATAGAGGGGAAGGCTGGTGGACAATGGGATGTCAAATGTACCCAACCATCTGAAGCCACCACTATCATCCAGTGGGTTGAGACCCATCAGTGGGCCGCGAGCACCACCTAGCGGTCCATGGAGACCATCCCTAATGGGCCAAGTGAGCCTTGAGGTGCAAATGGTTAAGAACCCCAGGTATAATGGATATACGCATTGTGCAGTACTATACACCATCTGTACAATAATAATTCATAATAATATTGCATTTATAGAGTGCTTTTCACCCGGGGGTCACAAAGCGCTGCACAGAGCTGAGGAGAAAAAAACAACGATATTCGTAACGTAAAATCAGCAACAATAACATTGTGTTTTTTGTAACTATACATATCGTTGGAGAACAACATGTAAAATAGGATCTGACTTTCAACTCTAATTTTAAAATACATAATTATCTGTGTTAATAATACATATATTGGAAAATGATTTAATGTAACATTTATCTATAATAATAATTGCATTTCTGGAGTGCTTATCACACGAGGGTCACACAAATCCGAGTCGAGGAGAGAACGGTTTGTCAACAACATCAGCACAGCCCAACTGAAAGTCTAACAGTAGCAATAAATTATCTCATCTCATTGTCAGAAACCGCTTTGTCCTGTACAGAGTCGCGGTGAGCCGGAGCCTGTCCCAGCAGACACAGGGGGCAAGGCAGGGATATACCCACGATCGGACGCCAGTCAATCACCGGGCACTGCGGGCAATTTAGTCTGCAAGCCAATTAACCTATGCAGCAGTATGTGTTTTGGACTATGGGAGGAAACCGGAGTGCCCAGCGAAAACCCACGCGGACACGGGGAGAACATGCCAACTCCACACAGAAAGGCACCCGAGACGAGATTGGAACGCGGGACCTTCTTGCTGTGAGGCGACAGCGCTACCCACTGAGCCACCGTGCCGCCCAGCAAAAAATAATATTAAAAAATAAAAATAATCATAATTTGGGAACAAACAAGGAAGGAATAAATGTTCCCGAACAGACACAGGTCGAAGAAGAGCCATCATCCCAGCATGACAACACTGAGTCACATCAAAAGTCCTAGTTGGAGGACTTGAAAGCCTTACAGAACAAGTGAGACTTGAGACGAGATTTGAAGATGCCGAAGGACTTAGCTGATCGAATCTCCAAAGGAAGGGCATTCCAAAGTCTGGGAGCGGCGCACGAGAAGGCTCTATCACCCATCGAATGGAGGTGCGACCTGGGCACAAGAAGCAAGCCCGTATTGGAGGATCGAAGTTGTCATGTTAAGGAGGGTGCCTGAAGTAGGTCACGGATGTATGTCGGAGCAACGTCAATCAGAGCCCTGTAGGTGAGAAGGAGGATCTTGAATTCAATCCCATATTTATCTGGTAACTAGTGGAGAGACATCAGTACTGGGGGGATGTGATTGTGGATGGGTGTGTGAGGACTCCAGCAGACGCATTCTGCACACGTTGAAGACGATTGATCAGGTAGGCAGGGGTGCCAGGGAGCAGTGCATTGCCGTACTGGATTCGTGAGGAGATTAAGATGTGTATTAGCTTCTCAACATCAGCGGGTGACAGGATGTTGCGCAGTCTGGCTATATTTATGAGACGGAAATAGGCTACCTTAATCATCTTGTTGATGTGCGGCGTTGGCACAGGTCGGGAGACCAAGGGAGAGGGGTGTGTAGGGGATGGGCCCAAGAGTGCCCCTATGCCATGTGAAACCCCAGGAGCGGCGTGGGGACCGGTAGTGAGACCGCGGGAGAGGGGTGTGTGGTGGAGGGGCCGTAGAGTGCCCCCCGGCCGAGGGAACTTTCTCCGCCGGAGGGGGGGGGG
>JAZEWT010000002.1:23104565-23123460 GCA_036362905.1 Mordacia mordax | reverse complement strand
TGTGGACTCCTGTTGGTGTGTGTGGACTCCTGTGTGTGTGGACTCCTGTGTGTGTGGACTCCTGTGTGTGTGGACTCCTGTGTGTGTGTGTGGACTCCTGTGTGTATGTGGATTCCAGTGCATGTACGAAACAATCACCACCTCTTGGCGCAGTGCGGCCCGGTAACGCTGTGGTGACCGCGAGCACAGCGCTGACAGTCGCCGGAGGCCACTAAAACGACTGGAAATAAAATAACAGTGTTATGTAGTGCCAGAGAGCTCGAGGGGACAGAGGGCTACGATGTCTCCTGGCCAAACCCCAGTTTAACGGAGTCAGAAGACTGAGTACCCACGTTCGGAGTTCCCTTAGAATTTTACAAAAAACTACGAATGGCCATGCAGAATGTTCGACAGCTCGCCATGTAGGGCAGCTGCCACTCCTGTCGGGAACTGAACCGGTACACCCTCGACATGCATGGAATACATGAGGTTTGGTGGACTGCTTCTGGCTTTATTCACCATGAGGATTGGACATGGACAGTCCTCCACTCGGGGCAGAAACATACCAGATAACGGGGTGGCTTTCGAGCTGAAGAAAATAATGAAGGGGGTGTGGGAGTGTGACAGTGAGGTGTGCAAGCCTGCGAGGAATGGTGGTGGTGGTGGTGAAAGCCCCCACTGAAAATTGACATCAGTGGAGGGATGCAGGCAAGGCTGACGAGGGAGATGTCATCTATGACCTCTCCCAGATGATGGCTAAAGTGGCCCCTCTGGATAGAGTCATCTTGTTGGGTGACAAATGCCAGAGTTGGTCATTATGCGGTTACCTCTGATTGGAAGGCATGGGCCAGATTAGCTCAATAACAATGGTAGGTGGCTGATAGACTTTTGTGCAACCCATGGGCTTGCAATCATCAATACGCTGTTGTGTAATCGGTACATCCATACGTCATGAATGTATTGCGGGTCCAAGCAAGGACATATGCTGGACTATATAGTGGCAGAAGAGTGGATGTGGGCCCATGTCCTTGATAGCACGACCTACTGTGGAGCTGATCTGCCCACTGACCATGGGCTTGTCATCCGTAAGTGTCTCCAAGATGTTGCAGAAGGCCCCAGGAATGGTAACTGGAGCGTGCGAAGTCCAGTCCTGAAACGCAATAAGTTGATGTCTGGCTGGTACTGCCGGAGCAGATCCCGACTCTGTCATCTGGCAGGGAGCGCATTCCTCCCAGAAGCCCAGTGGGAGGGAGGAGGCTAACGGAGAAGACAGTCGAGTGCCACTGGGGGGATTCAGCGCTCGCACTTTGTCAAGGTCTCTCAAATAGCAGTCCTCACTAGCGACCGTTTTGCTGACCGACGTTCATGTTAGTTCTTTCTTTTAAATCAGTACGGCGGCAGGGGAGGGAGGGTCATCATTGAATTTTGCCTGGGGCCCCAGAATAACGAAGACCGCCGCTGGTAGTCCCCATCAGCGTTGGACGGGTGCCACTTTGAGGCTGGTTTCAACGTAATAACCGGGGTTTCGATGCTAACGCGAATGATGGTTCTGAGCTTGTGTTGGCTGTAGGGAAAGTCAGGGCGACGAGCCCCAAAGCGTTGCTTCCATTTTGATCTTGAGATCCTATACTGAGGCCTTGGTCGCGTGTCTTGGTCGCGAGCCGAGTGTCCACTCGCTCGCCGTCCGCGATCAAAGACGAGCTGCGGGTCTCTCGTGGAAATCCGCTCCACGAGGACCTCTCCGTCGGCTCGCATTCGCTTCAGGTTAAAGTCGCCAACGTCGATCGCTGGGACATGAGTCTATCGGGAACTCTGGCTCGGGCCATCTTCCGGAGGAAGTGTGGCCTCGTTAACGTTGGTGACGGGCGACTCTTGTGGCTACATCTCCAGTCGGGAGGATAGGGGGGAGACGTCGCGTCCTGTGACCGGGTTCTTCTCATAAGTGTGGCCGTGTGTCGCGTCGTAGTGGCCACCTGTGGTAGTTCATCGAGATTCCTGCAGCTGTCGTGGTTCATTGAGCTTTTTCCAGCTGTGGTAGTTCATCGAGATCCATAGTTTAACGAGAGTTCATCGAGACTCATACAGCTGTTTGAATCTTTGGATTACAACGCATTCCATGTTGTTTATAATTCTTGGCAGTTTGAATAAATTAAGTTATCTGACTCCTCAATGTCACGTGCAAAGCAAGTGCATTAACATAACCGTTATCATCAACTATACCAGTATGCGCTTAATTCTGGACAGGATCTTTGGGGGAGGGGGGCAGAGCCTATCCCGGTAGATACAGAGCGAAAGGCAGAGTAACACCCATGGTGGGACGCCAGTCCAGCGCAGGTGCATTAGCCTGCCCATCAATAATAAATCTGGGAAAGTAAATCAGCCAAGCGTGCCAGTGGAACAAGCTGGCGCTTGCGAGCCGAGGAGCGTCGCGACGCGGCGAGGGTGCGCGAGCGAGCCGACGCGCGCCCGTGCGGAAGCTATTTACACGTCCCGGCTTAGGGCATCTAAATGCATGGCTTGGTGTGGGACACGGGGCCGTGGGGAGGCTGCGCCGTCGCGTCCGGACACGCCGCGCTCGAGGTGTCGAGGATGAATCCCGGCTCCATTAACGCGCGGCGCACGCCGAGAGACGCGCGCAGGACAAAGTCCGCCCGTGAAGCCTTCACGGACTATTGGGACAAGTGCTGGCGTTAGGTCGGAACGGCGCGCGAGGGGAGTCGCCGCCTCTGCCTCCACCACTCTATCACACACCCACTCCACCTCCAGTTACGATGTTTAAAAATAATACTCGGTAGCCATTTGCTGCTGAGTCGACCTAATGGAACCCCAGGACTCATTCATTCACTATCAATACCCGCTTAATCCTGTACAGGGTTGCGGGCGGGGGGGGGGTGCGTAGCCTATCCCGGCCGACAGAGGGCGCATGCGGGGGAATACCCAGGATGTGACGCCAGTACATCGCAGAGTACACTTTTTGGGGCCATTTACTCAGCAGGCCAATTACCCTAGGCAGCAGCGTCTCTTTGAATGGTGGGAAGAAACCGGCACACCCGGCGAAAATCCACGCGGGCACAGGGAGAACACGAACCACAAGATTGGTTCTGAAAATCGTTATTGGTATTAGCCGTGACCCTACACTCTGTTAAGGCTGTATTGGGGATCTTTGTCTTCGAGGGCCACCCGAGTTCGATTCCTACTCTGGGCCGTATAACACCAGTGACCATGATAAGAATCGGTTCTCGGACTCCCTTAGATCGACGCAGCCTCAAATTCCTGGCGTGGTATAAAATAAACATCAACATGGTGGAGACAAAGGCGACCGGGGCCTTTATAGGTGCTTGCTAACCGCATTTAGTCCTAGTCTGTTAAGGCTACACGGGGGATATTTGCACGTGTTTTTGAGGAGGCCTTACTCCAGCAGTGGATTCAACAAGCACTGTACAAATATGTTAGTTTTCATTACACTTGTGGAGCAGCACGGGTGGTACGGTGAGTAGCGATGCCACCTCAAAGTTGGAAATCCGAGGTTCGATTCCTGACGTGGGTGCCGCCTTTTTGTGTGAAGTTTGCGTGTTTTCCCCGTGTCTGCGTGGGTTGTCGCCGGGTGCTTCGGTTTTCTCTCTCAGGCCAAAGGTATTCCGCCTAGGTTAATTGACCTCATTTAATTGCCCCCTTGTGGCCTGTGATAGATTTGCGTTCCATCCTGAGTATATCCCTACCTTCTGCCCTTGTCTGCCAGGATGGGATCTGGCTTCTTCTCCGCAGGGGCCTAATCATGACGAATGAAGGATCGTATAGTGGCCAATGCTTAATGTTCAGAGGCGAACATTGTAGCGGTAGCATTAACGACTTCAATGTGCTGATGAGCCCTAATTAAGACGAAACCGGTCCACAGTGTTTTCTCTCACTGCCTCGCCGATAGTCAGTCACATGCGCTCAAATGTGATTCAATGATAACTATAGCAACCCTTTAATCAGTGTACATATGATAAATACTTTTCTCATTCTAATGATCAGTACACTCGCAGAGTTATAAGAGAACGACTATAGCTCATAACGCCTTAATGTTTACGCTTCGCATTCTTTTCACAAACCCGTAACTAACGCCGCAGTGAAGTTTGGAGACGCCACCCCCTGTCCGTGACCTGCACGGAGGGAGGTGGAGATGCATCCTTCAGAGGTGGACTGGGAAACGGCTGCACATTAGTCTTTACTCACTCACCCACTCACCCACTCTCAACCTTTGTCACTCACTCACTCACTCACCCACTATCGCAACCACTCACACACCCATTCTCTAACCCACTTAGCGGCGCTCTCATCCACTCAACCACCCACTCACACACTCTCCCAAACACTAACCCACCCGCTCACCCACCCACTCTGTAACTCACTCACCCACTCAGCCACTCACACTCCTATCCACTCACCCACTCACCCACTGTCACTCGCTCACCCACTCTCTCCATCCTCTTACACACCACACACACTCTCTCACAGACCCACCTCTCCAACCCACTCTTCCACTCCCACCCAACTCTCACTCACTCGCCCATCTACTATCACCCCGGCTGTCGCGACCCGGAGTCTAACTCTTCACGCGCCGGGTAGGGTGCAATGCACTGCAACGCCCTTCGCTCCATCCCGCCGCCTAATCCGATTACGGGGTCGCTTTCAAGGCTTTGTGTCCCTGAGCGCGTGTGTGCTGCGGCCCCATAGCGCTTCTCTCACTCGGGAATAATAGTCCCAATAATGAACAGGCCCGGCCCTGGATTGAATGCGGGTTTTGTAGTTTATAGGCCTATTACTGCGCGCTAATCCGCGCCGCCAATATGTTTGGCACGCTCCTTCAGCAGCCTTCCTCGCAGCACCAACCGCACCCCTCCCCACACCCAGCACTACATCCCCCCCCGACCCTGGGAGAAACTTAAGGGCAGTGGCGGTGCCTGGCAGAGGGGTCGCTGCCTCCACCGCCCGTGGGGACGGCTCCCAGCCGCATCCGAGCAGCGCCCTCATTATCATTATTCATTAGGGAGACAAAGGCGGCTGGGCGCTGTGCGGGCCACCCACCCTTTTGTCTGCCATGTCGGTCTTCATAGGTGATGCTCGCTTTGATTACTTGCCTCCAAGGTCTGTAAATGCTCCGGATGATGGGGGAAGGGTCTTGGTTTTTGTCTTGAGAGTGTGTGGTGAATGGGTCTCTCTATCAGGGCAGACCCATGTTGCAAGACAGGGCTATACTCTTGATGGGACGCCAGTCCATCGCAGGGCACCGGGAGAAATGCAGTGAGCAGGTCAATTAGCCTGGGCAGTAGTATGTGTTCGGAGTGTGTGTGGATAACGCAGTGAGCGAGTGAATGGGTGGGTGAGTGGGTGGGGAAGTGCGTGTGTGAGTGAGTGGATTGGTGGGTAAGTGGCAGCAGCACATCATTGGACTATGGGATGAAACCGAAGTGCTCGACGATAACCAATGCAGACACGTGGAGAACATGGAAGCTGAGAATTGTTCTCCATAGCTGTTGTTTTTATGCCTCCAACGTGGGATGCGAGACGTCACGAAGGGCGATCCAGAAAGAACAGCTAATGGAGAGCAACTTTCATTCATCGAGCCGTAGCAACCCGACATCATGGCACGCAAACTCCTCACAGAGAGGCGGCACCCGAAGCGGGAATCGAACAATCAGTGGGCCGCGAGCTCCACCCAGTGGTACGTGAAGACTAGACCCACTTGGGTCTGGCCTCCATGTACCAAGGGTGTCTGGTCTCTACCTTGAGGTGCACGAGGTTGAGAACTCCTGGTGTAGACAATGCCACTCAGCTGAGATCAACACGCGGCCTTCGTGCAGAGGCGGCGGAACAAAGAATAATATCACCGCTGACAACGTCACTGTTGATAACGTCTAATGGCGGCACGGTACCCGTCCAATATAGAATGTCGAACGACCGGGAGGCGATGTGGCGAGGGGGCAGGGGCAGCCACACAGTTAGGTGGCGCCAACATTTGTCAGACACGGCGTCCGGTATGTAGAATAATATCGGCCAAGTTATGAGTAGTGTTTTAGTCATGGGAGGAAACTCGCGTAGAACAGGGTGAGAACATACAAATTCCGCACAGAAAGGCGCCCAATTCGGGAATCGAACCGCCCCGGGTAATGACTCCTTGCGACACAACGCAAGCACCTCCAAACACAAAGAGTTGACATTCTCAGCGCCTTTCACGGAAGGTCACAAGGTGCTGTCCGCAGCCAAGTTGGGTGGCAGCAACCCCAGAATGCAGGCTCGTGAACTATGCAGCAACGCGCGTGTAGACTGTGGGAGGGAACCGGAGTACCTGACAAAAACCCTCTTTAACATGGGTGGACAGCACGACAATTCTACACAGATGGGCGCCCGAGCCGCACATCGAACCTGGATGATTATTCTGAGCAGCGGCTGCGCTACTCAGTGCGCAACTGTGCCTCCCGCGTGGTTTACTGAGGTCCGGAATCCACATCCCCATGACTCGGACGGAGAGAGATATTAGGTCAGCAAGGGGATAGAAGCGGACACGGAGACTACAGCGAGATAGAGCCGACTACAGGGATCTAGAAGGGACACAGAGGAGGATAGAGGGAGAGAAATGAATATAGAGGGGGATAGAGGGCGGTAGAGGGGGGTCGAGGGAGATAGAGGCGGATAGAGGGCTATAGAGGGGGATAGTGCGATCGAGGGAGTTAGCGGGGAGATCGCAGGGAGAAGCGGGGGAGATATCAGGGGCGCGTGCCGCGGGGCGCGGGGCGGAGCGCGCCGCACAGATGGGCGCAGTCACAGATGGGGCCGATGTCCGGAGCCCCGCTGGCGCTCCCATCTCCGCGCCGCGCCCAGCGATGCCGCCATCAAACGCGTGCGACTGAAGGTACGGGCGCTCCGCGTATGGGGGCCGGGGGAGGTGGAGGGGGGGGTGTGCTCCCCCGCTCCCTACCCCGCAAACCTCCCTTCTCCGCCTGCTAGAGGCTGCACCAGCTGCACGCTGCTGATGCGTCCTGGCGTGGAGGCGGAGGGGAGGGGAAGGGGAGGGGGAGCCGGGATCCACGTCCATGTGACCTTGGCGCCGGGCTCGTGGAGTCGCGGGGGAGAACCGAGAAGGTTCGAATCCCAGCTCGGGTGGCCGCCGCTTCTCTCTGTGGAGTTTCCCTGTTATCTGCTTGTTCGCGTGGGGATGTTTTGCTGGGTACTCCGGTTTCCGTCCACATTCCAAAGACGCGCTGCTGCAATTCGCCTCCCCACCCGCTCACCAACACACCCACTCATCCACCCACTCATCCATCCACCCATTATTATTACTTGTCATTTAGCAGACCCCCATCTATTCACCCACCCACCAGGTCCTCCGTTTTCCTTTCACATTACAAAGGCACGTTCCTGCCATTCACCTTCCCACCCACTCACCCATGCACCCACTCACCCATGCACCCACTCATCCACCCAGTCACCCACCCACTCATCCATCTATCAATTCACCCGCCAACCGGGTACTCCCTTTTCCCCCACAGTCCAAAAACACGCTGTTGCATAGATTTAAGTGGCCCGCTGATTCAATTTCACATGTGCCCTGCGATGGGCTAACGTCCTACGCTGGGTACAGCCCTGCCTCGCGTCCTGTGCCTGCCGTGATAGGCTCCCCATGCCCGTGTGCAAGACGGCGGAGCGAGGGAGGGGGAGGAGGAACCGGCACGGGGTGGCGTCACAGCTCACGATCAACAACACGGATTCGGTAAGCCCGCTGTGGCCTTACTACGAGACGCAAGCAACAGGTGACGTTTCAAACAACCACCCATCCTCGGGGTACAGAAACAGTAAAAAAGAATGGCTCTTGCCCTGTCAATGCCTAATTGCTAGGCCCCGCCTCTTCTGTAATCCCCGCCTCTTTTTCTTTAGCCCCCTCCCCATCCGCGATCCTGGTTGAATCGTGACATCAACTGTGGAGGAGGCAGAGATGGAGTCTGAGATTGTGGTATGGAGTGTTTGTAGGGGAGATGGAGGGTAGGAGGGAGGGAGGGAGTGTAGGAGAGACAGGGGGAGTGTCGGAGAGAGGGGTCTTTGGAGAGGGACGGCAAACCCCTCAGAAAATAGTGCAAATTAAAGCGTGAAACGGAGGATCCCCGGAGCGTCTGCGCACAGAGCGCTGCCCCAGCGCTCCAGGAAAGTGGCCACCGCACGGGCGTTTTTACAGAAGGTGTGCTCCATGCGGAGCAGCGCCGTTGGTCATCGCTAACGCGGAGCTTTCACCCGAGTCACCCTGCAGTAGCTCCTTGCGGGATCGCTAACCTCGCCTGAACAAGGACAAAGTTTAGAAGAGAGGGGGGGAGTGAAGGAGAGAGGGGCGAGTGTAGGGAGAGGAACGGAGAGTAGGAGAGAGGGAGGGAGGGTAGGAGGGAGGGAGAGAGACTGGGATAGAGGGAGGGAGAGAGAGCTAATTGCGAGTTTGAGAGAAAACCCGCTGCCGCTCAGCTGTGAGGAATAGGGCAGAACGCGTGTGTGTGGGGAGCGGTGGCGCAGCGGTCAGCGCACTGCGCTACGAACTCGACGCCCTGAGTTCGACTCCCGCTCACGGCCAAAACCAATCACCATCTTCTGAATTGGTCCTGGGCCTCCCATATGTCGACTCAGCCTCAAATGAGTACCTAGTGCCATGTGTAATAATCGTTGCGAGGGAAACAAAGGCGGCCGGGCGTGGTGCTGGTCACCTACCTCCTCCTGTGCCGTGTCGCCCTTCATAGGCGCTTGCTGACGGCACTTGACCCTACAGTCTGTTCAGGCCATGAGGGGGATCTTTATCTTTGCATTATAATTAATTATCACTTAGCAGGCGCCTTTTTTTCCAGGGTGACGTACATCATCACACACAAACACGTTTTAAAGAAATGAATAGTTGCAAAGTGACAAAGTATTGCTCTTAGACCTGTAAGTAATGGTTGTACAAATGTATGGCGTGTAGTTTCCGAATTGGATTATGTGACTCCGCGGTCCTGATTTCATTTGGGGTCTCATTCCACCACGATGGGACCAGCGTAGCGAAGCAGAGAGCCTTGTGAGTGTGCTGCGACCAGACGAGCGGAGAGAGCGAGAGGGGGCGCAGGGAGAGGATGGTGGAGCAGAGATGAAATGGAGCAAATTAGAGAAGACGGCGATGGCTAAGAACTTAGGATTTTGAATTTGATGATGCTCGCAGCCACCCGCAGCCATGCTGAAGAGCGAACTGGAGGGATCGAATATCATTACTTCGAGAGAAAGCACATTATTTGCACGAACGGCACACCGCAATGTATACGATCAAGACAGTATACAATCAGTGCAACTGTTTACAGAGAGCGTGAGAGAGAATGAATGGGTTGAGTGAGAAGAGAGAAGATCGGGCGAATGTTCAATATGTTGAAGTTGACGGAGAGCGTACGCTGAAGGGCAGCCACGAGGGAGTTGTAGCAGTCTAGACAGGATGCACCGAGCGTTTGGCGGATTCCACGGTAAGAAAAGTACGGTTGTCGGCTGAATAAGTGAAACTGGCATGTAGGGGATAGACTGGAGATGTAGATGTGATTTGAAACAAACATATAGGATGGCGATGAGGTTCGGAATTGACGAAGAATGCATGCGAGTCTGCGAGTCTGTGTGTATAGAGTCTGTGTGTGAGTATGTGAGTCCGTGTGTGTATGCGGTTAGCGCACTGGGCTACAAACCCGGCGATACGAGTTCGAATCCCGCTCACGGCCAATACCAGTGACAATTTTCTAAGGCGGTCCTGGGCTTCCCCTAGGTCAGCTCAGCCTCAAATGAGTACCTAATGCTGTGTGCAAACATTGCCACTGGGGAGACAGTGGCAACCTTCATTGGTGTTCGCTAACGACACTTGATCCTACAGTCTCTTAATGCTATATGGGGAGGTCTTTGTCTTTGTATGTGAGTCTGTGTATATGAGTGTGTCCGTTTGGGTGAGTTTGTGTGAGTGTGTGTGAGTGTGTGTGTGATTCTGCGTGTGTGCGAGTCTGTGTGTGTCTTTGTGTATGTGTGTGTGATTCTGTGTGTCTGTGAGTCTGTGTGTGAGTCTATGTGTGTGCGAGTGTCTTTGTGTGCACGCACGCACGTGTGTTTGCCGTGAGGATTTATCGGCTCAGCTGCTGGCGGCTGTGCGAGGCGGCTGTGTATCTGTGTGAGTGTCTCCGTGTATATGAGTGTGTATGTGCATGTGAGTGTGTGTGTATGTGAGGCTGTTGGCATAGTAGGGAACACAGGTGGTGCATCTGCCAGTCATGTTAGTCAGGCAACCCATAACACCTGGATCTGTTCTGTGACCTCCTGTCGTAGGGCCTTCGACACTTCGCGTGTGTGTACATGAATGTGTATCTGCATGAGTGTGTATATGTACACACTCCGCAGCCTCGCCAGCCGAAGGAAGCTCGCCTACAAGACTCTTTCCAGATCTTTTGCAAATTTGTGAGGTCCTCACGCAACGCAACCTGGTTAAATCCAGGATGGATCATAGGCAGGCCAGCCAGAAAGTTTCAAATCGACGCAGATACATACACAGACACACTCAAAACTGCTACACACACCCGCAAACACACACAGGCACACACACACACACACCCGCACACACTTTGCTCCTGGCAGTCCACCGCGAACGAAAATAACATTGCTTCTGTTGAGTGGTTAAGTGAGTTTCCCAGTGGCTATCGTTGCTGACAAACGATGCCACTGTAGGTGACCATGAAGCCCAATCCCGGAGCCGCATGTTTTGCCACAGCTGGGACACCATGAGAGCTGGATCAGGAGGCTGGGATGGTGCTGGTTCAGCGCGATGGTATCTTTGCTGGCGTTGCTCTGGCCGTTGTTGGGTTCATTGCTCCTCGAGGCGTTTTACCCCAGAGTGACATAAGAAGCGTCATAGTTGACGGTCGGCTGCAACTAACTCGAGGTCACCTTTTCAATGTCCCTCTCAGCTGATCTTCATACCGCAGCTTTTGACCGTCTTGTCTTTTGCTGGCTGCCGGCAGGTGTTCATCGAGGCACCTGGCGACGTTGACGGGAGCCAGACCTCCGGATGACGCGGGACACCCAGCGAAGCTGCATTCGAACTGGGTTGCCTCAATGCTGACGGACGCAGTACGCTGGAGAATGTCAACATGGGGAACACGGTCTTCCCAGATGATGCCAAAGATTCGCTGGAGGCATCTGATGTTTTCTTGAATCCGATTATCCGCAAGAGCGCGAGGGGAGCGATGTGGAGCGACGTGGAACGACGGGGAGTGAGGGGGAGCAGAGCGGCAGGTTAGGGATTTATCGCTCTGCGCTGGCTGTCTCCACTCGCACCAAGCCGCAGACTTGAAGGTGTGCGTGGGGGACCGTGGGACAGAGACAGCGAGACACAGACAGCAACACAGAGACAAAGAGGCCACGATAATGAAAGGAAGTGATCTTTGCGATCACAAAGACGCGATTGTAGAGACCGGAGCCGAACCGAGTGTTTGAAAACCCGCCCTAATGTCACGCGAAGCCCCCTCAAGTCTTCTCTGAGGCCATTCACAGCGATAATAATAACAATAACTCTGAAAATTTTGTTTTATAAATTTATAGTTGAAAGTTTGATCTATAATAAAGAAGAGGCTTTACCCATTTTTCTGGCAATAATAGTGTTAAGTTCTTAAAAACACAAATAGACACTTTTCATAACGTGCAAGTTTGCAAAAACCACACACGTTAGTGGTAAATACTGCAAACAACATGCTTTGATAATGTATGCATTGTCCTTGAAACTGATTGGCCTGCATCACAGATGGCTTTCTTTTAAGCCTTATCTCAATGCTAGCCAGATGTTGCCAAAAGGTAATCAGTGTCAAGACAACACAATATCAATGCCTTATAGCTCCGGTTGAGCAGTTCATGCTATGGGTACTTTTTGCCAGTAAGAGTTGTAAAAAAGAACAGGCCTTACCCATTTTTCTGGCAATAATATTGGTAAGTTCTTAGAAACACCAAATAGACACTATTCATAAAGTGTCAAGTTTTCAAATCCCACACACATTAGTTGTAAATACTGCAAACAACATGTTTTGATAATGTATGCATTGTCCTTGAAACTGATTGGCCTGCATTAGAGACGGCTTTCTTTTTAGCCTTGTCTCAATGGTAGACAGATGTTGCCAAAAGGCAATCGGTCTCAGGACAACACAATATCAATGCCTTATAGCTCGGGTTGAGCAGTTTATGCTCTGATACCCATAGTAGTTTGATCATATATTACATGTTGTTTTGCAAAGATGTGTATATTTGAAAAAAAAAAACCTGTTATTGTTGCTGACGTGCCGTTCTTTCCACAGCTCGTGAAGTGCTTAGTGACCCTCGGGTGAAAAGCGCTCTATAATGCCATTATTACTATTATTATATAGCCGCGTTGAGACACAAACTGCTTGGTCGACTCTGCAACTCTCGTTCATGTTCTATGGTGGTTGTTCTCATAAACTCGATAGCATAGTCAATCAAAAGCAGAAGAGGCGAGGATGATGCGACCTTGGAGGTCATCGTTGATTAAGTAAGTAGGCATTCATATATAAGAGTAGGAGGTTTTTTTTACCGTTTCTGGCGATTATGCAGGTGTTAAGATCTGCAGGTGTTAAGATCTTAACACCTGCATAATGGCCAGAAACGGTAAGATCTTCACACCTGCATAATCGCCAGAAACGGTAAAATCCTCCTACTCTTATATATGTATACTGGCAATAAAAGTACCCATAGCGTTAACAGGCATTCATATGCTGCCAAGGTAGCAGGAATGCTGGACAACCTTGAGGGGAGTACATTCAATGATGACTTTTGGCGGGGTGGGATGATGGAGACCTCTCTTGGACGATAATCTCTATTTTTTGTGTGTTGACCAGATGATTTGGGGAGCGATATACAGCAGACACAGCATCCAGGGCATGTTGCATTGCAGCAGGGCTGTGGGTCAGAAGCACACACTCGTTTGCATATTGAAGCTCATAAATGTAGCCGAGAGTGGTCTTGGTCTTATCTTTTAGGCTTCTGATGTTAAATATGTTCCCATTGAGATGGAGCTGGAATTGTACACCTTCCTGTGCCTTGAGAGACTTGTGCGCAAGGAGTGTTACTGCCACCCGGAAGAGGTTGAATATTACTGGGAGCAGTACGCATCCCTGCTTCACCTCTACATTCACTGGGAACGAGGGTGAATACTGATCACCAACACGAAAACGTGCCTGCATGCCGGTGCGGAACTGTTTTAGGATGCTGAGAGACATTTGGGTGGAACATAACATTTCTTAATGGTCCAAAGAATTTCACGGTTGACTGTTACAAGCTTTATTGAGGTCAATGAATGTGATGTAGAGGTCCTTGTTTTTCTTTCTACATTTCTCCTTGATTGTATTATTATTATATAGCAGACGCCTTATCCAGGGCGACCTACATCATTATAGAGGTGTGTGTAAACCACAGAGCGGCGAGAGGAAGGCCGCCATACATTCAGTTGGGATTTGCCATGAAACAGAGACCACGTCCAATGCGCTTCTATTTTTCCTGAAGCCACACTGCGTCGCTGGACGAATGTCCTCTGTGATGTCAGTTATGAGGCGAGACAGCATGATTCATCTCAACACATTGACGGTGACAGACAGTATAGACATTCCACAGCTATTTCAACATGTTGACTTGTCTCCCTTCCTCTTGTATATGGTGATTATGTTGCTGTCTTTCAACTATCGAGGGATGGTCTCACCTTGCCAGATGTGTTGATGAGTTTGTGTAGTTGCCTTGTTAAGAGGTAACCTCCCTGCTTTAGAATCTCAGAAGGAAGTCCATTGGGACTAGGGCTCTTTTGTCCTTTAGACTTCTGACTGCTAAGAGGATCTTTGTGAACTTTAGGGGTTCATCAAGCAAGGAGGTCTGGAAGTTCATTAACAGATGCATTCGAGTGATTTATTTTGTTGAGAAAGGAGTCGAAGTACTCTGCCCAGCGCTAACGTATTTGTTGTTTGCCCTTGAGTAGCACCAAGTTGTTTGTTGACCTTACTGGGGTGATGTTTAGTTTTTGTGGGCTGTAAATTGATTTCACAGCATCGTAGAAAGCATGAGTGTTGTTGGCATCTGCGTAGCTCTGTGCTTACGTGGGCTTTTCTGGCCGTGGTGGTGGCCTAGCAGTTCTCCACCATGTGTCTGCCGACATCCAACCAATTCCGTCACTAGCTTTCAATTCATTCGAGCGTATGTGTCTCGATTTGTTGGCTCAACCTGTGAAGTTGGTGTTGCTCTACCGCCCACCTGGAGCCTCCACTTATTTTGTCAATGAACTGTCTGAGCTGCTTTCTAAGATGTGCTCCAGTTCTGAATGGATTCTACTTCTTGACGATTACAACATCCATGTTGACTCTCCAAAGAGTCCTCTTGCAAGGGATCTCATGGCTACTCTGACCTCACTTGGATTCACTCAACACATAACATCTGCCACTCACAGATGCAGCCATACTCTCGACTTGGTTTGCTCATAGGGAATATCGGTAACTAACCTCTCTATCACTGATTCTAGTCTGTCTGATCACTCCGTTGTGTGGTTTGATCTTCAAGTTCTGCTTCCCATTTCCATTGCCAAGCGCCATGTCCAATACCGAAACCTTAATGCCCTAACTCCAGACATATTCACCGCAGCAATCAATAGTACTTCAATCTCTGCCTCGGCTCACTCTGCCTCTGATACGACAGCAGAAACTTACAACAAAGTGCTATCAAGCATACGGCATGATTTGGCCCCATTAAAATCACGCTATGTCTCGGGCAGGAAACCATGCCCCTGGTATGCTGCTGAACTCCGGGATCTCAAGGCGAATGCACACAGGGCTGAACGGACTTGGAGAAAATCTGGCCTCACCATTAATGGTCAAATCTTTAAGGAACAGCTCATTCGCTACCGTAAGGCACTTGACTGTGCCCGTACCAGACATCTTTCCACTATTCTGGCTGATACCTGTGACAAGCCCAAGATTGTTTTCTTCGCAATGAATCGGCTCCTTCGTGCAACCAGTCACTTGCCTTCACCTCCCTTCATCAATAAAGATCAGGCGGATAAGTTGATTCAGTTTTTCTCAGAATAAAAATGAAGCCCACCGCATCTCTACCCAACCTCTTTTTTTTTGCTAATCAGTTAAAACATCAGTTCATTTTTTTTCGAACTTCAGTTAAAATCGATGATTGCTTCGAAAAGCTGCTCTCTCGGGACAGCCGCGTCGATGGCTCTCTCTCCTCTCCTCGGCATCCTCAGGCGCCTGAGGATGCCTCCAACGTGTGAGGCGAAACGTCGCGAGGAGAGGAGAGAGCGCCATCGACGCGGCTGTCCCGAGAGAGCAGCTTTTCGAAGCAATCATCATGCATCGAGCCGTGAAAACCTACATCATTACATCAGTTAAAATCATCATTTCAGCTTTTTCCCCCCTTAAAAATAGCTTTGTATTTGTTTGCTATGTTAACTTATTTGATATGCATTTTTTTATTTGTCCATTGATTTTTTTTTGTCCCCTTTTCCCGTACCATCTTTCAAACTAGGTATCACCCAACTCCCTTAATCCTCTCCCCTCTCCCCTCTGCTCTCTACCCTCCGCCCTCTCTCCTCCGCCGTCTACCCTCTCCCCTCTCTCTCCCCTCTACCCTCTATCCTCTCCCCTCTACCCTCCACCCTCTCCCATCCACCCTCTACCCTCTCCCCTGTACGTGTGTACCGTCGGTCCCCACCACCCCGTCTACTCTCGGAGTTCTATTTTTATGTCTCTGGTGTCTGTCACCGAACACACGGCCTCCTCCAGTGCCCATCGCTCTTTAAATGCCATCACGGAGTGCGTCAGCATGCTGTAATGGAACAGCCTCAATCGCCAACCAATACCTCTATAAATGTTCCTTCATTGTCCTTGACCTCAAAACTCCTCGAATTTTCCGAATTAACAGAGTCCAAGGATTCTCCTCTTTAGTTACCAGATCTCGGCCCACAAACTGCTCCCTGGATCCTTTCCCATCCAAGATCATCCGGGCAAATTTCAAAATCCTTGCCACGTTCGTCATTAATGTGTTTAATAGCTCACTTCACTCTGGTATTGTCCCCCCACTATTCAAATGTGCCGCAATTACCCCCCTGCTTTAAAAACTTGGCCTCGATTGTAACATCCCTGAAAATTATCGCCTCATCTCAAATCTACCATTCATCTCTAAGGTCCTTGAATGTGCCATAGCCGCACAACTCCAGAAACACGTTTTTAACAATGACCTCCTCGATCCCTTCCAATCTGGGTTTTCAATTACTCTATTCCAGAGCTTTGCATCGGTGTTTGCTCGGGCATTGAAGTCACCAATCACGACACGTTTGTCAGAGTGGGGGATTCTAGATAGCGCAACCACAAGGCATTCGTAGAAAGCATCTTTGGTCTTTTCATCAATGTCTAAGTTGGGAGCATAGGCACTCAGGAGAGTGGCAAAGTGGCCTTTTGTCAGGAGGTTTTGCCAAGTTATGATCAGTTCAGGGGTGGCACGGTGGCCCAGTCGGTAGCGCTGTTGCCTCACAGCAAGAAGGTCCCGGGTTCGAATCTCGGCTCGGGTACCTTTCTGTGTGGAGTCTGCATGTTCTCCCTTGTCTGCGTGGGTTTTCAACGGGCACTCCGGTTTCCTTCCACAGTCCAAAAATTATGCTGCTGCATAGGTTATTTGGCCTGCAGGCGAAACTGCCCGCAGTGTCCGGTGATGGACTGGCGTCCTATCGTGGGTATGTCTCTGCCTTGTGTCCTGTGTCTGCCGGGATAGACTCCGGCTCACCGTGACCTAAGCGGTTTCTGACAATGAGATGAGATAAGATGGACAGTTCACTGATGTCCTGGGGAGACTCAGCGATATTGCTGAGTAACTTGCTTCTTATGGCAAAACCAACTCCGTGAAGACTGCGTTCGCCTTCTATTAGGTCGTTCCACCGACCTCTGTTAGTAAGTCTTCGCCAGTCAAATCTTTAAGGAACAGCTCCTCCACTACCGGAAGACACTTGACTGTGCCTGTACCAGCCATCTTTCCAGCATTCTGACTGATACCTGTTACAAGCTCTTGAGCATTAATCAGCTCCTTAGTCCAACCAGTCCCGAGCCCTCACCTCTCTTCACAAATAAAGATCAGGCGGATCAGTTGATTCAGTTTTTCTCAGAAAAAAATAAAGCCCACCGTATCTCTACTCAGCCTAAACCACCAACCAATACCTAAATAAATGTTCCTCTACATTCCTTGAGCTCAAAACTCCTGGAATTTTCCGAACTAACGGAATCCGAGGTCTCTTCTTTAGTTACCAGATCTCGGCCCACAAACTGCTCCCTGGATGGCTTCCCATCTAAAATAATCCGGCCAAATTTAAAATCCCTTGCCACGTTCGGCACTAATCTCTTTAATAACTCACTTTGCTCTGGTATCGTTCCACTACTATTCAAATGTGCCGCAGTTACCCCGCTGCTTCCAAAACCTGGCCTCGATTGCAACATCCCTGATAATTATCGCCCCATCTCAAATTTACCATTCATCTGTAAGGTCCTTGAACATGCCATAGCCGTGCAACTTCAGAAACATGTTCTCAACAATGACCTCCTTGATCTATTCGAATCTGCGTTCAGATTCGGCCATAGTACTGAAACTTCTCTGGTAAAAGTAGTTGATGACCTACTTGTCGTTGATGATGAAGGCTTGCTAAGTATTCTTGTCCTCCTGGACATGAGAGCTGCCTTTGATACCGTTGACCACCCGATCTTACTTGAGCGACTGGAGGGTATAGAGGTCTTTGGCTGTGCGCTTCACTGGATGAGATCCTCCCTCTCGGACCGGAAGTAGTTCGTCAGCCTCGGAGGACAAAACTCAGAGATCCATCCTGTTTTGTCTGGAGTTCCTCAGGGTTCAGCTCTCGGCCCACTCCTCTTCAGCATCGACATACAACCACTTGGCCATATTATGCGCAGCCTCAGTCTAAGCCACGATTGCTATGCCGATGACATCAAATGCCTTTCTATGCAAAGCCATCCATCAATGCGTCTGGTCTTTGCGTGTCGTCCTCACGGTCAACTATGAAGAGCTGGCTCAATTCAAAATTTATAAAACAAAATGGCGACAAAACAGAAGTTTTGCTTGTATGAACCCTGCACCAAGTGTCCAAGGCTGAACCTATCCAATTGATGCTTGACGACCAGACCATTGAAGTTGCTAAAGCAGTCTGGAGTCTAGGTGTGACTCTTGATTCCTCACTCGGCGTCGAGAAAAACATCAACAAGGTGACGAAAGTAGCCTATTTCCATCTCAGAAATATAGCCAGACTGTGCAACATCCTGTCACCCACTGATGCTGAGAAACTAATTCATATCTTCATCTCCTCATGACGGCGATGGACTGGCGTCCCGTCGTGGGGTGTATTCCTGCCTTACGCCCTGTATTTCCGGGATAGGCTCCGGCTCACCGTGACCCTATATAGGATTAAGCGGTTTCAGATAATGAGATGAGATTAGAGATCTTCTCACGAATCGATTACTGCAATGCACTGCTCCCTGGCACCCCTGCCTCCCTCATCAATCGTCTCCAAGATGTGCAGAATGCAGCTGCTCAAGTCCTCACTCACACACCCATCCATGATCATATATCCCAAGTACTAATGTCTCTCTACTGGTTACCGTTTAAATACAGGATTGAATTCAAGATTCTATTTCTAACCTACAAGGCTTTCACTGGCGCTACTCCAACATACCTCCGTGACCTACATTAGGCACCCTCCTCAACACAACTTCGATCCTTCAATGCGGGCTTGCTGCATGTGCCCAGATGGCACCTCCATTCGATGGGTGACAGAGCTTTCTCGCACGCTGCTCCCAGACTC
>JAZEWT010000002.1:23086040-23100549 GCA_036362905.1 Mordacia mordax | reverse complement strand
CACGGCGCGTCGCGTGGGCACGGGGTCACGGCGCGTCGCGTGGGCACGGGCTCACGGCGCGTCGCGTGGGCACGGGCTCACGGCGCGTCGCGTGGGCACGGGCTCACGGCGCGTCGCGTTGGCACGGGGTTGTGGACACGCGTGGCGTTCGTGGGTTGCCAGTGCAAGCTGCTGGAGATCGTGTGCAGTAAGTACTCACAAACACGGTGCAGCAAGCACATATACTGAGCAGCAACTACAGATAGTGTGCAGCAAGCGCAGGTGTCACACTAATAACGGGTGAAGGTAACGCAGAGCGTATATTTTTGTGGGATTTTAGCAAAGTTACATTTTACGATATATTTTGCGTTGCATTCAGATCCTGAAAGCGATATCGTGTTTAAAAACTGTTGGAGAGCACTGGCTTAGAGGAACAGGAGGTAGAAGATATCTGACTCCCCGTCATCCCTCTGCGCACCTTGAGTGAAATGTAAATCACGTGAAGGGAACGGTGCGCAAGTCTGGCTGGCCCCCTCGCGCGCGGCATCTGACTATAAGGCCGCTCCAAGCCCTAACAGCGCTTGCCTTAAATGTCTGTCAAGGCTATATGGGGGATCTTGGCCTTGTCTCTTGGCGTAAGGTTTGCGTGTCGATGTTGAAGTTATTGTACAAAAACAAACGCTACAGATCTACGTAATGCAATTTGTGTTAGATCAACCAATCACAAGAGTGGTAATACCTCCCCCCCTTGGGGAGGCGAAAGGTCACAAATGCGAAGGAACTCTCGACACAGCTATCCTAAAAAAGCAGCTTTTAAGAGCATTTGCCCCAAAAGTCTGTCAAGCCGACAAGAGAGAACACTTTATCCGTGTGTCATTGTATTTGTGTTGTTGTCAGCTACGCAACACTGTTTTGAAGCTGCTTGGCCGATCGCTCTGCATGAACTTTCGCGCTTTAGCAGCGGCGATCATATTCTCGCTTCTTGACGCTTGTGAAACGTGGCAGTCTGCCGACGAGCCATCCTCGGTTTAACCAGGTGGGAGAATGTGAGGAACTTAACGAATTGTCGAGAGATGTGGACAGAGTTTAGGGGTTAAACGGGCGCGGCACGGGCTAGAGAAGAGATGGACTGATGTGGCACAGGTGGACCTGAACTGAGTGGACTTATTGAAGGCTGGTACCATCAGTGTCAAGATCGACCTCTCTGGAAGAGGATCGTAAAAGACGCTACGGGCAGTTGGAGGCAGTCGTCCTCGAACAACATCGGAGGGCAGAGAAGCGACGCTCACAACAATGAGCGGAGCGTCGGGCGGCTAAAACACAGCAAGTTGGGACAGTAGGGAGCCATAGGTGGTGCATCTGCCAGTCATCTCAGTCAGGCGATTCATAACACTTGGGTCTGTCTCGTGGCCTGTCAGCGAGCCTTCGACACATCACGTGGCTTTAAGGTGCATATGGCCTGGCACAGGCGCCGTGGTGACGTCACCGCCACTTAGTGGCGAATGGTGGTTGTTGTTGTTGTTGTTGATGGTGTGTGTTGTCGGGTGTGTGCATCGGGGTGTGTGTTGTCGAGTTGCGCGTTAGTGTATGTGGATGTGTTCGTGTGTCTGGTGGTGCGCGTGTCGGCGTGTGTGTCGGCGTGTATGTGTGTTATCGGGGTCCATGTTAGTGTGTGTGTCGGTGTGTGTGTCGGTGTGTGTTGTTGGTGTGTGTCGGTGTGTGTGTCGGTGTGCGTGTCGGTGTGCGTGTCTGTGCGTCGGTGTGCGCGTCGGTGTGCGCGTCGGTGTGTGTGCGCGTCGGTGTGCGCGCCGGTGTGCGCGTCGGTGTACGTGTCTGTGCGTCGGTGTGCGTGTCGGTACGCGCGTCGGTGTACGCGTCGGTGTACGCGTCGGTGTACGTGTCTGCGCGTCGGTGCGCGCGTCAGTGTACGCGTCGGTGTGTGTACGTGTCGGTGTACGCGTCGGTGCGCGCGTCGGTGTGTGTACGTGTCCGCGCGTCGGTGTGCGCGTCGGTGTACGCGTCTGCGTGTCGGTGCGCGCGTCGGTGTGTGTACGTGTCGGTGTACGCGTCGGTGTACGCGTCGGTGTACGCGTCTGCGTGTCGGTGTGCGCGTCGGCGTGTCTGTTGTCGGGGTGTGGCTGCGCGTCTGCTGCTCATTACGGACCCCACCTTGGCGCGCGCGGCACCTGCACGCGGCCGTAACGCGCGCGCGCTAACGAGGCGCGCGCGCGCTCACGAGCCAATTAGCGGCGTTATTTACGCGCGCGCGCGCCCCCGGCGGCACCGCGCGCGCCGCGCCGCCGCCGCTTTACGGCGCCGCGCGTTTCCATTGTCGCGTTATTTATCGCGCGCGCATTTGCATAACGCGCCGGTGTTTACTCTGATAAAGACGTGCGTGCGCGCGCGCGCGCACACGCGTACACACATGGGAGTACAGGCAAACACGCGGGTACACGCGCGCACACGTAAACACACACACACACACACAAGCCCACACACACAAATGTGCCTCTGTGTAGAATATTAAATAGACTGTTGGGCGGATTGGGGTGGGTGGGCGTCGCGGTGGAAGAATTGCTCTTAAGAGCTGCTCTTTCGGACTATCCGTGTCGTCCGTTCTTCATCTCTCTCTCTCTCTATTTCGTGACGTATTGCCTCCCACGCTTTGTCGGCTATCCCGAAAGAGCAGCTCTTGTGACTCTTGCGAGCAACTCTCACATATGGAGCCGTGTGGAAGCCACGTAATATCAGATTTCACATCTTTAAAGAGGGCGGCGCGGTGGCGCATTGAGTATCGCTGTCGCATCACTGCGAACAATGTCCCGGCTTCGATTCCCGGTTTGGGTGCCTTCCTGTGTGGAGTTTGTGTGTTCTCTCCCCCGTATTCGCGTGTGCTTTCGCCGGGTACTTCGGTTTCCCGTCACGGTTTAAAAAGCGCTGTCGTCTAGATTAATTGGTCTGCTGACTTAATTGCCGCCAGTGTCCTGTGATTGACTACCGTACCATCCTTGGTATAGTCCTGTTGTTCGCCCTGTGTCTTTTGGAATAGGTTTAGGCGCACCGCGAATCGTTGCAGGCTTAGCCGCTAATTTATAATCGAGAAAACAATAGTCCCACTTCGCTGATGACACCCAGAATGTCGAAACCGGGGCAGAGAGAGAGAGCGCGATTGCTTGTGTGATATTGAGCTGCTGTTTGATGTTTTCGGTAAGTGGAGGGCGAGCGGGTCCACTGGAACACAGAGCTCTGTCTACGAGTGGAGGCACAGAATGCACTTTTGTTTACAATATATTTGCTGAGGATTGCTCTCAAAGGCTGCCCTTCCTCTATCGGCTTAGCGACATTTTGCCCCCAACGCTGGATGCATCGAACGGCTAATGGTTAGCTTCACGAATAGTACCTTTCTCTGTACTTATGTAAGTTTTAATGTAGGAGCACTCGACACGGCCATCCCGAACACAGCTATGCAGCGCGATTTTAAGTATACGCCTCACTTTTACAATTCTTTCCTTCGCGCGCCAATCCTAACCGTTACTTTATTTACGATGGGGAAACTGTCCTCGTTTAGCAGGGTTTCGCTTAACGCGCTAATAGTAATAATAATTGCACATCTGGGGCGCTGTGCACCCGAGGGTCTCAAAGTGCTGCACAGAGCTGTGGAGAGAACGGAATGTCAGCAACAACAGCGACATAGGAACGGCAAATCAACAACAATAACGTTTTGTCCAGGAACGCGCCTTCATCGAGGTGCACCTGTATAATAAGTAAGGCTCTCTGGTCACCCACCCCCTAGTGTGCGGTTTCGGCCCTCGCAGGCGCTGCTCGCCAATAGCACTTGACCCGAAGCTTGTCGGAGCTACACGGAGGACCTTTAGCTTCGTGCATTGTCTGCACACTCGTTATATTTCGCTGCGGGACACCGCAGGCATAATAAACATAAATAAGGTCGCGTGATCTCCCTGCATAACGACGACGTGCGGAGGAGGCCGCGCATGTGAGGATTCACTGTCGGGATGAAGCCGCCACCGCTGCCACGGCTCCTGCCGGCGGCGGCGGCGACGGCGGCGGCGGCTTTGTCGGGGACGGCGTCGAAACCAAGACAACTCGGGGACCGATCTCGTCGCTCTGAACAATGACGGCGGGAGGTGGTGGGGGAGGCGTCGTGTGGGCAGAGCGCTGTCGCCAAGAACACAAACATTGCATTAGGATCTCAGCCATCGGCTGTGCAACAGGTCTGAGACATTGGAACTCAGGCGAGAATTTCCTTTTGCTTAAAGAAGCCCACTATAAAAGCACATTATTTGACCAATTACATCTTAATATATAGAGGATGCTGTGTTTGGTAAATGTTGGCGTCGGCTTAACGCGTAGCTACCTTACCCCACTCCCACCTCTGCCTTTCCTAGAGCCACTGAGTTGTACTTTCTGTTGGTGAGTGAACGCATATAAGCGATACGTTGCTATTATTTTTACTTGCGGAGTACCCGCCTCCCTGTACGATCTTATTCAAAGCTTGTAACACGTTCTTCTAACGTCTCTTGTTCATGACGTATTCTGCTGACGTGACTACTTTTACCTGGACGTTTTGCGGATGTCCTTGTGGGAATATTGCTGCTGGCTCTCTGAATTTTCAGAAGAGTCACCCATAAGTGGGAAGTGACGCTGAAACGAGACGTAAAAAGCCTCGGTGTGCGGCGAGTAAAAGTTGCACTTAAGATTCGAACTCGGTACCCGCAGTGTGTACATATACACAATGCATTAAAACAGGACGTCCGTTATATACAGATTGGTACAAAAAAAAACCACACACCTTTAAAAATCTACACCGACTTGGGGCATCTGCTTGGCACCGAGTAACTCCATGGCTGCCTTCTCCGCCCGCTTCTCTCTGTGCTTTCCTTCCGCCTCTGAGTCGTTCACTCTTCGAATGAATACCCTCGACTTTAAACGCGGGCGGCACGGTGGCCCAGTGGTTAGCGCTGTCGCCTCACAGCAAGAAGGTCCCGGGTTCGAATCTCTTGGCTCGGGTGCCTTTCTGTGTGGAGTTTGCATGCTCTCCCCGTGTCCGGTTTGCGCCGGGCACTCCGGTTTCCTCCCACAGTCCAAAAGCATGCTGCTGCATAGGTTATTGGCTCGCAGGCTAAATTGCCCCGCAGTGCCCGGCGATGGACTGGCGTTCCATCGTGGGTGTATCCCTGCCTTGCGCCCTGTGTCTGCCGGGATAGGCTCCGGCTCACCGTGACCCTGTATAGGACTAAGCGGTTTCAGACAATGAGATGAGATGAGACTTTAAACGCATACTGTGCTACCACGCGCTGTAAATTGTGCATTTAATTTCATCCGATTCATCAGCCACCCGAATTGAACATAAGAGCCATTGCTCTATATCAACGCGTCTTCAACAAAACAGTAGATTCACATTGAGAACCGCGGACTCGTATAGAGATCCATAGATGCACACTGACAGCCATTCAGAGACCCACTTACCTACACAGAGACCCATAGACGCACATAAAGACCCATATGAGGGGTTAGCAGTCACGCTCTCCTAGCGCTGAAGGCCGCGACCATTCGCTTTCGATCGCGGCGCCTCCAGTCATTATTAATCCTCTGCGTGATTTGTGAAGGGCCGCGCGAGGACGGATTCTATATTGGGAGATACGGGATGCAAGGTATGGCAATTGCAGGGTGTGACGCTAGTTCATCGCGCGCACCAGGGGCAAATTAGTCAGCAGTCCAGACGACAGTCTGGATAGGTGGGGGTCTGGACAGGTGAGAGTCTGGACAAGTGAGGGTCTGGACAGGTGTGAGTGTGGATAGGTGAGAGACTTGACAGAAAAGAGTTTAGATAGGTGAGAGTCTGGACAGGTGAAAATCTGGTTGGATGAGAGTCTGGATGGGTGAGGGTTAGGCTTGGTGAGAGTCTAGGCAGGTGAGAGGCTGGACAGGTGAAAGTGTGGACAGGTGGGGGTCTGGCCAGGTGAGGGTCTAAACAGACAAGAGTCTGGAGAGGTGGGGGTTTGCACTGGTGATAGTCTGGACAGGTGAAGATATGGACAGGTGTTAGTCGGGACAGGTGGGGGTATGGACAGGTAAGAGTCTGGACAGGTGGGAGTTTGGCTTGGTAAGAGTCTGGATAGGTGAGAGGCTGGACAGGTGAGAGTGCACCGGTGAGAGGCTGGACAGGTCGTTGTCTGGACAGATCAGAGTCTGGACAGGTGAGAGTGTGGACAGGTGGGGGTCTGGACAGGTGATAGTCTGGACAGGTCGTTTTCTGGACAGATCAGAGTCTGGACAGGTGAGAGTGTGGGCAGGTGGGGGTCTGGACAGATGAGAGTCTGGACACGTGAGTGTCTGAACAGGTGGTGATGTGGACAGGTGAGAGTCTGGACACGTGAGTGTCTGAACAGGTGGTGATGTGGACAGGTGAGAGTCTGGACAGGTGATAAACTGGACAGGTGAGAGTCTGAATAAGTGAGAGGCTAGACAGGTGAGAGACTGGACAGGTATGAGACTGGACAGGTGTAGGTTTGGATAGGTGATAGTCTGCACAGGTGAGAGTCTGGACAGGTGGGGGTATGGACAGGTGAGAGTCTGGACTGGGGGTGTATTCACAGGTGAGCTTTTGGGCAGGTGAGAGTCTGGACATCTGAGAGTCTGAACAGGTGAGGATCTGGACAGGTGAGAGTCTGGACAGGTGAGGGTCTGGACAGGTGAGAACCTGGATTCGTGAGAGGCTAGACAGGTGAGAGTCTGGACATGTGAGAGTCTGAACAGGTGAGGGTCTGGACAGATGAGAGTCTGGACAGGTGAGGGTCGGCAAATGTAAGAGTTTGGACAGATAAGAGTCTGGTCACGTGAGTGTATGGACAGGTGAGGATATGGACAGGCGGGAGTGTGGACAAGTGAGAGACTGGACAGGTGAGAGCCTGGATAGGTTAGCGGCTAGACAGGTGAGATTCTGGCCACATAAGAAACTGGACAGGTGTGGGTCTGGATAGATGAGAATCTGGACAGGTGAGAGTCTGGACAGGTGGGGTCTGCACAGATGAGAGTCTGGACAGGTCGTTGTCTGGACAGATCAAAGTCTGGACAGGTGAGAGTGTGTGTGCACAGATGAGGGTCTGGCCAGGGGAGGGTCTCGACAGACAAGAGTCTGAACAGGTGGGGATTTGGACAGGTGAGAGTCTGTACAGGTGATGGTCTAGACATCTGGACATATGAGAGTCTGGACACGTGAGTGTCTGGACAGGTGGGGATATGGACAGGTGATAATCTGGACAGGCGATTGACTAAACAGGTGAGATCCTGCGTAGACAAAAGACTGGACAGGTGTGAGTCTGGATAGATGAGAGTCTGGACAGGTGAGGATATGGGCAGGTGAGAGTCTGGACAGGTCAGAGACTGGACAGGTGTGGGACTGGATAGATGAGAGTCTGGACAGGTGAGAGTCTGGACAGATGAGAATCTGCAAACGTGAGTGTCTTGACAGGTGGGGGGTATAGACAGGTGAGAGTCTGGACAGGGGTGTGGATCTTTACAGGTGAGAGTCTGGACAGGTGAGGATATGGGCAAGTGAGAGTCTGGACAGGTAAGAGACTGGACAGGTGTGGGACTGGATAGATGGGAGTCTGGACAGTTGATGGTCTGGACATCTGGACATATGACAGTCTGGACACGTGAGTGTCTGGACAGGTGGGGTTATGGACAGGTGATAATCTGGACAGGCGATTGACTAGACAGTTAATTTTCTGCGTAGGCAAGAGACTGAACAAGTGTGAGTCTGGATAGATCAGAGTCTGGACAGGTAAGAGACTGGACAGGTGTGGGACTGGATAGATGAGAATCTGGATAGATAAGAGTCTGTGCATGTGAGGCTCTGGACAGGTGGGGGTCTGGAAATCTGGACATATGAGAGTCTGGACACGTGATTGTCTGGACAGGTGGGGATATGGACAGGTGTGGGTCTGGATAGATGAGAGTCTGGACAGGTGAGAGTCTGGACAGATGAGAATCTGGATAGATAAGAGTCTATGCAGGTGAGGCTCTGGACAGGTGGGGGTCTGGACAGGTGAGAGTTTGGACAGTTGGGGGTCTGGACAGGTGAGAGTCTGGACAGGTGATGGTATGGACATATGGGAGTCTGGAAACGTGAGTGTCTTGACAGGTGGGGGTTATGGACAGGTGGGAGTCTGGACAGGGGCGTGGGTCATTACAGGTGAGAGTCTGGACATATAAGAATCTGGACAGATAAAAGTCTGTGCAGGTGAGGCTCTGGACAGGTGGGGGTCTGAACAGGTGGGGGTATGGAAAAGTGAGAGTCTGGACAGGTGAGGGTTTGGAGAGGTGGGGGGTATGGGCAGGTAAGAGCCTGGACATGTGAGAGTCTGAACAGGTGAGGGTCTGGACAGATGAGAGTCTGTGCAGGTGAGGGTCTGGACAGGTGGACGTCTGGAGAGGTGAAAGTCTGGACACGTGAGTATCTGGACAGGTGGGGATATGGACAGGTGGGAGATAGACTGCACAAATGAGAGTCTGGATAGGTGAGAGGATAGACAGGTGAGAGTCTGGACAGGTAAGAGCCTGGACAGGTGTGCGTCCTGATACATGTGAGTCTGGACCGGTGAGTGTCTGAACAGGTGAGGGCCTAGACAGATGAGAGTCTGGACAGGTGAGAGTCTGGACAGATGAGAATCTGGATAGATAAGAGTCTGTGCAGGTGAGACTCTGGAGAGGTGGGGGTCTGAACAGGTGACAGTCTGGACAGGTGATGGTCTGGACATCTAGGCATATGAGAGTCTGGACACGTGATTGTCTGGACTGGTGGGGATATGGACAGGTGAGAATCTGGACAGGCGATAGACTGGACAGGTGAGATTCTGTGCAGGCAAGAGACTGGACAGGTGTGGGTCTTGGCATTTGGACATATGAGAGTCTGGACACGTGAGTGTCTGGACAGGTGATAATCTGGACAGGCGATAGACTAGACAGGTGAGTTTCTGCGTAGGCAAGAGACTGGACAGGTGTGAGTCTGGATAGATGAGTGTCTGGTCAATTGATCGTCTGGACAGGTAAGAGACTGGACAGGTGTGGGACTGGATAGATGAGAATCTGGATAGATAAGAGTCTGTGCAGGTGAGGCTCTGGACAGGTGGGGGTCTGGAAATCTGGACATGAGAATCTTGACACGTAATTGTCTGGACAGGTGGGGATATGGACAGGTGAGAATCTGGACTGGCGATAGACTGGATAGGTGAGATTCTGTGTAAGCAAGAGACTTGACAGGTGTTGGTCTTGATAGATGAGAGTCTGGACAGATGAGAGTCAGGACAGGTACGAAACTGGACAGGTGTGGGTCTGGATAGATGAGAGTCTGGACAGGTGAAAGTCTGGACAGATGAGAATCTCGATAGATAAGAGTCTGTGCAGGTGAGGCTCTGGACAGGGGGGGTCTGGACAGGTGAGAGTTTAGACAGGTGGGGGTCTGGACAGGTGAGAGTCTGGACAGGTGGGGGTCTGGACAGAGGAGCGTCTGGACAGGTGGGGTATGGACAAGTGAGAGTCTGGACAGGTGGGGGTTTGGACAGAGGATAGTCTGGACAGGTGGGGGTATGGACAAGTGAGAGTCTGGACAGGTGGGGGTCTGGAGAGGTGAAAATCTGGACAGGTGGGGGTCTGGACAGAGGAGAGTCTTGACAGGTGGGGGGTATAGACAGGTGAGAGTCTGGACAGGGGCCTGGGTCTTTACAGGTGAGAGTCTGGACAGGTGAGGATATGGGCAGGTTAGAGTCTGGACAGGTAAGAGACTGGACAGGTGTGGGACTGGATAGATAAGAGTCTGTGCAGGTGAGGCTCTAGACAGGTGGGGGTCTGGACAGGTTAGTGTCTGAACAGGTGGGGGTATGGACAAGTGAGAGTCTGGACAGGTGAGGGTATGGACAGATGAGAGTCTGTGCAGGTGACGGTCTGGACAGGTAGGCGTCTGGACAGGTGAGAGTCTGGACACGTGAGTATCTGGACAGGTGGGGATATGGACAGGTGGGAGATAGACTGCACAAATGAGAGTCTGAATAGGTGAGAGGCTAGACAGGTGAGAGTCTGTACAGGTGAGGGTCTGGACAGGTAAGACCCTGGACAGGTGTGGGTTCTGATACTTGTGAGTCTTGACCGGTAAGTGTCTGAACAGGTGAGGTCCTAGACAGATGAGAGTCTGTACAGGTGAGGGTCTGGACAGGTGTGCGTATAGACAGGTGAGAGTCTGGACACGTGAGAATTTAGACAGGTGGGGATATGGACATGTGGGATTATGGACAGGTGATGGACTGGACAAATGAGAGTCTGGATAGGTGAGAGGCTAGCAGGTGAGAGTCTGGACAGGTAAGATCCGGGACACGTGTGAGTCCTGATACATGAGTCTGGTCCGGTGAGAGTCTGGACAGGTGATGGTCTGGACGTATGAGAGTCTGGACACGAGAGTGTAGGGACAGGATGGGGGTATGGACAGGTGTGAGTCTGACAGGGGCGTGGGTCTTTACAGGTTGGAGTCTGGGCAGGTGAGGGTCTGAACAGGTGAGGGTCTGGACAGACGAGAGTCTGGACACGTGAAAGTCTGGACATATAAGAGTCTGGAGAGACAACAGTCTGGACAGGTGGGCGTCGAGACAGGTGAGAGTCTGGACACGTGTGTATCTGGACAGGTGGGGATATGGACAGGTGGGAGATCGACTGCACAAATGAGAGTCTGGATAGGTGAGAGGCTAGACAGGTGAGAGTCTGGACAGGGGGGGTTACAGGTGAGTGTCTGAACAGGTGAGGGTCAGGACAGATGAGGGTCCGGATATATATGAGTCTGGACAGACAAGAGTCTGGGCAGGTGGGGGTCTGGACAGGTGAGAGTCTGGACAGGTGATAGACAGGACAGATGAGAGTCTGGACAGGTGGGGGTATGGACAGTTGAGAGTCTGGACAGGTGATGGTCTGAGCATATGGGAGTCTGGAAACGTGAGTGTCTTGACAGGTGGGGGTATGGATAGGTGAGAGTCTGGACAGGTAAGAGCCTGAACACGTGTGGGTCCTGATACATGAGAGTCTAGACCGGTGAGTATCTGGACTGGTGATGGTCTGGACATATGAGAGTCTGGACACGAGAGTGTAGGGACAGGAGGGGGGTATGGACAGGTGAGAGTCTGAACAGGTGAGGTTCTGGACAGATGAGAGTCTGGACAGGTGAGTGTCGAGACAGTTGGGTGTATGGACGAGTGATGGTTTGGACAGATGAGAGTTTGGACACGTTAGAGTCTGAACAGGTGGAGGTATGAACAGACAAGAGTCTCGACAGGTGGGGGTCCGTGAAGGTGTAAATCTGGACTGGTGGTCGTCTGGACATGTGATTATCTGGACAGACCAGAGTTTGGACAGGTGGGGTATGGACAGATAAGAGTCTGGACAGGTGGTGGTCTGGACCCTGCTAGAACTGTGGTGCTTCAAATATATTATAAGAGGTAGCCACCCCCTACAAGTGGTTGGCAGAGGGCCATCTGTAGACGAAGTACGTAAGGAGATCCAGGGCCTGAGAGGCGAAATAGCATGGGCAGAGATGATCTTCCAAGCGAAATACTGAGGGAAGGTGGTGTCTGCCTGTAGGCTGCCCTATATAACATCATTACAACCGTCTTCACCACAGGACCAGGTTTGACAAGATTTAACGAATGCCCTAATGGTCACGCTCTTTAAGAAGGAGGACCGCACCTACTGTACCAACTATAGGGGCATCTCACTCCTCAGTATACTAGGAAAGGTCCTGGCAAGGATTGTTCAATATTGCTTTGCCAGACACGCTGAGGAGAGGCTTGCGGAACGCGAATGTGGCTTCAGGTCTGGGCTACAGCAGAGATGTAGGGAATTCCAACAGGACCCGTATCACTGCTTTATTGACCTGGTAAATTCCTGTAATACCATCAGTAGGCCAGGGTTGTGGGTTGATCGTCATGCTTCGGAGTCCCTGATTTTATGCTCATAATCAGTAAGGACTATCATGATGGTCGGCAGGCCCAGGTAAACCTACATAGTCCGGAGTCAGAGACATTCTCTATTCACGTTGGAGTGTGACAGGGATGACCTCTGACCTCCTACATTATTTAACATCTTTTATGACCACGTAGTCCGAGACACTTTCCAGAGCTGTACTGGTGGCATTTCCATGTGGCACAGGTATAATAGGTGGCGCATAAATGCTCGTGTGGGTTAAGGGATGCTCTTGGCCAACCATTTTATGCATGCCGAAGATTTAGTAATTGAGTTAAACCTGAAGAAATCCACAAAGAAGTGCGGTCTTACTCTCAGCTCCACCAAAATCAAGCTCCTACCTGGGTATTATATGCCACTGAAGACTCCACTCCCTCAGCTCTCCATGATTGATGGGGCAGTTTTCGAGAGAATATATATGCTTCCATAGCTAGTCAGTGAGCTTATGACCGGTGCTGGTGTAGCAACGGATTCTGCAACTCCTGCATGATTACATTACCGCCACAGTCATCAATAGCATTAACTCTGAAACCTCCCAATTCAAGGTTCAAACCGGGGTCAAAGAGGGGTGCATCATTGCACCAACCCTGTTTGCCATCTACATTGTAGCCATCCTCAACCTCATAGGTGAAAATCTGCCACAAGGAGTAAAAAAGAGGACAGGACTGATGTAATTCTCTTCAAGCTTAGCGGATTCATGGCAAAGAGACAGGTGACTGCTACCTTCATCATGGAGCTCCAATACGCTGATGACAATGCCATCTTAGCGCATTCTAAGGAAGATCTTCAAAGCATTTTGGATGCCTTTGCAAGGGCATTCAAGCTCTTAGGACTTGACATCAACATCAAGAACACTCAAATCCTACCCCAACCTGCACCTGACAAAGCTTCACTACATTGACAACAACACTCTGGAGAGCTAGGATTACTTCCGTTTCTTGGCAGCCTTTTCTCTGCCAACGCTGACATCGACTCTGCCAGGCTGAAGAAAGGGTTTTTTGAAGACCGGGACATACACACCAAGACTAAACTTCTGGTCTATAAGGCTGTAGCTCTCTATTCCTTGCTTTATGGAGGAGAGACCTGGATAACTTATAGCAGGTATGTCAAAGCCCTTGAGCTCTGCAATCAGAGGTGCCTCTGCAAGATCGTATGAATAAGATGGGACGACAGGCGCACAAACGTCAGCGTCCTGGAGGAAGCTGGTATTCACAGCATCACCACGGTTATTGTTCAACGCCAACTGCGATAAACCAGCCACATCATCCACACACCTGACTCCCGCCTCCCTAAACAGTTGTTATCTCGCCAAATAAAGCAAGGACAACGCGCTCCTGGAGGGCAGAAAACGCGCTTTAATGACAACTTTCAAATACACCTGAAGTCGTGCCACACCAGCTCCCATCGATGGGAGAAGGTGGCACAAGACAGGACCAAATGGAGAAGAACTGTCCAGAAAGGGACAGCACAGTTTAAAAAACCCTCCACCGTGCCACAGATGACAGGCGGCATCAACACAAGGAGAGACTCAACACCAGAAGTGCTCAGCCACCTACATCTACTACCTCTTTAACCGCTCACACCTGCCCACACTGCAGCAGGATCTGTGGATCTTAGATCGGCTTATTCAGTCATCTCAAGAGCTATGAATGACCGGACCGATGACCAGGAGAACAATCATACTCGACTTGGAGTGATCACTGATGATGAAAAGCAGTGGAAATCTAGCTCCAAATTAATCGGGTGGTATTATCTTTTTATCGGCTACTTAACGCTGTGTGGAAGTTGCCTGACCTACCACTCCACACGAAGCTACAGGTTTTGTCAGCTACAATCATGTCCTATCTCCTCTATGCTTGCGGAACGTAGCCCCCCTTTGTGGAACATCTGTGCCGATTTGAAACTTTCCGGCTGGCCTGCCTGATCCAGCCTGGGTTTAACCAGTATGGATTGTCTGAGGAGTTCACACATTCTCGAATTTTTTGGACAGAGTCCCATTGGTGGGCTCCTCCAGCAGGCGAAGCTGCGGTGACTGGGTCATGCAGTCCGCATACTCAGCCACAGCATGCCCAAGCAGCTTCTATTTGCCGGGATGGAGGGAGCTAAACGAACGCGGCACGGACTGGAGAGATGGACGGACGTGACATAGGAGAACCTGGAGCTGATTGGAATTTATGAGGACTGGTACCAGCGGTGTCAAGATCGAGAAGGGTCCGGAAGGACGCTACGGGGCAGTTGGAGACAGTGCCGTGTCAACATTCGTAGGTGTTCGCTAACGGCACTTGACCCTACAGTCTGTTAAGGCTATACGGGGGATCTTTGTCTTATGTAGGTGGGGGAGGGTGGATGCGTGTGCGTCCGTGTGTTCATGTGTGTTTCTTCTGGAAGCGTTAGTGTAGCGGGTAGCGCGCTGAGCTACAAATTCAGCGATCCGAGATCGATTCCTGCTCACGGCCAACACGGTTCTGGGCCTCCCCTAGATCGACTCAGTCTCAAATGAGTACCA
>JAZEWT010000002.1:23047518-23066621 GCA_036362905.1 Mordacia mordax | reverse complement strand
CACTCACTCACTACCCACTTACTCACTCGCCCACTCACTCACCCGCTCACTCACTCACTCATCCACTCACTCACTCGCCCACTCAACCGCTCACTCACTCACTCATCCACTCACTCATCCGCTCACTCGAACACCCACCAACCACTTACTCCCTCACCACTCATCCACTCACTCATCCACTCACTCGACCACACACTCACCCACCACTCACTCACACACCCACTCACTCCGTCACCCACTCGCTCACCCACTCATTCACACACCCACAAACCACTCATTCACCCAACCACTCACTCATAACAATAAAGGCACGTCTCGAGCGTTTTTCACCCGAGGGTCACAAAGCGCTGCACAGAGCAACGGAAAGAACCGCATGTCAGCAACAACAACTACATAAGAACATAAAATCAGCAACAGTAACGGTTTTTTTGCTGTTTTTTTCCCCACTCATCCACCCAGTCACCCACACACATGCTCACTTATCCACCCACCCACTCATTCACCCGCCCACAAACCACTCATTCACCCAACCACTCACCCACCACTCACTCATCCACTTACCCACAGTCACTTACCTCCCCACCCACTCATTCACTCAACCACGCACCCACTCAACTCACTCATCCACTCACCCACCCACTCACCCACCCACTCACACACTCACCCACCCACTCACGCATTCACTCACTCGCCCATCCACCCACTCACTCATCCACCCACCTACCAGTCACTCACTCATCCGCTCACCCACCCACTCACCCACCCACCTATCACTCACCGCTAGTGGCGATCGCAACGGCAGGCGGTCAGGGGTTAGGGGGCAGCACCACCCAGTTAATAACGATTACTCCCCCGTCACGTTGTGTGAATGAGCTCATCACGGATACAAATCGCCATTGCTTCCTTCCTTTTGCAGCTTCCGCATAGCTTTTTCACAGTTGGGCGCTCGATCCTCCACGGGGGGGGAGGTCCGAGGGGGAGCGGGGGTGAGGGGGCTCCCACCACTAACTTCAGCAAGATTATGATGACGATTAACGGATTCGAATCGATTGAAAGCGCTCAAGATCTCTGCATTGACTCGAATCGTGATACCCTCGTCATGCGTTGATCGGAGCGGTTCTCTCCGCTTGCAAGCCTCACAGCAAGAATGTTTGGGTTCATTTCCCGGAATCGTTCTCCTCGTGTCTACTTCGGTTTTCGCCGGGTACTCCAGTTTTCTCCCACAGTAAAGATATATGCTGCTTCGGTGAATTGACACTATTTCCCCCCGATGTCCTGCAACGGACACCGGTTAAAAAGCACCACATAGGTCATCGGTTGATTCCAAACTAAGTAAAGATTGTTTGGCGTCTCATATTAGGTAGCGCCTGCCTTGCGCCCTGTGTCTCCCGCGCGGCTACAACACGGATATGAACCAGCGCCGCAGCAGACTGCCCCGACATCGCTATTACGAGCCCGCAACGAGCCTCGTCCCTTCTGCGACTCATTAAGAAGCGGGGGGCTCGCCGCGAGTGCGGGGGGGGGCGTCTCAGAGCCGCGTCGCTGTGCGAACCTCGGTTCGAGCCCGACTCGCGGCGCCGCCGAGTGCGCCAGGTGTCCCGGACCCGAGACGCGGACTCGGCGAGGTGACTCCCTGTGCGGGGCCAGTGGAGGGAGCATGGCGCGTGTGTGTGTGTGGGTGTGTGTGTGCGCGTGTGTGTGCATGTGTGTGTGTAGGTATGTGCGTGTGTGTGCGTGCATGTGTGTCTGTGTGCGTGTATGTGTGACGAGTGCGGGGTGTCTGTGCTTGTTTTCCCGCTGCACGGTGGCGCAGTAAGTAGCCCTATCGCCTGAAATCAAGAAGGGACGGGGTTCGATTCCCAGCTCGGGTACCTCTCTGTGTGGAGTTTGCGTGTTCTCTCTCCCCGTGCCCCCGTGGGTTTCGCCGGGAACTCCGTTTTCCTCCCACCGTCCAAAGACACGCTACTGCCAAGGTTAATTTGCCTGCCGAGTAAATTTCCACCCAAAAGTTGTTCCCTGCGTTGTACTGGCGATACATCATGGGTATTCCCCCGCCTTGCACCCTCTGTCGGCCGGGATACGCAGTGTCTGGCAAATGTTGGTGCCGGCTGATTGCTGGCTGCCTTCCCCTCGCCTCTCTGTGATTTCCTCGCTACACTTCTATAATGATGTAAGTCGCCCTGGATAAGGGTGTCTGATAAATAATAATTAATAGTAATTAATAACTTGACCCTACGGTCTATTAAGGCTATACAGGGTGATATTTATCTCTGGTAGGGATGCGGTGGTGTAGCGGTTACGGAGCTACACAACTGAGTTCGATTCCCGCTCACGGACAGCGACACCGAGTCGACTCGGCCTTAAATGAATACTTGGTGCAGTGCGTGGTAAACATCACCACTACGCAGACAAAGGCAGCCGGGCGTGGTGTTGATTATCCTCGTGTGCGGCGCCGGCTTTTATAGGCGCTACTCGCTAACAGCACTTGCCCCAACAATCTGTTGAGGCTACACGGGGGATCTGTGTCTGTGTATAAGTTGAACGTCCGCGTGTTAATTTGTATCGGGAGGCGGAGTGGTTACAGAGGCTGGCGTGGGGGGAGAGGGGCGGGGGAATGGGGGGTAGGGGTGGAGAGGGGGTAGGAGGGGCGGGGGAGGAAGGGCGGGGTGGCACAGCTAACTGCCCCACGGCTAAAGTTAATTAAAACAGATTTTTGATTAAGCGCTCGTTACGGCCTATTTATGAGCAGACACTGGTGTGATGTGTCTGTGTGCGCGTGTCTCTCTCTGTGCGCGTGTCTGTATGCGTATCTGTGTGCGCGCGCATCTGTGTCTGTGTGCGCGCGTATCTGTGTCTGTGTGCGTATGTGTCTGTGGGCGTACGTGTGTTTGTGTGCGTGTGTGTGTGCACCTGCACGTGTCTCTGCGCGTGTGCGTGTGTCTGTATGCGCGCGTGTCTGTGTGTGCGTGTGTGTGGCTGGAAAAACAGCCCCGTTCCTCCTCGTGGTGCCGGTTGAGAACGCTGATGTGGCGGCTCTCACAGTTTCCACAGTGCGCAAGGTGGCTCTGGACAAGTGCGGGAGGCTGGTAATCCCCCGCCCCCACCTTAATTTAACTACCGCTAGACCACGGAAAGAAAAGGTGAAACTTAAGTTTGCGACGGAAGCTCCGGGGCGCTTATAACGCCTTATGGCCAAATCCCATTTGGCGAAGCCTTTAGACTAAGCACCCACCCCCAGGGTTCTTTCAGAAACAACAAAAGCTGCTGCGTGTGACCACGTGGAATGATCGAACGCTCGTTGCGAAGGAGAGGTTGCCACTCCGCCGTCCGGAGCTGGACCGGTACCGCCTGGACCTCTGTGGGATATAGGAGGTCCGGTGGACTAATTTTGACTCCAGTCAGCAGGAGGGGTGGACAATCCTTCACTCAGAACAGAAAACTACCAAGCAACAGGGAGTGGCTCTTCTTCTAAATAAAATGATGAGAGGGGGCGTGGGAACGTGGTGGTGAGGTGTGGGAACCTGTGAGCTTCAGGCTACTGTGGGCTCGCCTCGCAATAAATGGGAGATGAGGGATGATGGTGATGGTGGCTTACGCCCCCACTGAAGATGAACATCGACAAGGCCAATGAGTCAGATGCCTTCTATAACCTCCTGTCGCAGGAGTTGGCTAAAGTGGCCCCTTGGAATAGAGTCATCCTGTTAGGTGACTTTAATGCCCGAGTGGGGCATGGGCCAGATCAGCTGAATAACAACGGAAGGAGGCTAATAGACTTCTGTGTAGCCCATGGGCTCGTAATAACCAACACGCTGTTCCGTTATCGGGGCAATCACACAACATCTTGGGTGCATGCTGGGTCCAAGCAAGAACATCTACTGGACGAGAACAGTTCTTAGCTCGTTGTTGACGTGCCGTTCTCTGCGCAGTTGTGTGTAGCGCTTAGTTACCCTCGGGTGAAAACGCTCTAGAAATGCAGCTATTATTATTATTACAGAGTGGCGGAGCAGCGGATGCAGGCCCATGTCCTTGACACCAGAACCTACCGAGGAGATTATCTGACCTCTGACCATCGGATTGTCATTTCTGAAATCTGCCTGCCATTCTCCCATGGCAGTGGTGGGCGTAGATCAAGGACCTCATTGAAATCCAAAGTGGCCTGGTCTCGGCTAGCTGATGAAAGCTGTAAGTGAGAATTTCATCATCGTTTGCAGCTGTGCTGACATCGTCCCCCACTCCTCCTGATGCCGATGGGAAATGAGTGAGGTTTAGGGCTGTGGCTCATGCAGCTGGAATGGCTGCACTGGGTATGCGGTCCAGACCTCCACAGAAAAACTGGCTGACGGAGAAGGTGTTCAAGCTAGCAGAGAAAAAAACAGCAGACCCACTTCCACCATCTGCAACATCCCACGCAAGAGAACGAGGGGGTTTACCGCAGCCTTTGCTCGGAGGTTCGGAGAGTGGTGCGGCGATGCAAGGATGAGTGGTGGTCGTGGGCTGCTTAGGAGATGAAGTCTGTCTCAGTAGCCCGTGATCAAAAATGACTATTTAAATCCATGAAAAGATTGACTTGCAACACTGCACCGATAACCTTTCTTAAAGGGGAAAATGGTGATCCGATCTCCGACCCCCAGGAATAAGTTTGCAGATTTGCAGAGCAATACTCTAAGGTCTTAGGGGAGGGGAACCCCCCACCCCCAGCTCAGATAACACCGTGGTACAACATGGGGGTGACCCTGCTAGGGCTACGGTACCTCAGATAATGGCAGAAGTAGACAACCTCTGAGTGGCTAGTGGAGGGACCATGCCAATCGTAATATCTACAGGCGCATCTCGCCCCTCAGTGTGCCGGGAAAAGTCCTGGCGAGGATCATACAGCATCACCTTGCCAGGTATACTATTTAGGCGGAGAAAATCTTACACAGACGCCATATTCTCTGTCCGTTTGCTAAAGCGGAGATGTAGGGAATTCCAGCAGAACCTGCATCTCTGCTTTATTAATGTGGTTAAGGCCTACGGTACCATCAGTAGGCCAGGGCTCTGGATTGGTGTTCGTACTTTCAAGATCCCTGACACCCTGCTCACCGTCATTAAGGACCTTCATGAGGGTGGGCAATCCCGGGTAAAGCTACGTGGTAGGGAGTCAGAGCCATTCCCTATTCATCTTGGGGTGTGACAGGGATTGTCCTGTGGCTCCTACATTATTCAACATCTTTTTTTGACCACGTAGTTCGAGAGGCTTTCCATGGATGTTCCAGTGAAATTTCCATCTGGTACAAGTACAGGGGGAGGCTGAATGATGCCCGAGTGCGATCAAGGAATGGGCTCCCTATTGGTCAACCATGTTATCTATGCCGATGATTTGGTGATTGCGGCTCATTCTGAGGAGTTGGGGCTCTGCTGTTGAACCTGGAGAACGCCACAAAGAGGTGGAGTCTTATCATCAGTCCCATCAAAACTAAGCACCTGTCTGGGTATTTGTTGCACCGAATAGTCCACCTCCTCAGCTCTCCATAAGTAATGGTGCAGTTGTAGAGAGAGTGGAGAAGTTTACATACCTAGTCAGCGTGCTTATGGCTGGGTCTGGTTTAGTAGCAGTGGTCTCGCTCTGAATCAGTCGGGCGGCATTATCTTTTCATCGGCTGCGTAACGTTGCGTGGCAGCTGCCTGGCCTGTTACTCCACACGAAGCTTCGGATTTTCTCAGCTGCAGTCATGCCCTCTCTTCTCTATGCTTGCGAAACGTGGATCCCTCTGGCTTGTGTGAGGAGCTCACAAATTCTCGAAAGATCTGGACAAAGTCCCATTTGTGAGCTCCTCTGGCAGGCGAGACTGAGGTGGCTGGGTCATGTAGCCCGCATGCCCAGCTACTGCATGCCCAAACAGTTACTGTTTGGCCGGATAGAGAGGGCTAAACGGGCGGGGCACGGGCTAGAGAAGAGATGGACTGACGTGCACAGGATGACCTGGAGCTGAGTGGACTTGCTGAAGACTAGTACCAGCGGTGTCAAGATCGGCTTCTGTGGAGGCCGATCGGGGCAGTTGGAGGCATTTGCCCTCCAACAACAACAGAGGGCGGAGGAGCAACGCTCACAACAACGATCAGAGCGTCGGACGTTTAAAACACAGCAAGTTGGCAGAGTAGGGACATAGATGGTTCATCTGCCAGTTATCTCTGTCAAGGCAAGCCATAGCATCTGGGTCTGTCCCGTGATCTCCTGTAGGCAAGCCTTCGACACTTCACGTTGCTCTAAGGTGCATATGGCCTAACACAGGCGATGTGGTGACGTCACCGCCACTTCGTGGCGAATAGCGGTTGTTGTGTGTGTGACTGTGCGCGTGTGTCGACGCCTCTCTGTGTGCAAACACGTGTGTGTGTATGTTTTCGTGCGTGTGTGTATCAGTGGAGAGTGGTGGCTCATCGGTTCGCTAAAAACCGGGCTAAAAACCTGGCGATCCAAGTTCGAATCCCGCTCATGGCCATCAATTTTCTGAACCCGTCCAGGGCCTCCCCTAGATCGACTCAGCCTCGAATGAGTGCCGAGTGAAATATGTCAGCATTGCACCTAGGGAGACAACGGCGGCCGGGCGTGGTACTGGTCACCCACCTCTTCATGTGCCGTGTCGACTTTCATAGGCGCTCGATCACGGAACTTGACCCTAGAGTCTGTTAAGGCTACACGGGGGATCGTTGTCTTTGGTTTGTGTGTGTCTGTGTGCAAGATATGTGCTAGACTGTATAATGCATGCATGTGTGTGACTACATTTGCTAATCATAAGTGTGTGCGCACGCAAGTAAATTTGCGTGTCTGCGTATTTGTGCCTGCGAGCGTGCGTGTGTGTGCGTACACAAGTAGGAAGCGGTTGCGTAGTGGTCAGCGCACTGCTCTATGAACCGAGTGCCCCGAATTGGGTTACAATCCGCCTGCTCACCACCCACCCTCACAACAACCCACCCACTCACCCGCTCACCACCCACCCTCACAACTACCCACCCACTCACCTGCTCACGAACCACCCTCACAACAACCCACCCACTCACCCGCTNNCACAACTACCCACCCACTCACCCGCTCACGACCCAACCTCACAACTACCCACCCACTCACCCGCTCACGACCCAACCTCACAACGACCCACCCACTCACCCGCTCACGTTCCAACCTCACAACTACCCACCCACTCACCAGCTCACAACCCACCTACTCAGCCTCCAACATTTTATTTCCCACCCTCTCACCAAAGAAAAATATCGCCCGTTTAATCTCTAACAGACATTAGAGTCAAGTGCTGTTAGCGAGCAACTGTGAAGACCAGTACTGCACACGGAGAGAGTGTGGGGCCGGCATCACGCCCGGCCGCCTTTGTCTCCGGAGTGGCAATATTTTGTCCCAGAATCGGTTCAGAAAATCATCACTGATGTTCGCCATGAGCGGGAACCGAACTCGGCTCGTCGGGTTCGTAGAGCAGCTCGCTAACCACTACACTACCGCTCCCTGTATCCTCCCACTACCCACCCATCCACCTTCTCACCGCTCACTCACTACCCACCCACTCACCATCCGCCCTCTCGCCACTCACAATATCACTACCAACAAATGCTCTTTGCCACTAAGTGGAGGTGACGTGTTCATGGCGCCTGTGCCAGGCCAGGTGCATTTTGTGGCAACGCAAAGTGTCGAAAGCTTACTGACAGGAGGTCACAGGACAGACCCAGGTGCCATGGGCTGACTGAGTGAGATGTCTGGCCGAGGCACCACCTGTGCTCCCTATTCTGCCAACTTGCTGAGTTTTATCCGCCCGGCGCTTCGCTCGTTGTTCTGAGCGTCGCTTTTCCACCCTCTGTTGTTGTTGGAGAGCGACTGCCTCCAGCTGCCCAGGAGCGTCCATCACTAACCTCTCGCTCATTCACTCGCCACAGCCCAGTCACCCCCAACTCATCACCCATCCTCTCAGCACCCGTCCACACACCCACCCAACCACTCTACACCCACCCACTCTCCACCGCAGAGCCGTCCTAGCTTATGCAGGGAACGTCCATCGGATGCATTCACTGATGTCAGAATCCTCTTACCTTCGAAGAGGCAACTGCTGCGTTCAATGCTCGGGCGTGATCTCTAACGGGCTGCGTTGCAGAGGCTCTCCCACTAGCTCAGGGTTAAGCTCGGCGCTATCGGGAGCCGTGCCGCGCGGCTGCTGTCACTGGGAATCCAGCTGTCGCTGTGAGCTGCTGGGCGCAATGAGCGATGCCGGGGATTTCTCCTGTGCAGCATTATCCGGGCCCTTTCGGGATAACCGTAGAGAGCGTATTTCTCTTTTTTTAATACTAACGCCATGGTGAACCCCAAAGAACAATTCTGGATATGTGCATATTTTTTTCTTCCTATTTTCAAACGTGAATTCGTATTTTTTCGCTTAATCTTTGTCAGATTGAATCTCACAGAAACCTTCAAGCAACTTCCGTAGACATATCTATTCTCCGATGCACTAATGCACAAAGAACTAGAGAATTGGGATCCGTGCCTTCGAACGCGTGGCCGATTTGCACACTGTGAAAACGCGTTACGAGCTCAGTTTAGTCGATTGATTCATATTTTGAAAGTCGCTGGTTCTGGTTCAAGCCCCTCTGCAAAGGGTGCCATGCGCCGGCGCGTCCGGGGGGCGACCTCCACGTCGCTCGTGCATATAAACCCCGGAGAAGTAGGGTGTCTCCTCACCTCTGCCGGTCGCGTGGAGAGTTGGTTCAATGGCAGAGCCTCGTGATCCGGCGACGGCGTAAATCAGCGGCTTGCTCGACAAAATAATCTCGGAAGCACATCCGAGTGTATCGGTGTATGACAATCGCTATCCAGAGCTGCTCTTTCGGGATAGCTCGCCACGAGCGTTCATCCACTCTCTTTTGCGACGTTTCGCCTCCCACGTTAGCTGTACCGAAAAAGGAAAAGCATCTCTTGAAAGCAAAATGCTTTCAAGAGCTACTCTTGAGAGCGCAAAGAAGGGGTTGTCAGCCAATAAACGATATTGTACGTGTGAGAGTAAAGCAAAGAGCACCCGGAGAGAATCCCCTCATTCCCATACAGACGGAACAGGCTGGGATCAGTCCACACGTTCTGTGCCGCCTTCTGATGCTGAGCCAGGGTACGGCGCCTCCTCGACGAAGAGAATTTCACTTCGTCTGCGTAGTGATCCACCAATCCTCGCCACTGCCTGCACAGCCCTGGATTACAGGCCACGTGCACACGCTACCACTACCACTGTACATCAACAATGCCAAGCAAAGCATACCTCTTCTACAGATACGTGACCGAACATTGTAAAAGCTGAACCGTTCAGATTGCTTTACGAAGCTTCTAACGCGGGAGGCAATACGTTGAGGAGGGAAGAGGAACCCTCGGCATGACTGTCCCGAAAAATCAGCTGTGGAGAGGAATTCTCAGAGCCCTGCTGTAAAACCAGGCGAAGAGAGCATAAGGTTGTTCTGGATAAATAAGGGATATTACTTTTGTGTGTATAATACTTCCCAAAAGCTGTTCTTTCGGGATAGCCGCGCTTTCAACGTTGGAGGCATCCACGCGGCTATCCCCAAAGTCACCTGTCAGAAGCAATCGTCATGCATCGAGTCGTGAAAACCTACGTCAGCACATGTGTAATACTTCATTTAAAAAAACGAGTAACTATCGTAAGGTTGCAACTTTATGTATCACATCGAGCCGCCATGTTTTTTAAGAGACCGCGTCACAATCGACAGCGCCACGCCCATGTAGGCGTGGCCAGAGCGAGTCTCTGAGCAAAATTCTGACCAAAGGACTTCACAACAAAGAAAACAGATAATGATAATTGTTTGTCTCGAGCGCTTTTCCCCCGAGGGTCACAAAGCGCTGCACAGAGCTGTGTAAAGAACGGCGAGTTAACAACAACTTTGGAGTAGGCTAATGAAGGTACCCCTTAGGTCCTTGGGAGCATATATATTTAATAGGACAAGTGTTATTTTTTTATTTTCTGAAACCTCAGAGAGCCAGCAGCAATATTCTTAAAATACATTCGGAAGCCATCCAGATCGAAGCAGGCGTGTCAGCAGGAAACGTCATCAACAAGAGTCATGTAAAGCACGTGTTGCACGCTTGTAACAGGATCGTTCATCGCGTGGGTACGCTCCTAGTTATTATTAATGACTCTTTGCTCTGTGGGTGATTGCACGGGGTCAAGGGAGCCGCGCAGGGCCCACGCGCGTATGGATTACGCGCGTGTCTGCGAGATTCGCCTGCGCCGCTCCGCTTTCCTATCGATTTTGCATCGCTTGTAAAGTAATAATAATAAAATACTCGTAATTGCCTTCCCGCATATCCGTAGCGCCGGTGTGTAATCGAGGGGGAGGGCGGCGTGACAGGGGTGCAGTCACGCAGTAGTCAGCGGTCAATGAGACGATGATGGACGAGTCGGGAGAATGAGGAAGTGAAAGTGGCAGCAATAGGCACAGGGCCCATATCGGGAATGCATGTTCGTCTTAATACACGACGCATGGACAAAGTGTTGAGTTGTAAGTTATTAATGAGAGTCTCTACTGCTGCATACCGTCACTACTAGTTCATGCGTGAAAATATTCCATTGTATTTATTTTAATGAAGGTGTTGGAAGAAATTATCCTTCATTAATGTATCGTCATTCTTGTATATATTTGATATATGCTAATGTTGTTGACATGCTGTTCTCTCCACAGCTCTATGCAGCACGTTGTGACCCTCGGGTGAAAGGCGCTTTATAAATGCAGGTATTAGTACCCACCGGCTGAGATCCGTACCTACGCTTTATTTTTCAAGTGGAGGGGGGGTGGGGGGGGCAGGGTGCCTGTGCCTTGGTAACACCCGCGTCTCCTGACAGAAAGTCCTGCCCTAGGCGGTTCAATTCCTGTTTCGGGCGCCTTTCTGTGTGGAGTTTGTGTTCTCTGCCTGTTCTGCTCGGGTTTCCTTCGAGTTCTCCGTTTTCCTCCCAACACTAAAAACGACCACTCATTGATGAATTGGCCGATGTCATTATAATGGATAGGATACAGTGTCTGGAAAATAGCGTCGTCTAACCGAGTGGCTGCCTTTCTCCTGCCTCTTAGTGGATCCTCGCTTTCTCTGTGACATTGACGTAATTGTGCGGTGCGTTATACATCGTTGTTATTATTATTATAACGCGCGTCAATCTACTATACAACACATTTCTTTTCTGTGATGTAACCCTAAATACTTTATGATTAATAACGTTGATCACCCGACGGCTGATAAATAATCACAATAATATATTTTTTCGCGCGCCGTGTAACTTCTACGCCTTGTCATGGACGAGACACAGTTACAGATGCGTAGCAAGGACATCGCAGAGAGCGGGGGGGGAGGGGAGCAACGCAGTCAGCCGGCGCCAACATTTGACAGACGCTGCGCGCTGTGTTTTGTGATACCTTCTCCGTTAGTGAATGAGTCCACGTACGATGCGGCCTCGTCCCCGAAGTTCCCCGCTCTGGGCGCTAGAGACGCGTGCTCTACCTCGATCGCCTACTCTCATTCCGCGCGACTTTGCAGACGAGTCCCCGACCTGAGTCTCCCTCGTCACGCACGAGGTCTCGCACAATCCAGCGCGCGTCATCGGTGTCGGGCGCTATGGAAAAAAACACGTAGGAAACTTGATGATGGCTCCAACGTGGCAGGCAGAACGCCGCGAAGCAGGCAGAGGGACCACTCGACACAGCCATCCCGACAGAACGGCCCTGGAAGGCTATCGCTTGGAAATACAACCCGTAAGCGTTATTTCCTGCACTATGCATCCACCTCCACACGGAACATCCATTTAGTAGGGGTGTCACGTGAATGGTGGATTAGGCAATTGGAAATAGTGTGTGTATAGTCTCTAACGCATCGGTGTGCTTCTCTCCAACATACCGACACGACGTTCTCTAACACACCAGCGTGCCCCTGTCTAACACACCAGCGTGCCGCTTTCTAACACACAGCGTGCCGCTTTCTAACACACAGCGTGCCGCTAACACACCGGTGTGCCGCTGTCTAACACACCAGCGTGCCGCTGTCTAACACACAGCATGCCGCTCTTTAACATACCAGCGTGCCACTCTCTAACACACCGGTGTACCGCTCTCTAACACACCGGCATGCCGCTCTCGAACATACCGGCATGCCGCTCTCTAATACACCAGTGTGCCACTGTCCAACAAATCAGAGTGCTGCTCTCTAGCACACAGGTGTGCTACTGAAGAAGCGATACAATGACACGTTCTGTTCACGTGACTACCCCGCTGATTGGCTGTCGGCTGAAGGCGGAATGGTGAAGCTGTGCTATAGCTCTACACGGTCCCCTTGAAGTGCTTTGCGATTGGTCCTTCTCCATCATTTTCATCATCCGTGTCCCGAGACTCTAATCCCGGGCGGAATGAGGCGCACTTCGCTCTCGCTATTCAAACATTCCGCTCGCAGCGCACGTGGTTTGATCATCACGAGAACCCGTGTGTGTTTGTGTGTGATTACTTGCTCGCAGTTGATGCGGGCAGCAGTCACTGGGGGCGAGGTGTTAGGCTATACAGCACCCACAGACAGCTCCGGTGGTCTCAATCAGGTGGAAGGGGGTTTCTCGTTTACATTTATATGGCATTGGATTGAGCGGGGTCTGATCAGAGTGAATGAATCATTATATATATTTTCTTTTTAGAGCCGATCACATTAAGCTGAGGTGCTTGTGCCTAGAGCCAGTTAATGTGGACGTTGGAGTCGCACTTACTTTTTGTAATCCAAAATACTTTATTTGAACTTTTAAATATCTCATATTAACAAAGAAGACTTGAAGCATATTCTTTAATATAATCTATATTATTGGGCTAGGCATACGTCAGGTCGCCAATAAATTACTGGCCTCTCATTGGTTGCCAGCCTGTGTGACGACACAAGCAGTCCAACGAGATGGTATCATCATCGCCATCCTGCGATCAGCACAGACCTGGCCTAGGTGGCCGTACGCTGCTATAAAGGCCGTTGCGCCGAGCATCGTCTGCCAGACGGCAGTAGAATCAATGTTGACGAAACAGACGAAGTTCCGTTATTATATAGACGAGCAGAGTACCTGGCCTACGCACGATCACGTTCTAAGCGGGTAGCACGTTCTTCTGACGTCTCTTGTTGGTAACGTTTTCTGCTGACATCACTGACTTGACCTGCATTTCTTTATGATGTCCTTTTCGGATTATCGCTGGTTCTCTTAAATTTTACAAAAGTAATCAATACGTGGGGAGTAAAGCTGAAATAAGACATTAACGCCTTGGTGTTGTGCAAATACCATGTGCGCTTATGAAGGATTCGAGTCCGGTACCCTCACTTGCTCCACTGCGCATACAGCGTGGTCGAGATGTCTTGTGACCCCCGATTATTTATTATTATTAATTATTGCTTAGCAGACGCCCTTATCCAGGGCGAATAACATCATTATAGAGATCTCATCTCATCTCATTATTAGAAATCGTTAAGTCCTGTACGGGGTCGCGGTGGGCCGGAGCCTATCCCGGCAGACACAGGCCGCAAGGCAGGGATATACCCACGATGGGACGCCAGTCCATCACCGGGCACCGCGGGCAATTTAGTCTGCAAGCCAATTAACCTATGCAGCAGCATGTTTTTGGACAATGGAAGGAAACCGGAGTGCCCGGCGAAAACCCACGCGGACACTGGGAGAGAACATGCAAACTCCACACAGAAATGCACCTGAGCCGAGATTCGAACCCGGGACCTTCTTGCTGTGAGACGACAGCGATACCCACTGGGCCACCGTGCCGCCCTTCTGACATATACATGACCATCTAAATTGAAGGCCATGAAAGCCGAATAGGTTCGCTTTGGGATTTTCATTCTGAGAGCGGCGTTCCCGCGCGTTCCCACTCAATCCTAATGGGATTGAGCGTGGTCTTATTGATCAGGAGAGCACAACCTTATTATCACAAGGGCTAGTTCCAAATAAAATAATCATAAACAGGGCCACAAACTGGTCACGACCCCCGTTCCTTCCCCGCATCCTTCCTCCCCTTGCAGGCATGCGGAACATGCACAGTCGGCTGGTAAATGTCTATGTCGACATATGAGCGTTATTTAACGTGGGCTAAAAATCAACTTCTTTTCAAAAATTGTTATTGAGTTTTCATTAACTATCGATATCTGCTTAATCCTATACAGGGTCGCGGGGGGGGGTGTATCCCAGCCGACAGAGGGCGTAAAGCGAGGGAATACCCAGGATGTAACGCTAGTACATCGCAGGGCACATTTTTTGCGGCAATTTACTCAGCAGACCAATTAACCTAAGCAGTAGCGTGTCTTTGAACGGTGGGAGGAAACCGGAATACCCGGGCCAGCCCTTGCCCCGGCGGCCGTATGCTGTGCACCCCTTTGCTCTAGATGCTGCGACCGTGTTATGCACGCACATGGCGGCACGCGTTCACAAGAGAGCCTCCACTCCCCCACTTCTCCCCCCCCCCCCCCCCCCCCCCCCCCCCCCCCCCCCCCCCCCCCCCCCCCCCCCCCCCGTGTCAGGCCACGGAACCTTTTCCCATCAGCCGCCGCATCACGCGGGGAGCCGACGACGGCTCAGCGGCTCGGGCGGTTGATTGAGTCCGACATCCTCGATAGACGCGAAACCGCGCGAGAAGAGACAACTTAAAACAATGACGTGCGCCGAGGCAAAGTGAGATGTCATGAATCCGCACCAGCCCCCGGGTCCCCGCCTGCCCACCGAGTCTGAACTCACGTTAACAAGCGACCACGTGGCGCGCGGTGCACGCGGTGCTCAGGGTTGCGGAGCGGTGGCTTAGCGGTTAGCGCGCTGGGCTACAAACCCGGCGACCCGAGTTCGAAACCCGCTCACGGACAACACCAGTGACGATTTTCTGAATCGCTCCTGGACCTCCTCTAGGTCACGAGTACCTAGCGCCATGTGTAAACATTGCGCGAGAGAGTTAAGACTGGCAGACGTAGTGCTGGCCTTGATAGGTACTCGCCAGCAACACTTGACCCTATAGTCCGTTTAAGACTATAGGGGGGGGATATGTGTCTGTGAATGCATGTGGAGTGAATGTATGGCTGTTAAATAAGAATAATTCCACTTCTACAGCGCCTTTTACCCGAGGGTCATAAAGCGCTGGACAAACTGTGGAGAGAACGGCATGTCGGCAACAAGAACGAAATCTGAAGGGTAAATCAAGAACAATAAGGATATGCAAGAACATGGGTTGTATCTGTGTATATAGTATGCTTATATCTGCATGTATATACGTTACCACTGGAGCGTGGCGCAGTGATAACATCCCACCTACAGAAAGTAGGCCCTGCGCGAAGCGGCTCGATCCCTGCCTCGGGTGCCTTTCTGTGTCGCGTTGTGTGTCCTCCCCCCTGTTCTGTGTGAGTTTTCTCCGGATTCTCCACAACACAAACACTGATTAATGAATTGACCGATAACATCATAATATATACCAAGCAGTGCCCATGCAGCGTGTAGCGTCAATGACAAGGCATGGAACTTGTAATATTATTATGTTTAGTATGTATAGCATTAATTCACTATCTATACCCGCATATTTCTGTACAGGCTTGCGGAGGGGAATGGGGCAGAGCTTATCCCGGCTGATCGAGGACGCAAGGCGAAGGGATACCCAGGATGTGACGCCAGTGCATCGCAGAGCATACTTTTTTGGGTTGGAGGGGAGGGAGAGCAGGCAATTTACACGGGAGGTCAATTAACCGAGGCAGCGGCGTGTCTTTGGATGGTGAAAACCCATGCGACCACAGAGAGCGAGAACGCAAACTCCACATAAAAAGGCACGCAAGCTGGGAGCCGAAGCATGTGTAGTTATTCCATGCATGCATGTTATATGAATGGATGTGTATGCATTTACAACATGCATATTACGTGTATCAATGCGTGTATGGGATTATCGAGGTGTATTATGTGTATATGTGTATATTTTTTATGTATATGTGAACGTGTTAATGTGTACATGCAAGCGTATTGTGTGCATAGGTAAATTCGCCATATGCCTATGCATTCATATAGTGTGCACATTGTGTGCGAGGGGCTCACAACCCTAGCATTTCACATTATTAATCGCCGTGGGGAGAACATCAAAAATGTCTGAATGCTCACTGTAGAGGAGATGCTGCCTTTCCTCTGTCGGGAGCTGGACTGGTACCGCCTGGACCCCTTTAGAATACAGGAGGTCCGGTGATTTGGTTTTGGCTCCTGTCACAATGAAGGTGTACAGTCGTCCACTCGGGTCAAGAAATTGCCAGACAACAGGGAGTGGCTCTGGTTTTGCAAAAATGATTAAGGGGATGTTGGAGCGTGGCAGTGAGGCTTAGGCAGCAGTGAGTCCTAGACTACTGTGGGCTCGCCTCCTCATCAACAATAGGCGAGGAACGGTGTGCCCACAACGAATAAGAACATCAGTCGAGGGATGCAAACAAGGTCAATGAGTCAAGTGCCTTCTTTGACCTCCTTTTTTGAAGTGCTAGCCAAGGTGCTTCCTCGAAACAGATTCATCCTGTTGGATTACTTTTTTAATGCCCAAGTGGGTCTTGATGCTACCTCGTGAGCTGGAGTGATAGGGGAGTATGGGTGAGATCAGTTCAATATCAACGGTAGGAAATTGCTAGACTTCTGTGCAGCCCATGGGCTTGTAATTGTCAACACACTTTTCCGCCATTGGCGCATCCACACAGTGTCACGGATGCATGCTGGGTAAACGCAAGAAAATCTGCTCGACTATATAGTGACAGAACAGCGGATGCAGGCCTATTCCTTCATACCAGGAACTACCACGGAGTTGATCTGCTCTGTGGCCATGGGCTCGTCATTTTTAAGAATGCACCTGTCATTCTTTCATGGCAGTGTTGGGCATCTGCCTCGGACCCCATTCAAACCCACATTGGCCTGGTCTCAGCTAGCTGCATATGAGCATGTCATTATTGCTTGCAGCTGGGTCTAGCATCATCTCCACGTTCTCTTTATGCCTACGGGAAATGGGTGAGGTTCAGGACTGTTGTTTATGCTGCTGGAATGGATGCACTGGGCACAGGAGCTAGACCTTCTCAGAAAACCTGCAAGACGGAGGAGGTGTTCCAAATATTTGAGAGAGAAAGCGACAGTCCAACTCCCTCTGGCTACAATATCCCACATCAGAGAATGAGGAGGCTGACCACAAACTTTGTTCGAAGGTTCGGAAAGTCGTGCGGCACTACAAGGCTGTCGTGGGCTGCTGAGGAGATGGAGTTTACCTCAATAGCCCTTGATCACAAATCCCTCTTTAATTCCACGAAAAAAAGTTACTTGCAGAGCCACGGCTATCATAATTCCGAAGGGAAAGAAGGTTAATGCTATCTCCAACCCGCACGGCCAGGTTTGCAGATTTTTCAGAGAATGAAAATGAGGTCTTGTAGGTGAAATCCTTCAGCCCAAACAACAACATGGGATACGATGGGGATAACCCTGCTGAGGTTTCAGAGGTAGCTACCTCCTGTGATTCGCTGGCTAAGATTCCATCTACAGAGGAGGTGCATAAGTTGATCCAGAACTTGAGACCAGGGACTGTTACGGGAGGGTGGTGATTTGTACAAATTGCGATATCTGAAAGCATTATGGCCGTCTGGGCCATATTATGGGTACTGCAGCATTGCAAAGATGTCCTGGTAGTTCCCCTCTTTGAGAAGTGGTACCGAATCGAATGTAACAACTACAGGGGCATCTTGCTCCTTAGTGTGCGGGAAAAAGTCCCAGAAGAGATTATGCAACATTGCCTCGCCAAGTAAGGAACTTCATTGTAGTTTCAGCTCGGGTTGGCCCTGCAAAAACTTCATATTATCAGTTTGTCTGCTACAGCCGAGGTGTATGGATTTTCAACGTGACCTATATCTCTGCATTATTGATCTGGTCAAAGTCTATGATATCATTAATGGGAAGGAGCTCTCAGTTATTATTCATGCGTTCATGATGGTGGGCAGGCCCGGGTAAATCTGCGTGGCCAGAAGTCAGATCCATTCTCTATTCACCTTGGGGTGGGGAAGGGATGTCCTCTGGCTCTAAGATTATTTAACATCTTCTTCGACCGCGTAGTTAGAGAAGATGTCTAGAGCTCTTCATCTGTTACAGGTAAAATGGGAGGCTAATCGATGCACTGGTGCTGTCAAGGGATGGCTCCCTATTGGTCAATCATGTTTCGTATGTTACTGATCTGGTGATTGCTACTCACTTTGAAGAGGAGTTGAAAACTCCGATGCTGAACCTAGAACGGGCCACTAAGAGATGAGGTCTTACCATCAGCCCTGCTAAAACTAAGAACCTGCCTCGATATTTAATGTCACCAAACACTCCACCCTCTCAGCTCTCCGTGAGTGATGGGGCAGTTTTGGATGGAGTGGAGAAGTTTCCATACCTAGGCAGCGTGCTTATGGCCGGGTGTGATTTGGCAACCGAGATCACTCCGAATGAATCAATCGGCGGCATCCTTTCATCAGCTGAGTAAGGCTATGTTCTCTTTTTTATGCTTGTTCAACGTGGACCCCGCCCCCGGTGGAACATCTACGTCGATTGAAACTCTCCCGTTGGCCTGCCTACGATCCATGCTGGGTTTAACCACGTTGGATTGTGTGAAGCACTCAAATTCTCGACATATCTGGATAGTCTCATAGGTGAGCTCCTTCGATATGCGTGGCTGTGGTAGCAGGGCCATGTAGTCCACATCCTCAGCCACCGCATGCCTACGCAGCTTCTGTTTGGCCGGAGAGAGAGGGCTAAACGAATGCGAAACGGACTCGAGAAGAGATGGACTGGAGCTGAATAGATTTGCTGAAAACTGGTAGCAGCGGTGATAAGATCGACCTTTGTGGAGGAAGGTCGTGAAAGACGCTACGGGGCAGTTGGAGGCAATCGCCCTCCAACAAGAGCAGAGAGAGGAGGAGCGACACTCACAACAACGAGCGGAGCACCGGGCGGCTAGCAAACATCAAGTTGGTACAGAAGGATGCAGGTTTTGCATCTGCCAGTCATCTCCATCTCAGTCAGACTGCAGAGTTAAGGAATAGGGGA
>JAZEWT010000002.1:23006815-23030369 GCA_036362905.1 Mordacia mordax | reverse complement strand
CCCCCCCGCTGAGAATGCGCGCGACCCCGCGCGCATCATTAGCGGCCGCGCGTTCCCCGTGACGCACGAGTCCCGCATCGAGCGCCGCCACCACCACCACAACACTCTTAACAACAACGCTCTCAACAGCCAACAACACTCACCCACGACAACAGTAATATTTTATTTGTGATAGCAGCAGGGGCAGTGTAATCCTGTACAAGCGGCAAGGCGCACGTGGTGCTTGACTTGACGAGCGGGGCGTCGAGGTCACAGTCACAACAAAAATCGAGATACGGAGCGAGGAGGAGGCGCTATAGACGCTCCCGGTGACATATGGTGGTGGTAGTGCCGCTCTCTCTCTGCCCGTGTCTATCTCGCTCTTCGGCTCTGGACACTCTCTCTCCGCGACTCCCCGCACTCTCCCCGCTCTCTTCTCACGACTCCTCGCGCACTTCCCGCCACTCCCCGCTCTCTCCTCGCTCGTTCAGCACTCTCTCCCCCCTCTCTCCTCGCCACTCCCCACTCTCTCCCTGCTCCCTCCCCGCTCCCTTCCCGCCCTCTCCGCGCTCTCTCCCCGCTCCCTCCCCGCCCTCCCCGCTCCCTCCGCGCTCTCTCCCCGCTCCCTCCCCGCTCTCTCCGAGCCCTTTCCGCGATTTCTCCCCGTTCTCTCCGCGCTCTCTCCCCGCTCTCTCCGCGCTCGCTCCCGCTCCCTCACCGCTCTCTCCCTGCTCTCTCCCCGCTCTCTNCGCTCTCTCTCCCTGCTCTCTCGTTCCGCTCTACTCATGGACGCGTACCGGCGGCGCGCGCCTTGACGCGTGTGAGTGGATCTCCCGTACAAACCGGATACATCGCCCCGCAGGTGAGTCCGTGCGTGTGGTGTTAACAGCACTTGACCCTACATAACGTTGAGCCAATACGGGGATCTTTGTTTTTGTTTGGTGCTGGTCACCCACCTCCCGCTGTGCCATGTCGGTTTTCATACCTGCTCGCTGACAGCACTTGCCCCTCAAGTATGTTAAACCTGCACGAGGTTTTTTTCATCCTTATATTTGTACCTAGGTTGACAACCTCAAATGAGCACATGTTGTGATGTCTAAAACATTGCCACCAGGGAGACAAAGGCGGCTGGGCGCAGTGTTGGCCATTCATTACCCCAATGTGCCGCGTCTGCCTGTAATACTTGACCCAACAGTCTTTTAGGACTATACGGTGCATATTTGTCTGTGTGCATGTGTTTGACACATGTACGTATGTGTAATAATGATAATTGCACTTACAGAGCGCTTTTCGCCATGTAGACGTGTATGTATGCGTATACATATGTGCCTGTGTGTGTGCGTGCTGCGCGGACCTTAATCGGTGCTCGCTAACTCCGCGCGCGATCCGTGAGGTTACACGGAGATCTTGGTGTGTGCGTGCGTGTGTACACGTGTGCATCATGCGTGTGTACACGTGTGTATCGCGACCACTTCAGATTTGCCAGCGGCCAATGTATGCACAGATGTCCATAGCCGGCTAAGCCGTGCCAGGCACGCATGTGTGTTCGTATGTACGCATGTGTGTATTATGTGGGGAGCGGCAGTATAACGGTTAATGCGTTGGGCTACAAAACCGGCGACCCGAGTGCGATTCGCGCTCACGGCCAATTCCAGGGACGATTTGCTGAAATGCTCCTAGGCCTCTACGAGATCGACTCAGCATTAGATGAGGAGCTGATGCGTTGTGCAAATATCGCCACTAGGGAGACAAAGGCGGCCCGGCCTAATGCTGGCCTCCCACTCCTTCGTGTAAGTTACTGGCCTTCATAGGCGCTCGCTAACAGGACTCGACCCTATAGTCAGTCTAGGCTATACGGGCCATCTTTATCTGTGTGTGTACGTATATACCGACAGACGTGTGGATTTGCATTCACGCGAGTGTGAGCTTTACGGCATTTACAGCGTGCGTGCACGGACTGTGTGTGCGTGAGTGTGCGTGTCCCGTTGTCTCGTCATGCCCAAGGTACACAGAATATGCATCGTGCGCGTATCACGAAGAGTGGACACGCGACATCGCATGTACAATGCTGTGCGCACGTGCACACGCATGCGGGCCGCATGTCATACATGATTATAATAATTGCATTTATAGAGCTATTTTCACCCGAGGGTCACAAAGCGCTACATATATGTACACTGTCGACTAAACGTTAACCGTTTTGTCAACGGAAACCGGTTCCTGGATTAAGTAAAGAGCCGGTCGGTCATTTCCTTTGCAGGGGAATTTCAATAAAAAGAGACGAGAGTACCCACATTTGACCCCACCAACCGATAAGCGACCGACTAATAGACTCACTGTGAGGCTTTCCTGTTACGCAGCCGACGGGGGGACAGAGATGCGGGGGCCGGTTTTCACTGCCGTGCCGGGAGATCGAACCAGGGCCTCGCTGCTAACCGGCACAACCGCGGTGACAGCCGTCTTTGTTTCTCAGGATAAAATAATATCTGAAACGATGCAGACATTTCTAGACGTCTTTCAAACCGTTAGCGCGTTTGTGAACCGGTTTGATTCCGATTAACGGTAACGAAACGATGGTAACGACAACACTGCGTGCCGTGCACACACTCACGTGTACAGGTTGTGCCACCACTAAACGCGCGACACCTGCCACTGTGTGTTGAGGCCACGCACGCACACACACACGTGTCGCTTGTACGGTCTTCAGAGACAATGATCCCTCGCGTAGCCTTGATAGTCTGTTGGAGTAAGTACTGTTCACGAGCAACTTATGAAAGCAAATACAGCACACGAAGTAGTGGGTGATCAGCACCACGCCATGCCGCTTTTGTATCTCTAGCGGTGATGTTTACACACAGGAACAGGTACTCATTTAAGGCTGAGTCGACCAAGTGAATGCCCACAGCCGGGTCATAAAATCGCAAGTGTTACTTTGCCGCGACTGGGAATCGAACTCGGAGGGCTGGGTTCGTGACGCACCGCACTCGACACCGCATTACCCTGTGCTGTGCTCGCACTCGCACAGCGACTCCACGGAGTCGCCATCCTCTGCGTTATCCGGTCGCGAAACACAACACGGGTCATTACATTGCTGTAATTAGCGACCAACTCGACGAATATACGTGGTGAAAATAATACCCAGCTCCGTGCTGTTACACTTTGATTGTCAATGCGTATATATAGAGCGCTGTGCGTATATATATATAGTATATATGTTGATCCAAATGTTTAGAATATAACCTCGCAGCACTCTGTCGGCGTAGTCTCTGACAGTTGCGTTTAACCGGTGTTGAACGTGGGAGGGAGGCGTTCGTGTCTGAACTCAGCTTTTAGAAACGAGATTAAGCACAAAGCACTCTTCGGGATTCGAATTCTTGTGCGGGACTCAGAGGCGAGCGCGTTAAGAGTAAACCTACTCACCACGTCTCTCCGTTTATATATGTAGTGGGGAGCGGGTTAGCGCCCTGGGCTACAATTCTGACGACCCGAGTTCGATTCCCGCTCACGGCCAACACAAATGACGATGATCTGATCCCATAACGTGCCTCCCTTAGGTCGATTCAGCCTCAGTTGAGTACCTGGTGCTATGTGAAAACATTGCCACTAGGGAGACAAAGGCGGCCGAGCGTGGTGCTGGTCATTCATCTCCCCGTGTGCTGTGTCGACCGTCGTAGGTGCTCGCTAAAGGCACTTGATCCTACAGTCTGTTAAGATTATACGGGGGATCTTTTTGTTGTGTATATATATATAGCAATGCTGGGTGAAAAATCGCACATATATATTTACAGCGTTAAGAAGGCGTTAATATAATTATTGCAGGTTATTTAAACACTTAGGTTAAAGTATATTACATTCACATCTTATATGTAAAATTCATGTATTTAGTTATTCATATAATATATAAAGAGGGGCCATTGTTCGAAACGTCGCCTATTGTATACGTTTTCCCGTTAAGACCACCCAGTGCTGTTAAGGGCTGTGTTGCGCTCAGCGCCGTGTGTAGTGGTAAACGTTGATACACGTGGTTTATGAGGAGTGCGTATGATGGGCCCTTACAGGACAGACACCCCCCCCCCCCCATTTGCCTCAGTAGACTGCTATGGCAAGTGCTGTTAGCGAGCACCCATTAAGGCCAGTACGGAGCAAGAAGCGTCAGGTGGCCAGAACTACGCCCAACCCCCTTTGTCTCCCTAGTAGCGATGTTTCTACACTTTCAAACACTTACTTAGTTGAGGCTGAGTTGACCTAGAGAAGGCCCATAACCGATTCAGAAAATCGTTATTGCTCCACACAATGTATATACATACCAGCACCATCACCACTAGCACCGCCACCAGCACCGCCACCACCACCATCATCACCGCCTCCACCACCTCCACCACCACCGCCGCTACCGCGGGCACAAGCGCACAGCACGCGCTAGCGCGCTGTACACTCACCAAAGGGCCATTATACACTTTGCAAATTCGCTATCCCAGTATAATAATGTCTCATTATCCAGGCCTCGCGTCGCCCGTGGCTCTAAGAGTCGCGACAGTAATAATAATAATCATCACGTTGTCACGAGGAGGGGGCCCGCTGCGTCGCTGCACCCGGGGAGCTCAATATGAAACGATCTCAACGGATTAATACCGATAAACGTTGTATACACGTTGTTGTGTACTCATATACACGTGTGTCGTAATGTTACTAACGCGGGTTTTAGTAACGATGATGGCTGCTCATCTGCAGGGGAGCGTTGGTGAGCGAACAAGTTGTGCCGCGGGATGTATGACGCTTTAGAGGGAGCGGTGGTGCAGTGGTGAGCGCACGGCGTTGCGAACGCCCGCAGCGATCCGAGTTCGATTCCCGTTCATGAGCAATTAATCACTGATCCTGGACTTCCCCTACTAGGTTCACGCAACCGTAAATGTGTACCTGGTGCAATGTGTTAAATGGGAGTATTGGAGAGATAAAGGAGGCCTCCTCGTGTGCCCTGCTGGACTTTATAGGTGCTCGCAAACATCACTAAACCTTACAGTGTGTTGTGGCTGTACGGGATATGCTTGCATCTGGTGGCCGGGGGAGAGGTTGAGAGACGCGGGGAATCTCTTCTCACTGGCATAGGGGTGAGGGAAGTGGGTGGACGAGGTGAGGGCGGTGGGTGGATGAGGTGAGGGTGGTGGGTGGGCGAGGTGAGTGGACGAGGTGAGGGAGGTGGGTGGGCGAGATGAGGGCGGTGGGTGGGCGAGATGAGGGCGGTGGGTGGGCGAGGTGAGTGGACGAGGTGAGGGTGGTTAGTGAACGAGGTGAGGGTGGTTAGTGAACGAGGTGAGGGTGGTTAGTGAACGAGGTGAGGGTGATGGGGAGGCGAGGTGAGGGGGTGGGTGGACGAGATGTTGAAGTGAAGTCCGTTTTCTCCACCGTCCCCTTTGAGATGTAATCATCGTTATCATCATCATCACATCATCATCATCATCGAGGTTATGGGGGCGTTGCCGTTCTACTCAAAAGGCGGAAAATATAAGTTCGACACCTAGTTGGATGCGACTCGTCCCGTTGCTCGTGACTGCACGAGACGGCAGAGTCGGCTGCTGCTTTATGGTGTGACCCAAAGGAACGTGGAATTTCCACCGCTGGCTCGGGCTTACCGTTAGAGATGAGCTCCGTCTAATCGCAGCGCTTAAGAAAAAAAAACTCGTTGAAAATAAAAATAGAAACAATATACAATCGCTGACGTTTCGTGCAACAACCATTTTTCACGGCACTTAGCAGCAGGGGCGCTTTTAGTGATTCTGGGGCTCCAGGCAAATTCAATGATGCCCCCCCCCTCCCGCCTTTTGGGAGCTCTCTGCAATAGCCTGCGTTGCCCCAGAGTTAAAACCGCTCGTGTGTGTGCGTCTTCGCTTACATACGCTGTTGGCAAGCAACATTGCTCTTGGCTGTCTCAGACTGACAGATTTCTTTCATCGTCGTTTTTGCTTTTGTCGTGAGAGCTGCGGCGGTGGCGCTGGGTTCTCGCACTGCGCAGCAAAGCTCGAAACCTCGGTTCGATTCCCCCCCTCTGCCCTGGATACATCGTGGCCTATCCCTTATGTCAGACGAGCCCCAGATGGAGTGAGACAAAGGCGGTCGGGGGATTGCGGTGCACACACTCCCCACCGGTGTGCTGTGCTCATACTCGCCAACTACGCTTGCCCCCACGCTCAGTCAATACCTTTGCATGCGCGGTACACGTGTTCTTTATATACATATACTATATATATACCAATTGACTCTACACATACACGTGCGCGTATATATGTATAAACTATGTTTCACGCAAGCTACGAATATTTATGCGTATAGCAGTATATGTATGAAGGCATGTAAAGCAAAGTGGTGATGACGTCACCACGGCGCCAAGCTCGGTGCACGCTCAGGCCACGTGCAGTATCCAAGGCTTGCTGGGTTGACTGGCAAGTTCACCACCAATGCTCCTCACTGTGCCTTGGGTACCACTTAAACACATACTGTGACCATTGCACATGGGTATAGGTTTGTGCTCTCGTGTGCACAGTATACAGCACTGGGCTACAAACCTGGCGGCCCGTGTTCGAATCCCGCTCATGGTCAAACACCAGTGACGATTTTCTGAACCACTCCGGGAAATTCCCTTGGTCTACTCAGCCTCAAATGAGTACCTGGCGCAGAGTGCTAACATTGCCTGGACGTGGTGCTGGTCACTCACCTCTTCGTGTGCCGTGTTGACCTTCATAGGCGATCGCTGGCGGCACTTGACCCTACAGTCTGTTCAGACAATACTGGGAAATCTGACAGTATAATGTATACGTGGGGAGTGGTGGTGGAGCGCTTAGCGCACGGCTCTACGAACCCGCCCTCCCTAGTCCGATTTTCGTTGACGGTCAAAACCAGTGACGATTATCTGAGCCTCCTCCTAGGTCGACTCAGCCTCAATTAACAAATGCGGCCATACGCGGTGCTAGTCACCCATCCCGTGTGGCAACAACTTTCATAGGTGCTTGCTTGCAGCAGCAGTATCAGTTTCCTGTATGTCTCATCTCATCTCATTGTCAGAAACCGCTTAGTTTTGTACAGGGTCGCGGTGAGCCGGAGCCTATCCCGGCAGACACAGGGCGCAAGGCAGGGATATACCCATGATGGGACGCCAGTCCATCACCGGACACTGAGGGCAATTTAGTCTGCAAGCCAATTAACCTATGCAGCAGCATGTTTTTTGGACTATGGGAGGAAACCGGAGTACCCGGCGAAAACCCACGCGGACACGGGGAGAACATGCAAACTCCACACAGAAAGGCACCCGAGCCGAGATTCGAACCCGGGAACTTCTTGCTGTGAGGCGACAGCGCTACCCACTGGGCCACCGTGCCGCCTGTTAACTCTATTTTTACATATATATTATGTGCGTGAATGAGATGCTGTGCTTATGTCGAGGTACGTGGGTGTAATGTGCGGTATGTGCCATTATATATGTACGCCCGTAGCGTGTAAGAGTTAATGTACTGTACTCATGTATACATTTAAGTATACATCGGCGCATACATTTTGTACATGTATGTGTGCATGAAGCGCACATCTGTATATATTGTACATTTGATGATTGCTTCGAAAAGCTGCTCTCTCGGGACAGCCGCGTCGATGGCTCTCTCTCCTCTCCTCGCAAAAAAAAAAACCTACATCATTACATTGTACATTTGTGTATTTATTTGATCTGAAAATACGTAGGCATGCATGTATCCTCTGTATGTATAGCATATGTGTGTGAGTGAATGTGCACATGCTTACATACACACGTTTATATAATGTGTACATTAATGAAATGAATATACACATATCTGTGTACCAAAATATTGGCTGTATACATGTTGTGCCCTTAGTCACTCCACGGTTGGATGAATATTAAAGTATACGTGTTTATGTACGTCGACAGTATGCATGACTTCCGACGGGTGTATCTGTACGTGCAGGCTGTACACATATTTTAATGAAGGCCACAGTGTAATTATTATTATTATTATTTAGCAGATGCCCTTTTCCAGGATGACTTAGATTATTATAGAGGCGCGAGGAACCCAGAGAGGCGGGCGATGGGGGGCAGCCATGCAGTCAGCATCTTGCACTGTTTGTTGTTTGTGCATCACTGCCATCAAAGCGGTTAGCAGCTGCATCGATGGATGTTCAGGATGTGTGTGTGTGAACCTCTCCGCATTTCGCTTTGCTCTTTCCAGATTTGAAAACGATCCTGTTTCGGTGAGCCAACCGCACAGGACACTCATCACTGCTCTGCTACAAATTCACCCAAAAACTCGTCGTATCTTGCGAAGCTTCGCGTGAGCGCGCTCCTCCATAGACGAACCTCTCCCCGGGAGATGACGCGAGGCCTCACACGCGTCCAGCGCCGACCCTCACCCCGACGGCCAACACGACTTAGATAGATATCGATGTAGGCTCGTCACGGCCCGATTTGTGATGAGCATTGCTGGTAAGAACTGCTCTTTCGGGACAGCAGCGGCGAGCGTTCCTCCTCTCTCCGTCGCGACGCTTCGCCTCCCACGTTGGAGAAGGCATCATCGGAAGATAGGAAAATAGGATCTGGAGTAAGGCGCTCTGTGCTCGCTAAGCCAGGGATTTCCCTGCAATATCATTCAGCGATTCACGGAATAAAATACCTCCATTTGCCGTACAAAGCGCGCGGCTAAATTGTCGGATTTAATATCTTGAGGCTCGCTCCGTACAAATTGCTGCGCCCTCTCGCTCCTGACCTGCTCCCTGCCGGGAGGGAGGTGAGGGGGTGGTGCTCGAAAATAAGTACTGCGTTGTGATGAGTGGGGGAGCGAGGAGGAGTGACAGCCGCCACCACCACCTCTCACTCCCAAAACCCGTTTTGGCTCGGGTGCTCTCGCTACAGCTGAGATAGGCGCTCGATAACTAAACCCGCCATTTTCAAACGGTGGGTCGCGACCCACCAGTGGGTTGCGAGCGCCAGCTAGTGGTCCGTGGAAACCAGAACCAAGTGGGCCTTGAGGTGCAAGAGATTGCGAGCCCCCTGCACCAGGGGGTCGCTCTATCCGACAACGCGAGTTGTCAGACTCCGCTTGATGGGAAGACACGCAGCACACACGATGACTCTCGAGAAGCCTTTTGCAAATGTTCATAAATTACTACAGACTATGGCGTCCGAGCTCAATTAATATCACGCACGCACCTAATTGATACTAAATTGTAATGCAAAGTAAGAGTTAACGAAAACACGTGTGCCGTTTAGGAGTTTTAATCGACTAAAATGTCCAGTCATTTCGCAAATATATTGTGTCGCAGGAGTCCCGCTTCGAGAGCTTGCTGGATATGCTCTGCTGTAATAATACACGTCTATCTATAAGTCACGATAGTAACACAATCATAGAGAAGCAGTGTTATGACATTCGGCGATTGTACTTTATTGATTGAAATCAATCCAAAACGTCCAAATTGTTTGCCGATTATGTTATTTTCTGATCAAGAATTGAAAAATGACGGAGAGTGAACGAGATAGCGCATTTCGGGAGAGTCTCCCACGCCGTCCCCTAACGTTCGCTAGAGTCAAAAACTCTCGCAAAGTTCGGTAACTCGTAAGTTAACGCTTCGACGAACATTACCTCAATGCGGTTTGCAGATCTGAGACTAGTCAATGCGTGCGTCCAATTTAACAGAATTTTATGAGGCGGGCTGTATATGGCGGGTAAGTAGTACTTGGTTTTAGAAAACATTCTCAAGTATAGCGCCGCAAATTCGAAAATTTCTTGATCAGTCGAGCTGAAACTGCGGTTCCATGGAGGGATCAAGTTTCGGGATCGATCGACTTCTGACTGGAAAATCCGAGCCGTCTCCCCGTGGAGGTGAGACCGGCCATACGTGCCCTTCAAGCCCGGACAGCGCGGCCTCCAGCCCTGCGTCCGAGCAGGAGAGCCCGAGGCTGTGCTTCGGAGAGCAGGCCTCGATGGCGGAGAGCGCGGCGTCTCTCCGCGGGGCGCCGTGCGGACTCGCGCACAAGACGGCCCAAGTCGCAGCCGCGGCGCCCTTCAATCCCGGCGGCCGCCTTTTATCCCTGCCCTCGCCCCCCGCGTCGCTCGCCTCGCCGTTGCTTCTGTCGCCCTCGTCCCTGCTGTCCGCGGCCGCGAACGCGGCCAACTCGGCCGCGAACGGGGAGTCGAACTGCGACTCGCAAGCCGCGCGGCTGCTGCTCAAGGTGGCACCCCCCGCGGGGTCCAATCCGGCGGCTCCGGCGGCGCCACCGACGGGCACCGGCGACGGGAGGATGGGAACGTTATCGCCGTCATCGACCATCGTCACCATGGGTTCGACGTCGACCACTTCATCGACATCCTCGTCGTCCTCGACGCTGCCGCCGTCCACCAATGCGTTCAACTCGTCCTCGTCGTTCCTCATCCGGGACATCTTGGGGGAGGCGAAGCCGCTCGCCACGTGCCCCCCGTACGCGACGCACGGCGGCGGCGCCGCGGCGCTGGTGCGCGGAGACGCGGCGGGGCCCGGGGGGGCCCTGGCGCGGGGCGCCGCCTGCAAGGGGGGCGCCGACACGTGCAGAGGTGAGCGCGCTTCGTGCACGCGCGCGCGTGCGCACGCACGCACGTACACACGTGCGTGGGCGCACGCACGTGTGTACGTGCGCACACGCCCGTACACAAACGCGAACACATACGCAAAAACACGCGCGCGCGCGCACACGAGCGTGCACACACGCACACGCGCTCACCAACACACGCACACGAAGGCAAACACCCCCCGTACAGCCTTAACCAGACTGCAAGGTCAAGTGCTGTTCCGAGCACCTATAAAAACCAGAGCGGCGGTAGGTGGTCGTTATTGATGTCAGCCGAGAGCAGGATTCGAACCCGGGTGGCCGGTTTCGTAGTGCGCTTATTAACAGCTACACAACCACTCCTTAATACTGCATAATAATAATTATTGCATTTATAGAGCGCTTTTCACCCGACGGTCACAAAGCGCTGCACAGAGCTGCAGAGAGAACGGCATGTCAGCAACAAAGACATAACGGAAAATCAGCAACAATAAACGTTTTTGGGTTTTTTTTTACAAATCCGAGCTGTGGAGAAAACGGCATGTCAACAACAACATCAGGACAGTTCAATTGAAAGTCAAATAATGGCAATGAATTATAGGACATAAAGTAAGTGGGAAAGAAATCTTCAACAATAAGGAAGGAATACATGTTCCTGAGTAGGACAAGGGGCGGCAGAAAGCGGCATCAACAGTCTTAGCCAGAGGGCTTGAAAGCCTTGCGGAACAAATGAGTCTTGAGACGAGATTTGAAGATGCCCAGTGACTCAGCTGATCGAATCTCCAAAGGATAGGGCATTCCAGAGTCTGGGAGCAGCGCGCGAGAACGCACTGTCAACGAATGGAGGTACGATCTGAGCACATAGAGCAAGCCCGCATTGGAGGATCGAAATTGTCATGTTGAGGGGGCCTGAAGTAGGTCACAGATCTATGTTGGAGAGGCGCAAGTGAGAGCCTTGTAGGTGAGAAGGAGGATCTTGAATTCAATCCTGTATTTTACAGGTAACCAGTGGAGAGACATCAGTACTGGGGATATGTGATCGTGGATGGGTGTGCGAGTGAGGACTTTAGCAGCCACATTCTGCACACGTTGGAGACGATTGATCATGTAGGCAGGGGTGCCAGGGAACAGTGCATTGCAGTAAATTATTCGTGAGGATATGAAGATGTTTATTAGCTTCTCAGCATCAGTGGGTGACATGATGCTGCACAGTCTGGCTATATTTCTGAGATGGAAATAGGTTACCTTCGTCACCTTGTTGATGTCTGTCTCAAAGCTGAGTGAGGAATCAAAGAGTCACACCTATGCTCCGGACTGCCTTAGCAACTTCAATTGTCTGGTCGTCAAGCATCAATTGGATATGTTCAGCCTTGGACAATCGGTGCAGGATTCTGACAAGCAAAACTTCTATTTTGTCACCATTTCGTTTCAGGAAATTTGCATTGAGCCAGGCATTCACAGTTGACAGTGAGAACGACATGCTAAGACCAGACGCATTGATGGATTGCTTTGCTTGGATATAGATATGGATGTCATTGGCATAGTGATGGTAGCTGAGATTAAGGCTGCGCAGAATGTGGCCAAGTGATTGTACGTAGATGTTGAAGAGGAGTGGGTGGAAAACTGAACCCTGAGGAACTCCAGACAAAACAGGATGGATCTCTGAGTTTTTTCCTCCGAGGCTGACGAACTGCTTCTGGCCAGAGAAGTAGGAGCTTAGCCAATGCAGGGCGCAGCCAGAGACCCCTATACCTTCCAGTCGCTCAAGTAAGGTAGGGTGGTCAATGGTATCAAAGGCAGCGCTTAGGTCCAGGAGGACAAGAATAAGCCGTCATCAACAGTGACGAGTGGGTCATCAACTACTTTTACCAGAGCAGTTTCAGTTCTATGGCCGAATTTGAAACCAGATTGGAAGAGATTGAGGAGGTCATTGTTGAGAACGTGTTTCTGGAGTTGTGTGGCTACGGCACGTTCCAGGACCTTAGAGATGAATGGTAGATTTGAGATAGGGTGATAATTATCAGGGATGTTGCAATCGAGGTCAGGTTTTTTAGGCGGGGGGTAACTGTAGCGCATTTTAACAGTGGAGGAATGATACCAGAGTGAAGTGAGTTATTAAACAGATTAGTGATGAACGTGGCAAGGAATTTAAAATTTGCCAGGATCATTTTAGATGGGAAAGGATCCAGGGAGCAGTTTGTGAGCCAGGATCTGGTAACTAAAGAAACCTCGCATTCCGTTAATTCGGAAAATTTCAGGAGTTTTGAGGTCAAGGAAGGTGGAGGAACAATTATTGAGGTATTGGTTGGTAATTGAAGCTGGGTAGAGATTCGATGGGCTTCAGTTTTTTCAGAGAAAAACTGAATCAGCTGATCCGCCTGATCTTTATAAGTGAAGCGAGGTGAGGGTGAGTGACTGGTAGGACGAAGGAGCTGATTAATGGTCGATAAAAGAATCTTGGGCTTGTCGCAGGTATTAGCCAGAATGCTGGAAAGATGGTTGGTACAGGCACAGTCAAGTGCCTTCCGGTAACGGAGGAATTGTTCCTTAAAGATTTGACCATGAACTGTGAGGCCAGATTTTCTCCAAGTCTATTCGGCCCTGCGTGTATTCGCCTTGAAATCCCGGAATTCAGCAGTATACCAGGGGGATGGTTTTCTTTCTGAGACCTAACGTGATTTTAATTGCGCCAAATAATCACGTATGCTTGATAGCACGTTGTTGTAAGTTACTGCTGTCGTATCAGAGGCAGAGTGAGCCGAGGCAGAGAGTGAAGTATTATTGATTGCGACGGCGAATATGTTTGGCACTAACGTTTTGAAATTGGATATGGTGCTTGGTGATGGAAATGGGAGGTTATATTTGAAGAATCAACCACACAGCGGAATGATTAGACAAACCAGGATTAGTGACGGACAGGTTGGTTACCGATATGCCCCATGAGCAAACTAAGTCAAGAGAATGGCTGCATCTGTGAGTGGCAGATGTCACGTGTTGAGTAAAGCCAAGTGAGGTCAGAGTGGCCATGAGATCCCTTGCAAGAGGGCTCTTTAGAGAGTCAACATGGATGTTGCAATCGCCAAGAATCCTATCAGAACTGGAGCACATCTTAGAAAGCAGCTCAGAAAGTTCATTGACAAAAGAAATGGAGGCTCCAGATCGGCGTTAGAACAGATAAAAAACTTTACAGGTTGAGTCGCCCTCCAATCCAGAGACATATACTCCAACGAATTGAAGGTCGGCGACAGAATCGGTCAGATGTTAGCAGACACATGGTGGAGACCTGCTAGGCTGCCACCATGGCCATTGGAATGAGCCTTCTGATGGAATGTAAAGTCTCGCGGTAGCGCCTGATTCAATGTGAGAAAATCATCTTGATGATGTCAGGTCTTTGTTCGGCAAAGTAGGTCCAGACTGTTGTCCGAGATAAGATTTTAAATGAGTCGGGCTTTCTTTGTGCTCAGAGAGTGCACATTGAGCAGGGCCAAGTGGGTTTCTGTTGTATAGACATCAAACACACACACACAGAAAATATACTTCCCAAGAGTCCACCATGCATAAATACATGATTGCAAACACAAAGACAAAGATCCCCGTATCGACGTAACATACAGTATGGTCAAGTGCTGACAACCGGCATTCGCCACTCAGCGGCGGTGACGTCACCACGGCGCCTGTGCCAGGCCAAATGCATTTTGAGGCCACTTGAAGTGTCGAAGGCTCGCTGACAAGAGGTCACGGGACAGACTGGGGTGTTATGGTTTGCCCGACTGAGATGTCTGACAGATGCACCATCTGTGCTCCCTACTCTTCAAATTTGCTGTGGTTTAGGTACCTGTCGCTGTGCTCATTGTTTCGAGTGCCGCTCCTCTGCTACCCGTGATTGTTGGAGGGTGACTGCCTCCAATTTCCCGGTAGCGTCCTTCACGGTCCTTCTCCATAGAGGCTGATCTTTACACTGCTGGAACTAGTCTTCAGTAAGTCCACTCAGCTCCAGGACTTCCTATGCCACATCAGTTCATCTCTTTTCTAGCCCGTGCCACACCCATTTATTCTCAGCTATCCAGACAAACAGAAGCTGCTTAGGCATGCGGTGGCTGGGCATATGGGCTATTTGACCCAGCCACCATAGCCTTACCGCAGGAGCTCACCAATGGGAATCTGTCCAGATCATTCGAGAATTTGTGAGCTCCTTGCACAATCCAACCTGGTTACGCCCAAAATGACTCGCAGACAGGCCAAGCAGGAAAGTTTCAAAAGGGCGCAGATGTTCTGTCAGGGAGGTCCACGTCTCGTAAGCATAGAGAAGAGAGGGCATAATTTCAGCTGAGAAGATCCGAAGTTTGGTGTGGAGTGACAGGCCAGGCTGTTTCCACACAGTGTTATATTGCCAATGTAAAGATAATGCCGCCCGACTGATTCGGAAGGAGACTGCCGCTGCTAAACAGGAACCGGCCATAAGTACACTGTCGAAATAAGGAAACGCCTCTACTCTTTTGATGACTGCCCCATCACTCATGGAGAACTGAATGGGTGGAGGACTTGATGGCCCCAGGCAGATGATTGGTTTTGGTGGTGCTGATGGTAAGACCCCCACCTCTGCATGGCATGTTCCAGGTTCAACAGCAGAGACCCCAACTCCTGCTCAGAGTTAATGGCAGTTACCAAATTCTCAGCATAAAATTACATGGTTGGCCAATAGAGAGCCATCCCTTTACCACACCCGGGCATCTATCAGCCTCCCAATGTACCTGTACCTCTGGATACATCCATAGAAATCATCGAGAACTACGTGATTAACAATATGTTAATAATAATAATAATTGCACTTTTAGAGCGTTTTTCACCCGAAGGTCACAAATAGCTGCACAGAGGTCTGGAGAGAACGACACGTCAGCAACAATAACGTTATTTTGTTACAAATCTGAGCTGTGGAGAGAACAACATGTCAACAACAACAACAACATCAAGACAGTTCAACTGAAAGTCAAATAATGGCTATAATTTATAGAAGGACATAAAATAAGCGATAAAAAATATTGTTCAACAAACAAGGAAGAAATAAATGTTCCTGAGCAGGCGCAGGTCGGCAGTGAGCCATCATGCCAGCACGACAACAGTGAGCCGCATTAACACTCCTGGCCAGAGGACTTGAAAACCTCACGCAACAAATGAGTCTTGAGACGAGATTTGAAGATGCCTAGGGTTTCCGCTGACCGAATCTGCAAAGGGAGGGCGTTCCAGAGTTTGGGAACAGCGTGCGAGAAGGCTCTGTCACCCATCGAATGGATGTGCGATCTGGGCACATGCAGCAAATCCTTGTTGGAGGATTGTAGTTGTCGTGTTGAGGAGGGTGCCTGAAGAAGGTCATCGATGTATGTCAGAGTAGCGCCAGTGAGAGCCTTGTAGGTGAGGAGGATCTTTAATTTGATCCTACATTTAACCAGTAACCAGTGGAGAGACATCAGTAATGTGGATACGTGATCGTGGATGGGTGTGCAGGTGAGGACTCCAGCAGACGCATTTTGCACGCGTTTGAGACGATTCATCAGGCAGGTAGGGGTTCCAGCGAGTAGTGCATTACAAGAATAGATTCGTGAAAAAATGAAGATATGTATTAGCTTCTCAGAATCAGAGATTGACAGGATGTTGCACAGTGTTGCTATCTTTCTGAGATCTAAATAGGTTACCTTCGTCACCTTGTTGATGTGCCTCGAAGCTGAGTGAGGAATCAAGAGTCACTTCTCGACTCAGGACTGCCTTAGCATCTTCAATGGTCTGGTCGTCGTGCATCAATTGGATGGGTTCAGCCTGGACAATTGGTCCGGGATTCCAACAAGCAAAACTTATGTTTTGTCTTCATTTAGTTTTAGTAAATTTGAATTGAGCAAGTCCTTCACAGTTGACAGTGAGGACGACATGCAAAGATTAGACGCATTGATGGATGGCATTGTGTGGATATAGATTTGAATGTCCTCGGCATAGCAATGCTTGCTGAAATTGAGGCTGCACAGGATAAGGCAAAGTGGTTGCATGTAGATGCTGAAGAGAAGAAGGCCAAGGACTGAACCCTGAGGAACTCCCGACAAAACGTAATGGATCTGAGTTTTGTCCTCCGAGGTTGACGAGCTGTTTCCGGTCGGAGAGGTAGGAGCTCAGCAGTGCAGGGCACAGCCAGAGACACCTATACCCTCCAGTCACTCAAGTAAGGTAGGGTGGTCAATGGTATCAAAGGCAGCGCTCAGGTCCAGGAGGACAAGTATTCTTGGCAAGCATTCATCAGGAGCGACAAGTAGGTCATTGACGACTTTGACCAAAGCAGTTTCGGTACTATGGCCAAATCTGAACACAGATTGTAAGGGATCGAGGAAGTCATTGTGGAGGAGGTGTTTCTGGAGTTGCACGGCTATTACACGTTCAAGGACCTTAGAGAGGAATGGTAAATTTGAGCTTGGGCGATCATTATCGGGGATGTTACAATCAAGGCCAGGTTTTTGAGCGGAGGGGTAACCGCTTCACATTTGAATAATGGGGGAATGATGCCGGAGCAAAGTGAGTTATTGAAGAGATTAGTGACAAAGGTGGTAAGAGGTTTAAAATTTGCTCGGATGAGTTTAGATGGGAACAAGTCTAGGGAGCAGTTTGTAGGCCGAGATCTGGTAACTAATGAATAGACGTCGAATTCCATTAACTCGGAAAATATCAAAAGTTTTGAGATCAAGGTAGGGGGAGGAACATTTGTCGAAGTATTGGTTAGTACTTCAGACTGAGTCGAGGTACATTGGGCTTCGTTTTTGTCTGAGAAAAACTGAATCAGCTGATCCGTCTGATCTTTATTAATGAAGAAAGGTGAGAGTGCGTGACTGGTAGGATGAAGGAGCCGAATAATGGTTGAGAAGAGGATCTTGGGCTTGTCACAGGTATCAGCCAGAATGCTGAAAAAGTCGCTGGTATGGGCGCACTCAAATGCCTTCCAGCAGTAAATGAGCTGGTCCTTTTAGATTTGAGCGTGAACGGTGAAGCCAGATTTTCTCCAAGTCCGTTCGGCCCTGCGTCCATTCGCCTTGAGGACCGGAAGTTCGGAAATATACCACGGGATGGTTTTCTGCCTGAGACACAGCGTATTTTAATGGGGCCAAGTCATCCCGTATGCTTGATAGCCGAGTGTTGTAATTTTAAAATGTGGCATCCAAGGTGTAGCCACATGCAGCAGCCAAATGGGGTTTGACAAGGGACGTCATTAACGCCTGTCCCCACGGGGTCTCCGGCACAAACTTAGGTTTTCCCTTTTCTTTACGACGTTAAGTGGTATTTAAATAGAAGGCGGGGTGTTACCAGCCTCAGGCGCCCCTGAGGATGCCTCTAACGTGTGATGCAAAACGTCGCGATGGGGAGAGAGGGATGGATCGATGCGGCTGTCCCGAGAGAGCAGTTTTTCAAAGCAATCATGATTACACATTGCACCTTGGAACTCATTTAAGGTTTAGGCAACCAAGGGTAGACCTATGAGGACCGGTTCAAATATTTGCCACTGTTTTTGGTCCGGATCAGGAATCGATAACGACTAATAACAGCCCATTTAGCTTACCACTATGCCAGCACTCCTCATGCAAGGGACAAAGACAAAGATCCCCCGTATAGCCTTTTCTGTTCTGTTGGTGAAAGTGCTGTTAGCGAGCACCTATATAGCGCGGCACAATGCACGTGGGGATAAAGGCCTGACGGCCTTTATCTCCCTAGTGACGATGTTTACGCATGGCACAAGGGACTAATTTGAAGCAGAGGCGACATATGGTTGGCCTAGGATTAGTTCAGATATTCATCACCATTTCGGGCAGTGAGCGGTAATCGAACTCAGGCCTCCGGGTTCATAGCAGAGCGCACGAAATGCTACGGAACTTCTCCCCAAACAGACAGGTACACATAACATTTCTGCCCAATTGTAAGTACAAATATTGATAGGTAGTTTTGAAGGATTTCATGCGCTCATTCCGTTTGTTAAGTAAAAAAGCTTCTTCAATTTATTTTCGTCGCACTGTTAGACTTGTTTATATCTTGTTAATTTATTGTAATCCTTGCTCCATTTTGTGCCGTGCATTTTCGCGTGTTACTGTTTATTTTATGATCGTGGTTCGGGTTTCATCTGTGCACAAATTTGTGCTGTGTGTGCCCTTTTGATTGTCTATGTTGTTGCGTTGGTGTCGAACTTTGTTGCACCACAGTAATCCCGCATCAAGAGCTTGCAAGCTCACTGGGTACTTTCTGCTGTAATCATAAACATCGGTCTCTCTAACACAAAGACATGTCCAGACACTGGTACACACCCACGTGTATACGCACGGGTACACCACTCATGTCGTCAGGGCATCTGTGTACAGTAGTGTATTCGTGAGCGGCCCCTCTAAGCTTAAAGTGTGTTCCCTTTATAAACCCACTATTAGATGGAGGCTTGTCTGCATCGTGTGGGCCATTGGGGTGCTTTGACAATACTTCACCACGTTGCTCTCAGTGCTGGCTCATGAAGGGCTGTGTGGAAGCAGGGGGTTGGGGGAGGAGCTAGGACCGATTTAGTTCACCGGGTACATCGCGTGTTGCGCACTTCACCACCGCTCCATCATATAGATCACCCTGCTTAAACCATGTGAAAAGTCCATTTGAGCGGACAGCTATTGGATGAGGGTTATTGCCTCACAACAATTACCCGGGTTGAATTCTCGACTAGGGTGTCTTTCTGTGCTGTTTTCCCCGTGTTTTTTCTGGGTACTTTATTTTCCGCCCAGTGTCCTAAAACATGCTGCTGCCTAGGTTAATTGGCCTGCTCACTACATTTTCCCGAGTACCTTGCGTTGGACTTGCGTCCCATCGTGTGTATATGGCTGCCTTGCGTCCTGTGTCTGTCAGGATTGGCTCCGGCTTTTACCGCAATTCCCTATAGAATTAAGCTGGGACAGGGAATGAATGAATTTCATTTACCTTGTTAAATGTTTGAAATATATCTTGGTCCAGGGTTATTTTCCATTTATTTATAATCCAATGACCCTGATATATTTAATAACGTTGCCTCGCACATGCCCAAAACGGTTAGCAACAATCCGCACTTGTGAGATGGAGATACATTGCCAGTGGAGAATTTCTTGACCAGAATTTCATCGTGACTCCATGCTGGACTGGCTTATAATTTATTATAATCTAAGTGTCGTGAAACCAGGGCTTGTATGTATATCTGTATATTTGTCTGCACTGAGACTATCGGGTTCGAATGGTAAACAAGAGCATTTTTAAAAATCTGCATTACACAAAGGCTTTTATGTCGCTTTGTAAACTTTCAGCTTCACATACCCAGTTTGCCACTGGCGACATCGACTATTTTAATTACACTTCTGCCTTTTACCCTACCAATATCGTGTTAAGCGCTTTGCACAAGATCGCCTATACGGCGGGTACTCTGCTTTTAATTACAATTTGCCATTTGTAACGTAGAGCATGCATTCACTCTCAACAAGATATAAAGTGCCGACAGTCGGGCGAGGAGAAAGGCAGCCACGTGGTAAGCCGGCGCCAACATTTTCCAAACACTGCGTCTTCTATGTATTAAGATGTTGTTGGCCACATAATGAGCGTTTGTTTTTAGTTTTGGGAGGGAACGGAAGTTATTCAGAGAAAACGAATCCGGATACGGAGAGAACTCATAAACTCCACAGAGAAAGGCATCCGAGCTTGGACGAACCCAGGTACGGTTTGCTTCAAGGCGCATGTGTTACCAATACGCCACGGTGCGGCAATAACCAGGGTTGGTGGATCACCCCACTAATGTTATGAAGCTCCCTTCATGGGCGAAGCGTCAGGGGGTGCCCTGGCTCGCCAGAAGTTGGTAGTAGAGCAAACAGACGGAATCCACCTGTTCCATCTGAAACCCCACAGCATGCACCTTGCCATTGAACCAGCACCACATCCCCCAAGCTCAACGGTCCTCTGTTTATAGAGGTATTATCGGGAATTGTATTAATGATAATACAATTTTGCATTTCTAAAGTGCTTTTCACCCAAGGATCACAAAGCGCTGCACAGAGCTGTGGAGAGAACGGTATGTCAACAACAACACCAGAATAGATCAATTAAGTAAAACAATGACTATAAATCAACGAAGGACATAAAACAACAAATACAATAGTTAAAAGAAGGAAGAAGAGTTCCTGAGCAGGCACAGTTCAACAGGAAGCCATCATCCAAGCACACTGCAATGAGCAGCATCAACAATCCCAGCCAGAGGATTTCAATGCCTTATGAAACAAGTGAGTCTTTAAACAGGATTTGAAGATACCCAGGTTCTCAGTTACCGATCGTGTGATAGCAAGCTGACACATTCATAACACGTGGGGGAGTAACATTCTGTCTCATACAGATGTAACAGAAGTACGTATTCTGCTGTACCACCTTGTCCTGGCGAGCAAGGGCACACATTCTCCTAGACACCACCCACGTTAAATGGGTTTGACTTTAGATTCTACTTAGAGATCCGCGCAAGAGGGCGATGCAGTGGCGCATTGAGTAGCGCTGCTGCCTCACAACAATAACTCCTGGGTTCGGTTCCCGGCTCAGGTGCTGTCTTTCTCTATCGAGTGCACATGTTTTCACTGTGTCCACCTGGTACTCAGGTTTTATCCCATAATGCAAAGACATTCTGATTTGCCTGCTAATATTAATTACCCGATAACATCGTAGAATGTAACACGCAGTGTCTGGCAAACGTTGGCGCCGGTTAACCGTCTGGCTGTCTCTCCTCGTCTTTCTTGCGGTTTCCTCGCGTCTCCGAGTCGGTCTTTCTTCGAAAGAACACTTTCGACATTCAGCCACGCGTTGTCAATGTTTTTTTTATTATCCCCGCTGCCCTGCCATGGACTGGCGTCCAATCCTGGGTATAGCCTGCGTTGCGCACTGTGTCTACCGGAAATAAGCTCCGGGCCTATAGGATTAAATGGGGACTATAATGAATGAAAATAATTTTGAATCAACGGTAGCTAACGCGCTTGTCTGGAGACATCAGAGCTTGTGGTCAATTCCAATCAATCGCTGAGTTTCCGATTAGCGGCGGCGAGTTTAATTCGGCGCACTCGCTCCGATAATGACAGCCATGCGTCCAACTTCCCATAGAGAAGAGGATGTGTGGAGCGGTGGCAGAGTGGTTAGCGCGCTGCGCTCTAAACCTAGCGAATGTGAATCCCGGCGTGCACCGCTAAATCAGTGGCGAGTGATATCGGGATCTGTTCCGGAGACATGGAGTTGAACAACACACAGCGCGCCCCACAGTGTCGATATAGTTCTCCTGGCCGGGAGTGGGCAGCTGTGTTGAGAGTTTTACGTTGGTGTCCATCGAGGAGCCAATTGATTTCGACCATAAAACCGAAAAGCTAAAATGGGTTGAGGTGAACTCCATGGCCTTGTCGACACGACTATCCCGAAAGAGCCACTCATAAGAGCAATTGTCACGCATCAAGCCGTGGAAACCTACACCAGTACACTGAGCCATGACATAGCCACTGCTAGATGAAAGCCTACCCACAGCTTCATGACAGTGCAGCGATCTGACGGTCCTCCGCGCTCCTGCTGCGCGTGAGCTGATCCCATCGCTCCATCTGCTTCAGTGTCGTCTTTTGCCCGTGGTTCCGTCACGAATTGAAATATCTCGCTGGTAGTGTCGCCCCCCCCCCCAGCCCCCATTCCGATCTCTACTTGATTACAAAGTGGTCCAGATATTTTGTGACCCCAATTTAATAATCTAAAACGTAATGTTTTTTGCATATAAATTGTTGTGTAATGTTATATAAGCAGTAGGAAAATTGCACGTGTACTAGTTAAGGGGGGCGGCACGGTAGCGCGGTGAGTGTAGCGCTGTCGCCTCACAGCAAAAAGGCCCCGGGTTCGATTCTCGGCTCGGGTGCCTTTCTGTGTGGAGCTTGCGAGTTCTCTCTCTCCCCGTGACCGCGTGGGTTTTATCTGGGTACTTTGGTTTCCTTCTACCGTCCAAAGATATCATTCCCGGTTTAATTGGCCTGTTTATTAAATTGCCTCCAGTGCCTTGTGATGGACTGGCATCCCATCCTCTGTATAGCCATGCTTTGTGCCCTGTATCTGCCGGGATAGGCTCCAGCTCACCGCGACATTCCTTAGGATTAAACAGGAACTAGTGTTGAAAGAATGACAGGCTTTTCACGGAATTTGTTTTAGCGAAACCTAGCTCTTAGGTAATCTGTGCGGCACGTGGCCGAGCTGTTGATGTCGAGATGAGGACAAACTGGATAATTAAATACAAATGAGAGTGGTGCGACTGTAGCCATGCCCCGTATAGTAAACCCACAGCGACTCACAGAAGCCCATAGCTATACCTAGACACCCATAGATAGACATTCAGACCCGTAGAGACACATCGATACTATATTAGAAATACCTCGAGGTACACAGAGACGCGTAGTAAAACCTCGGCAAAGTGCGCTCTTTCAACGGAGGAGGAGGAACAGCAAAGCCACGCCGATTCTTCTGTGAATCTCTCTCGTCAAGGCGAGCAGTAGATCTCAACGTTGGCGTTTAGCTGCTGATTAGATAGGAATAGTGGACTGGCAGTCCATGTGTGAAACCTTTGAAGCGCTCTCTAACGGAGGGAATATATATAATCAGATTTCCCTGGGCGTAGCGGTGCCTCGTTCCGAATATAATGTTTGAGATGGGGCTAGGCGAGACAATCTCGAATCGCTCAGCGGGGCTAATCTAAAATTTCTCCTCCTTAAAATCGGTGATGAATAAAAGACACCGAATTCTTTGATGGTTGACCAATTATTTAGCGCGGGGGGGGTCTACATTCGCTCAGCGAGGATAACCGCAACCATTCTGTCAGTAAATTGGTCATGGATAAAGGAAGAGTACGCGAGGGCTGTGATGGGACTCCGCGAGTCGCGTGTTATGGGGAAGGCCTGGGGAGTGTGAGGTGTGAGGGGGGAGGGAGGC